>CM053602.1:26575067-26590782 GCA_028646575.1 Pseudocheirus occidentalis | reverse complement strand
GTGTGTATATATATATATATATATATATATATATATTCATATTCCTTTTAGCTATCCTCATACTGAGAAAAATTTCATAAGTTACAATTATAATTTTTCCATGTTGGCATGTAAATAGTTCAACATTGATAAGTTCCTTATGATTTCTTTCTCATGGTTACCTTCTCATGCTTCTTGTATTTGAGTGTCACATTTTCTTTTCAGTTCTGTTTTTTTTTTCAGCAAGAATGTTTGAAAGTCCTTCACCTCACTAAATGACCATATTTTCCCCTGGAACATTTTACTCACTTTTGCTGGGTAGGTGATTCTTGGTTTTAATCCTGGCTCCCTTGATCTCCGGAATATCAAATTGCAGACCCTTCAGTGCCTTAATGTAGAAGCTGCTAGATCCTGGGTTATCCTAATTGTGTTTCCACAGTATTCAAATTGTTTCTTCTTGGCAGCTTGTAATATTTTCTCCTTGATCTGGGAACTCAAAGAACCTAGCTATAACATTCCCAGGAGTTTTCTTTTGGGGATCTTTTTCAAGAGGTGATTGGTGAATTCTTTCAAGTTCTATTTTGCCTTCTAGTTCTAAAATATCTGGGCAATTTTCCTTGAGAATTTCTCGAAGGATTATTTCTAGATTCTTTTTTCAATCATGACTTTCAAGTAGTCCAATAATTGTTAAATTGTCTCTCCTGTATCTATTTTCCAGGTCAGTGGTTTTTTCAAGAAGATATTTCACATTGCCTTCTATTTTTTCCTTTGTTTGGATCTGTTTAATAGTATCTTGATTTCTCATAAAGTCATTTGCTTCCATTTGCTCCACTCTAATTCTGAAGGAATTATTTTCTTCAGAAAGCTTTTGAGATTCTTTTTCCATCTGGCAAATTTGACTTTTTAAAGCATTCTTCTCCTCATTGGCTTTTTGGGCCTCCTTTGCCATTTGAGTTAGTGTATTTTTAAGGTGTTATTTTCTTCAGTGAAGTTGTTGACTCTCTTATCATGATTTTCTTGCATCATTCTCATTCCTCTTCCCAATTTTTCTTCCACTTCTCTCATTTGGTTTTCAAATTCCTTTTTAAGTTCATCTATGGCCTCTATCCAGTTTGTAGTTTTCTTGGAAGCTTTTGGTGTGGGAGTTCTTACTGTGTTGTCTTCCTCCCATTCCATTCTTTGGTACTTTTTGTCCCCAAAAAAGGAATCTAAAGTTTGTTTGCTGGGCTTGCTTTGCTTCCTTTGCCTGCTCATGTTGCCAGTTAATTACTTGGTTTTTAGACTCAGTAGTAAAACTCTGCTTTCAGAGGGTAGAGCTCTGTCCCAAATTGCTGGGGGTTTTGCAGCTGCCAGAGCTATTAGGAGGCCACCATTTTTTTTGCAGCCCCCACCAGCTTTGGCTCACTGAAAATGTACCTCAGGACAACCACCTAAGACCACAATCCAATCCATGCAGCTCAAGGAAAGAGTCCTTAAACTCTTAATGAACGCTTGACACCCCTGCAATCTGCAGGCTGGGAGCTTCTGAGGCAGCCAGTTGGAGGCAGCTGCAGGGCCACCGCTTCAGACTGCTGATAGCTCTGGAGGCAGTTTGGCCAGACTGTCTTCCCCAAATTTAGCCAAGTTCCACTGACCTTTTTCCTTTGTCCTTGGGTCTTGTGGGTCAGTGATTCTGAAAATTACCACAGCTGCCGATGATCCACTCTCCTGAATGCTACAGCCCAAGCTTTTCCTGGATGCCCTGGGGCTGGGCTCTGCTTTTCCTTTTGTGTGCTACAATGACCACCTGTTGGGCTGCCTTCAGCAGGAGCTTTGTTATTCTGTCATTTTTGTGGAGTCTTGAACTCTAAAATTTGTTTAGAGTCATATTTTAGAGGTATTTGAGGTGGTTTTCAGGGGAGCTTGAGGAGTTCTAGTGTTTCTACACTGCCCATCTTGACTCCACCCCCACCAATTATGGAAAAATACTTGTAAGCAGCCAAAATAGTTCTCGCCAAAGCCCTAATGGAGAGTTTATGTACAATACTGGGGGTTCTAGTGGTAAGCAACACTAAATGGAGGGCCCAACAAGCAAACAAGATGGAAAAGGGAAGTTTAGCAGCAAATATTAAGGGAGAACCAAAAGGACAAAGGTTCCGTAAGGGGGTTGGGACTCCAGTTCTGAAAAGGACCAGGGAAATCATGTGGGACCTCATTTAAATGGAACAGAGAGCCAAGTCTGAAACTCAAGTGGGAATGAATAGAGGAGAAGCCACTAGGGTTCCATTTATAGGAATCAGTGTTCAAAGAGATAGAAGGCTGACTCTGCTTGGCTCCAGAACCAAGGGCCTAATGTTCCTTAAATTCTTCTTACCTATGGGAAGGATTAGCCTCAGAGTCTGGGGCAATACTGAACCTACATTCACTGATGAAGAGACTTCAGGGGATAAAAGGGAAAGGAGGCAAGCACTGCGTTGCTTTATCTTTGTTGGGGTTACCATTTCACTTGAAAATAACTAACCTCTAATACATGGATCTGGTAGCACTGTGGACAGAGCACTAGGCCTAGAGTCAGGAAGACCTGAGTTCAAATCTGGCCTCATACAATTACTAGCTGTATGACCCTGGGCAAGTCATTTAACTCTGCCTCAGTTTCCTCAGCTGTAAAACAGGTATCAAAATAGCACCTACCTCCCAGGGTGCTGTGAAGATCAAATGACATAATGTATGTAAGGCAGTTAGCATGTGACCTGACAAAGACTCATTACATATATTTTAGCTATCATTATCATTATATACACCAATATGATTGGGATTTAAGTATTCCGTTTTCCTCTTCAATGCAGTATCTTATGGTACATCCAGAAATAACTTAGGCCAGATAGCATCTGGCCCACACATAACATGGAACTCACATCTCCAAAATTCCTCAGTGACAGATTTCTTTTCCATAGCATCATTTTAGAGATGTCATAGTAGAGAACAGATTTTTTGGGAGCTGAATTCCTTCAGCAGACATGTCAAAGTAGCATGTTGGAAACATATTCAGATAATGGTGAATCATTAGGTAGGCCAGTGTGTTCTTCTTCTATTGGTTGTCAAAAATAATGAAATTTGGAATTTCTGAACTTTTTGACTACTCAAGATTGTGTCCCTCAATTTCTAAATCTTCATTGAAGATCATCGTGGTTTTATTGAGTCACTTTTACAGGACCAGGTCCATTTTTATTAAGGATAAAAAGAGGTACAATATCTGTACACCCAATTTCTGAACTGGTAGGGACAGAGAACAGACCTATGATTTTATTGCCTTTATGAAGATGCCTAGACCAGCAAGAGGTAATGTGAGTTACATAGGGTCTTTAACTTAAGTAACTTGTACAGGGTACAGACATAGAAATAACTGACAAGTTGTTACCTTTTTTGTTTTTTTGGAGGGGGAAGGCAGGGTATTTGGGGTTGTGACTTGCCCAAGGTCACACTGCTAGTGTTAAGTGTCTGAGGACTGATTTGAACTCAGATCCTCTTGACTCCAGGGCCAGTGCTCTATTCACTGAGCCACCTTGCCACCCCATTGTTACTTCCCTCTCCATTCTGTGTATGGGGGTGCCTGGTCCTTCTTGGGTAGTAGTCATATGTTTGGTTCCTTCTGGTAACCAACGAGACCCTGGCACACGAATTCAACCCTTTAGTGGTCAGCATTTTGACTCCTTAGAGGGAGATGTGCTGCTTGCTACCCAAGATAAAGCAATATCAAGCCTGGTTGTTTGTTGTCCTTTGCTCCTGAAGAGGATCTAAATGACATCACTGTATTGGGGTCAAGGGTTCAGTATATCTAACTGTGGCCAATCAGAGCAATGTAAGCTCAGAAGGCTCTTCTTAAATAGTCCATATAAACATTTAGAATGGAGATGTCTCTCAATTGGTATATCTCATGTTACTTTTTAACTACTGCAATTCTGCTTTGCTCATAGAGCAGTGCCTTCTTTGATATGGGCACATGAGGCTGGGTGGTTCTGTGCCAGTGTCTCCTATATCTTACAATAGATTCCAATGTTCTTTATTTAGAGAGACGTTGAGAGTATCTCACTTCTTCTGACCTCTGTGTGAGCACTTGCCTTGTCTTGGGTCTCCATAAAATAGTTTTTTAGGCAAGTATAAGTTTGGCAGTTGAATAACCTGGCCAGCCCATTGGACTTGAATGCTTGGCAGTTCAGCTGGAGAAAGGACCTCATTGTCCAGTACCTTAATCTTTCTGGGTGATCTTCAGAATCTTCCTAAGACAATTCAAGTGGAAGGTTGCATGCATGCTACAATGACTGGTTCAGTGTACACCTGCCAAGTAACTTCTGGGAAACCAATCTTTGGGCTCTGGGAGGCAATAAGGGGATACAGCTGCAAAGATGAAACATGGGAATTGAATGCAGCAGCATCTTTAAAAACCTAAAAAGAATGGTATCTGGGGGAGCTTGTGGCTGCATCTATTCCAGATTCCTCCAATTGTATCTAGCCCCAAAGGAATAATTGATGGTAACCATATAAGGAGAATACTGGGCACCATATTTTAGGAAGGACATTGAAAACTGAAAAGTGTGTGTCCAGAAGAAGGGAACCAGGATAGGTGAAGGGTCCCAAGATCATGCTGTAAGGGTATTATTTGAAGGAAGCTAGGATGATGTCTAGAGAAAAGAAAACTCAAAGATGACATGAGATTCACTTTAAGTACTTGAAACACCATCATGTGGAAGAGAGATTAGCCTTCTTCTTTCTTTTTGGGCCCAGAGGGGAGAACTAAGAACATCAGGTAGGAGAAATGGAGATATCAATTTTGGCTTGAAGTCAGGAATAACTTCGCAGCAGTGAAAGCTATTCTAACGCAGAATGGGTTGCCTCAGGAGGAAGCAGGTTCCCCTTCATTAAATACCATTGGTAGAAAGCATAGAACCAAAGATTCTTTTTTTTAAGTATGTGATGAGATAGATGAACACTAAAACTTCTTCCAACTCTGAAATCCTGTGATTTTGTGTCAGAAAATTGTCCATTATTCTTTGGATAACAGAAAACAATAAAAAAAATCCCTCAACTTGGCATCCCTTCAACTGACAATCAATCAACAAACCTTTGTTAAGTACTTCTTGTATGACAACCACCCTGGAAAGTACTTAAGACACTGTCTTAAGGCCTGGTACCAATATATACTAAAAGCTATAGGGGCATGAGTCTGGTTTAAGAGGGGAACTACTTTGTTGGCATTGCCTTATTAAATAATAAGGGGCATGTTTGGTGCCTCGTTTTCCCTCCTGTTTCAACCCATCCCAGGCCTACTTTCCAATTTACTATCTTAGATTTGCCTGCTTGCTCCACTGTCCCCTCTGAAACTCCCAGTCTATAAATAACAAATTGCCTTTCATTTTTAGCCTCTTCCTCTCTTGTTTCTTCCATTTCCTAATACTGCCTGAGACCTAAATCTGCTCCCCCCCCACCACATGACATTAAGTACTTACCCACCCTTCCCAGTACTGCCTTCATTCTTCCATACTCCCAACTCATTTGCCAGGGTTGGAGAATCAGAGAATTGCTTAATCCCCACATACCATCCTTCCTTTGATGTTTATGCTACACAAATGTATCACACAATCCAAACTTTGGTGGCCATTACCTACGGAAGGAAGGAAAAGAAGCCAGCATTCACTTAGAACCTACTATGTGCCAGGCACTGTGCTAAGCGATTTACATATTTTATCCTTTACTCATTTGATTCTCACAGCAACCCTGCTGATTGGTGCTATTATTATCCCCATACATTTGGCAAGAAAACTGAGTCAGACCAAAGTTAAGTGACTTGCCCAAGACTACACAGAAGTGTCTAAGGTGAGATTTAAACTTGGGTCTTTTTTAATCAAGTCTACCATTCTATCCATTCTACCCACCACCTGACTGACTCTTGAAGTCAGACTGATGGAAGAAGCACACTCAATTCCAGAGCTAAGATACGAGGGCTATTCTGCATGTAGTCTATTATAAGTGAGGAGTGCTTCTGGGGACCTCTGTTTGGAGGGCCCTCTGCCTTGCAGAGAGAAGTACCTTTGTGAAAAGCCCACTCCTAGCAGCAGATCCGAGCAGGCCAATGATGTTACTATTGCAATAAAGTTGTTCTTGTACATATCTGAAAGTCACAGCTTCACGTACTACCCTCTGTTTTGCTCTTTGCATACTGAAATGTTCATTTTTGAGGAATGTGAAGTCTATACTAAGAGAAGGAAAATTTTTTCAATATTCAAAAATAATAAGTTCAAGGATTTTATTCAAAAGTTCCTCTCCCTATACATACTGATTGCTTAGCATTTAAAGAGCATTTATTCTTTGTGAGTAATGTTTACATTGCACTGAAAGTATAGGTATTCCAAAAATTGGATGACCTCAAAACCCCCTGAAAAATAAATGAAGGATTGTGTCCAAGTAGCTAAGAAATAGTCCCCTATTTTCTTAAATACCCATGGCTCAGGTTGATCTCTGCTGGGCAAACTAGAGAGTTAGCTTTTCAGATGGCTTTGCTTTTGCTTTTTTATTGTTATAGGTTGTTATATTGTTATAGGGAATATAGGTAGGGGTCAGTCACTGAGGTAGAGATGGAAGAACAGTCACTGAAATTGGCCTGCTTTTCTACCCTTATTCCTCTAAGCACTAGGGAAAGCAGCCCAGATCACATCTAGGGACCAGGTTAGGAAATGTTTTCAAATATTGTAATACGTATTTGTCATTTGTACTGTACTGTCATTTGTTTTCTTATGGTGGTTTTTAAAGGAGATATCCTATAGCAAGTTAGGACAGCCCACGCTGCCAGAAGGCTGCTAACAATAACAATAGTAATAAGTGATATCCATATCCAGTTATCCCTTCCACATTGTGGCTTTCTCCAATGCAGTTTCAATGTATTGTGGGTTGGCATAAGAAATCAAATGGGAATTGGGGGGGGAGTTTTGCAGAAGCTGCAGATGACACACAAAGGCCAGCAGATGACACAGAAAAAGTTCAGAATTCAAAAACGCATAAACTCTATTACAGTATTACATAATATTATATAATATCAATATATTCATCTTTTAAAACCATAATAATTCAGACTTTTCTGGTAGGAAGAGAGAGCCCAAAAATTTCACACAGATTTGCCACATCATGAGGCATCTCATTCCTATAATTATCCCCATTTAACAAATAAGAAAATGAGTTCGAGAGAGTTTAAGTGATTTGTCCATAGTCATATAGCTAGTAAATATGGGAGGAAGAACTGGCCCAGGAGAAAAAGAGTAGGGGAATGAAGAAGAAAGACAACCATGGGCTGAGTTGCCCCAAAACTGGTGAAGTTGAGGACTTCTCAGCAGTAGTCATGAGTAAAGGAGCAGAAGCTGAGCAGCAGAAAGAGTGAACTTCAATGATCCCAGGCCCAAGAACGCAGCTGAGGTGAAAGTGGCAGTCTTCTCAAGGATCTTGGTCTGGGAATGTGGTCCTAAAAATATGGAGGATGTGAACTGAATCCAAACTTCAGGAAGGAATGACTTCCTCCCAGGCCCCACCCGTCATGGCAAAAGTACATGTGTGTCTTTCAATGAATTAAAGGATTTTCAGACTTACTCGAGGAAAAGACCAGACCTGAACAGAAAATTTTATTTTGAAATGTAAGAATCAGAAGAAACCTAAGAAGGCAAACAAGAGACAAATCAACAAGATACTTCATAAAGTTAAACTTACTGTCTTAAATGGGAAAATGATATTTGTAACTCTTAAAAATGTCACTGTTATTTAGAAAGTATACATAAAAGGTTTGGGTTTGTTAATTGTGACTGAAGTGATCCCAACAAAGGTAAGGAAAGGTCAAATGGAGTATAAATGGAAAAACTTTTACACTGTAAAGGGAGGAGGGTAGACAGCACTGAAACTTTAATCTCATTATAACTGGGTTAAAGAGGCATCTAGTTGGGGAAATAGGATGGGGGGGGGACTCTTAGAAGAGTTTGCAGATGAGGGAGGCAGCAGTAAACTAGATTTACGAGGAGGGATAGAGTAAAAAGAATAAGGGTGGAGAGAATGTAGGGAAATATATGTACAGCTGGTAATTAGAACTTTGAATGTGAATGGATAGCAGAGTGAATCAAAAACAAGAACCTGGAAATTTTTATACAAGAAACACATTTTTAAATGGGAAGTATAGAGTAAAAATAAAAGAGCTGGAGTATAGTATGCTTCAGCTGACACTTAAGGAAGAAAAAATGCATGAATAGCCATCATGATCTTGGACAGTTAAAAATTAAAATAGATTTAATCAAAATATAAGCAGAGAAATGACAATATTAAAAAGGTATCATAGGTAATGACTGAATTAATATCAACAATAAACCCACAAACTGCCATAGCATCCAAATTTAAAGTAAATTAATATAGGAAACATAAATTTAAAAAGTAATTGGAAACTAAGCTAATATTAAAGAATGAGGGAGTCAAAGAACAAATCATAGAAACAACAATTTTGTTAAAGAGAATGAAAATAAGACAGCATATCTACTTATGGGACATGGCAAAAGCAGCAATTGGGAAAATTTATTCCTTTACAGGCTTATCAATAAAATAGAGCAAGTCAACAAACGAGATATGCAATTTTAAAGACTAGGGGGAAAACCCCAATTAAATTTGGGTGTCCTGAAAATTAGAGGTAAGATTAGTAAAATTTGGTATTGAATTAAGAAAACTAGGAGCTGGTTTATAGGGGCAAAACAAAATAGATAAACCATTGGTTAAATATAATTTAAAAAAACGCTAGTATCAAAAGTGAAGAGGGTGGATATACCACTAATAAAGATGAAATTAAAATAGTTATTTTTCTGATTATGGAAATTTTAAAAACCTATTAAAGAAATGGAACAGAACATAAAAGCTTTCTAAGAAAAAAAGCAATGGGGCCAGATAAATTTAAAGCTCAATTAATTCTCAGGTAAATTTATTTGGATTAGATAGGAGTCCTACACCAAACTCCATTAATGAAACGAATATGGTGCCAATACTTAAACCAGGAAGAACAAAAACAATAAAAATTGGAGACCAACCTTATTAATTGTGATGCAAAAATACTAAAATACTATATAGGAGATTATAGCAATCTATTACAAAGGTCATACGCTATAACTAAGTGGGATTGATACCAGGAATACAAGACTGGTTTAATAAGGAAAACTTAATGTGATTAATTCTATCAATGACCAAAAGAATTATAAATAGATGCGGAAAAATTTGCTTTTAACAAAATGGAACATGAAAACACTTGAAAGCATAAGTATCTAAATGGATTTTTCTTCAAAACAAGTCTCTATTTAAAGCATCAGCAAGTATTATTTGTAATGGGCATAAGCTAGAAGCTTTCTCAAAAAGGTTGAGGTGAAGCTGGGATGTCTGTTATCACCACTACTCTTTAATATGGTACTGGAAGTGCTATCTATATCAGTAAGAGAAGGAAAAAAAGTGGAAAGAATTGCCATGCATAATGAGAAAGTTGTAACAGTAATCAATTTAGCAGATACTTAGCACTTGGCAACTTAAGGCTAAGTACGTAAGGTGTGAGCTCTTCTCCTGTCCTGATGTGGCAGGAGGGGGTTGGCTGAGACAGGAGGCCAGCGTGTATATATAAGAAGAGTTCTAGAGACAGAGAGACAGAATCAGAATGTTCCTCCTGGTGGCTCCTGTTGGAGGAAGCAGGATTGTCCCAGCATCTGGGAGCTGGGCTACTGGACTGAAGAAGTGAGTTGGAGTTTTCGTGAGTTGGAGTTTTTCTTGAGACTAGAATATGTTGAAGGCCAAAGTGGCTGTTGCTGCCGCTGCCACCTAGAAGGCCAGTGTTGCTGATACTGCCTGGAAGGCTGAGTTTTCTACTGGGTCCTAGGGCCAGCTGAACTGCTAGAGGACTGAAGAAGCATGACCAGGATAAGACTTTGTTACTGGCCTGGTTGATCCTTGAGTTCCCAACAACAGAAGTGGTGAAGGGTTTGAGATGTGCTGGACCCTGTGAACTTGTGTGTGCCAGGGACTGCCCTGAGGACTGGACAAGGACCTGGGAGCTATCTACCTCTGAGGACTGGATGACGACCTGGGAGCTGTCTGCTTCTGAATCCAGGTGACTGTTTGGTGGATTCAGGAGGGAGCTGGGACCATGGAAGGGGATCTAGGGAATCAGAGAGACCACCCAGAGTCAAGATGAAGAAAAGGCCTCCCCTTGTATGAAACTGAGGTTTGCTGGACACCAAGGGATGGAGGGTTTCTGTGGTTTTCTAATGACTGTACTAGTGATTAATGATATTTAGTAATTGTGAATCTAGATTAATGACTTATTGAAATGATCTGTGGTTGCCCCATGAGTGGAAGATTGATTATTGTATTGTGAATTGACTGAATGAATAAGTGAGGAGGGTTTCCCCCTTAGGGAAACCAAATGATTATTCTTCTGTTCCTTGTTCTAAATATTGTGGCCACTGTAGTGAAAACTATGTGGCCATTCTAATGTTAAGTTGTTATGAACACTATATTGTGATTTTCTGTGATAAGATGTAATGTTGTGAATATTATATTGTAATATATTGTGAATCTTTGCCTTGATTTGTAATGGAATAAATGGAGTGTTCACTATTACTGTGTAATCTGGACCTTAAAAACTGTCCACAGTAGCATTCTTTTGGGAATCTGCTTGTACATGGCATTACAGAAGTAAAAACATCTTTTTGCAGATGTGATGAATTCTAATCAACTAAAATACTAGATTATTTCTGCAAAGCAACAGGACATAAAATAAAACCACAGATCAATATTTAAATGTATTATCAACAAAGCCCTATAAGAAGATTGTCTATGGGAAGATACACGGGCTATACTTACTTAGACAATCCTAGGAACTATGTGAACATAATTATAAAACTCTTTATGAATAGTCAGATTTAAATAAATGGAAAAATATGGTTTATGAGTAGACTAGGTCTATATCAGAACAATTCTGCCTGATCTCATCTTATTCAGTGCCATCCCAAACAACATACAAAAGATTATTTTGAGATAGAAAAAATAAAATTCATTTGGAAGAATAAAAGGTCAAGCATATAAAAAGAATTAATAGAAAAAATGCAAAAGGAAGTTTTAGCAGGTACTGTATTATAAAACTAATTATCAAAGTCATTTGGTGCTGGCTAAAAAATAGAATGGTATATAAGTGGAGTAGAGTGGATACACAATGCACAATAGTAAATGACTATAGTAACCTTCTATTTGATAAATGCCAAGGTTTAAGCTTTTGGGATAATGACTCATTATTTGGTAAGAACCAGGTATAGGAGAAACTAGCTGTAGACATAATTTATTAAGATAAGGTGAAAATGGATATGTGACCTAGACATGAAGGTAAGTACAAGTGAATTGGAGAAGCATGGAACATACCACTTATCAGATTTATGGATAAGAAAAGAATTTATGAATAAACAGCATTGCATGATATAAAATGGATAATCTTGGCTATGTTTGTTTTAGGTCAAGATTAAAAGGACAGCAGAACATCAGGAGTTTTATAGCCAGTTTCTACTATAAAGGCTTTGTATTATAAACATAGATTGGTCAAATTTATAAGAATGAGTCATTTTCCCAGTTGCTAAGTGGTCCATGGATATAAGCAGGTAGTTGAAAGAAATCAAAGCTATATATAATTATGAAAAATACTCTAAATTATTGATGAGAGAAAAGCAAATTAAAACAACTTGAGATTCTATCTCACACTTAGCACACTGACAAAAATGACATACTGGAGGGGATATGGAAAAATTGGGACACTGATATCCACTGGTAGAATTGTGAATTGATGTAACCACTTTGGAGAACGATTTGGAATTATTTCCAAATAAAACTATACCCTTAAAAAAGAATATTCAAGGAAGAATTCAAACTCAAGTCTTCCTGATTCCCAAGTCTAGTAAAGAGCCCCTGCTCCCAAGAATTTGGTATCCCTCTACCCTTCTCTACTTCCCAGGTTCAGTGATTTTTTTTTTTTGCTTTTTTTGGAGGGCAGTTGGGGTTAAGTGACTTGCCCAAGGTCACACGGCTAGTTTTTTGTGTTAAGTGTCTGAGGCCGGATTTGAACTCAGGTACTCCTGACTCCAGGGCCGGTGCTCTATTCACTGCACCACCTAGCCACCCCTGGGTTCAGTGATTTTTAATGGCTCAGTGAGTATTCAAATATTTAGTCCAAGACCTCATCCAGTGTATCCTCTTGCAAAACAAACCAGTTTGGTACATGAAATCATCAGGATAATGCCTCTAATGAAAACAGGGCAGCAAGGAAAACGAAGGGCATTAAATTCCATACCCATCCTCCCTTGTCTACTCTGTGTCTCAAAGAACATTAGTCTGGGACCATCCTGAATGATTTGGCATCTGTGTCTGTAGTGGAGAATTCACAGCTTATGTTAAACCTCCAGATGCCCTAGGTTTACTTTACCAAGCCGCATCTCAATCCCCCTGTTGCCCACTTCCATGAAATTCCCATCCTTCTTTCAAACTGGGCAAGCTGAAAAGTATGGAGCTTTGTGCAGAACTTTGGAGATTTGATTCCTGAAGAGAGCACGGGGGAGAAGTCTACCTTCCCCCTTACCTAGGTTACAGCTCTTTCATAAATAGCCAGAATCAAAATGTCCCTGGACTATTCAAAACTTTCCATTCCATTAGTTAGGCCTATGGTCAGGAATTCTGCTGGGCCATCTACAGCTTTCTGTTTGGGTACTAACTACCTTTGTGACCTTGAACAAGTCATTTAACCCCTGGGAGACTTGGGGGTTGGAATAGGGGTACTCTAAGGCCCCTGCCAATTCTACATCTCAGATACATATGTTCATTCACCTGGCTGTCACAGATGTGCCCACTGTACAAAGTTCCTCCTTCAAATAGCTATGGGACCTCTTCTACTTCCCCTGTTCAACCAAATGTCCTTCTAGTCAAATAAAAGCCCAATAGTTCCACATAACCCTACTTTTGCCCAGGTCCTGGAAAGACAGAAGGAAGGAAAGAAACTTTTCTACAGCACCCACTATGTGCCAGGCACTCTACTAAGTGCTCTACCATTATTATCTTAGTTGATATTCAAAACTACCGAGGAAGTGGGGTGCTATGATGATCTCCATTTTACAGATGAGGAAACGGAGGCAAACGGGCTCAGGGTCACACAGTTAGGAAGTATTCAAGGTCACATTTCAATTCAAGCCTTCCTGACTCCCAGGCCCTCTGCTCGCTCCACTGCAGCACCACCTAGCTGTCTACTGGGTGAAGTGCTTCTTATCTTCTTAGCACTTCTAATGGAGACTTTAGAGGTTTTTCTCCTTCATTCACACTTCCCATCTTCTATGACAGCTCATGCAAATTACCCTGGGGTTATGTGAGCTATGAAAAAGCACTGGAAATAAAATGGGGGTGAGTCAGAGCTGGCTTTCCTTTCTGCAGCTTCCTAGAATGTATAAAGCTCAGGGAGGGGATGAGTGCTTGTGTCCATGCCCCCAGCATGTTGTAAAGTGGCTGTCCTATGACACAGATCTCAGGCTTTCAATAAATGGCTAGGTCTCTGAAATCAATCAAAATGTAGTTAAATGCAATCTATACCTCTAACGATTCTGTGTCACTAAACTAACATTTCCTGAAACAGCAAGTTTCTATGGCTTTAATAATGAGGCTGAAGTAAAGAAGTTCCTTTTCCATTTGATGATGTAGCTATAGAGTCTTGCAAGTGGAGAATGCTCTGAATGCTCTCTGTGACTAGTGCAAGATACAGAGAACTGGTCTGATGTTGAGAAGCAAACACCAAGAGGTCATCAGTAAGGGCATTCTTTGAAGGACTGTCCTTTTTCTTCAGGAGCTTCAAGTGAACATCCAAAGCCACTTCTCCTTCCATAATGTTCTATTCTCTCAGTACTACTGGGCTTCAACCCTTATAAGTAATTAATAACACTCCTTTAGAGGTAAATGGTAAAGCTGTAGGGCATGAAATATAGATGCTGATGTAGTCTTTGAAGGAAGGTGACTTTATTTAAGACCCGTTCAACAGGAATGAAGAGAAAGCATACTAATGCTGGATTTTGATAGACTGAGAATGGAGTGTCCTAAAAGATTATCATATGATATTTGATCACAGCCACAAAAGCAGGGGGATCTACGGGGTTTGTTGCTATAACCCATGTATCCAGAGCCACTGTTTCACAATGACCTTTGAAAGGATTTTCAAATCTATGTAAAATCAAAGCATCTTTAAAAGTTATCAGATTGCTTCCAGGGTAGGGTTAGTTTTGGTGCCTGGGAAAATAGCATTAAATGGACTCTCAAATGGATTTTCTAACTCATCATATAAAAACCCAGAAGAAATACTTTTAAAAGTTCAGCTTAATTGGAGGGAAAACCCTGAGACACCACCCTATTGGGGGAGATAAAAGCTATAGTAGTCCAAGATGGGGGTAGAGACAGCCTGGACAGCAGGAGGCTGCTGTGGGGAAAGCCACTGGAGGGGGGCAGGTGAAACTCATTAGGTATATGAGCCTGAAACTAGGGTAGGGTGGCTAGAAGATAGACTGGAGAGATGGCAGAATGTTTGTAAGCTTCAGAGCTTTATTATTCTTGCTAAACAGATGCTAAGATCACTCATTTATCTACTGCTGAAGGAATCAAAGTGTTGCCAAGAAATGTTAAATTGCACCAACTTTTAAAATTTTGATTTTAAATTCTTACTCCCTTTAAATGTTGCTGCCTTGAAGCAAAGCCTGGCTCATCTTGCCCCAGTTATGGTTCTGAGGACATAGAAAATGCAGGACAGCTTGGGGATTGTGTGCTCCTAACAGAATGCAGGGCATCTAGTAGTATACAGGGAATGTCAGCAGAGTCAGAGGTTTAAATTATCAAAAGGCTACACACATCATTGGGGTAGCTAGGTGGATAGAGTACCAGGTGTGGAATCAAGAAGACTCATTGTAGTGAGTTCAAATCTGGCCTCCAACACTCACTAGCTGTATGATCCTGGGCAAGTCACTTCACCCTGTTTGCCTCAGTTCCTCATCTGTAAAATGAGCTGGAGAAGGAAATGGCAAACTATTGCAGTATCTGCCCCCCAAAAACCCTAAATGTGGTCACAAAGGTTCAGAAACAACTGAACACACACACACACACCGTGCAGAACAGAACAAAACAAAACAAAAAGCAGACTTCCTAATGAAAATATTTTCCTTTCCTTCAGTGAGACTGCCCACATACACTTTGCTTTCCAGAATTCATCCCGTTTTCACACCTATTTGAGAACAATGGAATGGAAAAATGGAGAGGCAGCTACAAGGGCATGTAGGGTTTTCAAAAAGAAGGCCCACTGCTAATCAATGGTAAATACTACAAGGTAAATGGAACTGGTCTTGACAAAAGTCAAGGGAACAAAATGTGCCCAGGATGTTATAGAAGTCAGTGTATATGTCATGAGCAATATGCTTCTTGGTATGAAAAAGATCCTATGAGGAGGGACAGATAAAAAGAACAGAAAGGCACAAGACAGAGGGGCTCTTAGCTTTAGATTTCTTCCACTTGAATGGTCATCATGTTTTAGGGAAGGGGGGATAGTGGCATATTACCAATGTTTATGTTTATCTGGAACATGCTTTGTGGATCCACCAACTGAGAGCCCGTACCAAAATGTGATATCAAACTCAAGCTAATAACT
>CM053602.1:26539248-26574567 GCA_028646575.1 Pseudocheirus occidentalis | reverse complement strand
GGTGTGGGAGCTGCGGGACCTTGCTGCTTCTACGCCGCCATCTTCTAATCTGAGGGTTCTTAACCACAGAGAGATTTCAAGGGATCTGTTAACTTGCATGGGAAAACAAAACCATAACTTTATTCCCATTAATCTCTAATTGAAATTGAGCATTTTCTTCCATTATGAATTTTAAAAAACATGATGCTGAAAAATCCAAAGACTTTACCAGAGGAATCCACAACACAATAAAGAAGAACCCCTGTTCTAGATTCTAGTTAAACACTCTTAATGGCCCATCTCGGGCACATACTAAAATGTATTAGTAATTCATATATTGTGCTATATGAAATACAATAACTTAATCTCTCTAGGATTGTTTCCCTAGAAGTAAAATGGGACTAACATTATCTGCAATATGCCGTGTATATCTCCTTTTATCATAACATTAATAGTGATGAAGTGCCATATAAATTTATTTATTAATTGAAAATATTTATTAATCTAGGCCACAGAGAAATTATAACTAAGTATAAAAAGATAGAAATATTAAATACATTCATTACAGACCGTAATACAATAAAAGTAGTAGTTAATACAGCAAACACAAGCAGAAGAAGGAGACCTAAATATAGACTTCATCATGATATCCTGAATAATAACTGGGTCAAAGAACAAATCACAGAAACAATGAACAACTGTGTAAAAATGAATAACAATGAGAAAACACACCAATATTTCTAGGATACAGCTAAGGCAGTGCTCAGAGGGACAAAATTCCATCTCTGAAAATATATGTTAAAAAAATAAAGAGAGATTAATGAACTGCATGAACATGAAAAAATCACACTCGAAAAAACAATACATTTATAAATTGCAAAAAGGCACACAAAAAGAAATCCTAAAAGTAAGAGGAGAAAGAAAAATAACAGGAAAGAAAAAGACTACAGAAATGATCAATCTGTCAAAATGTTCTTAATCTGTCAAAAATCAATTAAAAAAAATATTTAGGTACCTACTGTGTGCCAGGAAATGAGGATAAAAATACAATAATGACAACAATTCCTCTTTTCGAGAAGCTCACAATCTTTCAGAGGACACAATGAGAACAAGTACTGAATTCACAATAGAAATGTACAGAGAATAATTAAAAGATTGTGAAATAGATGATATTTAGGGAAAGAGGGCATTAGCAACTGAGGAGGACCAAGAAAGGTTACGTGTCAAAAACGGTCCGTTAGCTGCATTTTCCAGGAGGAGAGAGATTCTATGAGGTGGAGACAAGAAGGGAATGGACTTCAGATATGAGAATAGGCCAGTGCAAAGGTACAGACAAGACAGACGCAGTAGCCAGTGTGCGGATTAGAGAGAAGACCAGCTTGGCTGGACTGCACAGAGTGTGGACAGGGCAGTGATAGGGAATGAAGAAAGGTTGGCTGACATCAGGTTGGGAAGGTCTATAAAAGCTAGACAGAAAAGTTTGTATTTGATCCTAGAGACTATATTTCTCAATTGAAGCTGCACCCTAACTTAAATCAATAAACTTTTACTTGACCTGGTAAAAGAAGAAAGAGGATAAGAATGAATAACCAAAATAAAAAAATGAATAAGGAGCAAGATAAGAAAGAAAACAATTGATCAAAAACTACTAGCCATAATTATATGCTATTAAAACCAAGCAGTTAAAGGAATTGTTGGGTTACCTACAAAAACATACAAGATCATAGGATCATATTTAGAGCAAGAAGAAACCTAGGAGATCATCTAGTCCAACACATCGTAATACAGTTGAAGAAATGGAGACTCAGGGAAATGAAATAACTGACAGAAAGTCATGTAGACAGTAAGTATTAGAGTCTAGATTTGCATTCAGGTCCTCTGAATCTACTAGTGCTTTTTTGGCTGTACCACATTTTCTCCCAAATGAACAAAACAAGAAACAGAAAATTGAAGCACCGTTTCATAAAATGAAACTGAATGTTCCATACAGATTTACAAGTGAATTATATGAAATATACAAAGAACAACCAAGCCATATGCTAAGAAAAAATATCTTCTCAATAATTGAAAAAGAAAGCATACTTTTATGTTCTTTTGTGAGAAAAAATATGACCCTAATACCTACACCAGGGAGGGATAAAGAAGAGAAAAAGAATTATATAGATCAATATCATTAACAAATATTGGCACAAACATTTTAAATACTATACTAGCAAAAATACTATAGCAATATAGCTAAGCACTATTTACTATAACCAAGTTGATTTTACACTAGGAATGTAAAAATGACATTTAAAAAAATGAAACCAAAACTCCAGCTGTATAACAACAGAAAAAAAGTATTCGTCACAACACAGCACTAATTTATTCTAAAGAGAATAGGCACAGAAAGGTCATTTGAATTTAATGACAAATATGTTTCTGAAACCAAAAACTAGCATAATTTATGGTAAAATAACATTAGTAATTTTTGCACTTAATACAGGGATAAAGCAAGGATATTTCCTCTTCTCTGCTATTGTTTGATATAATTGTAGAAATATTAGTTACTGCAATAAAACAAGAGAAAGCAAGAAAAGGTATAAACATCAACAAAGAAGAGGGAAAAAATGACTTATTTGCATATAATATGATGGCAGCATGGCATAAGTAGATAGATCACTTGTCTGAAAGCCAGGAGGACTTGAGTTCAACTCTAACATATACTATTTGACCCTGGCCAAGTCACTTAAACTCTTAGTTCCCTAGGCAACTCTAATGCTTTAAGTTGTACAGAAGATGAAGATTCATTACTTTAAAGCAGGACTGCACCATCTGCAGACTGCTAGAGGATTTCTTCTACATACAAAGGATGTTTTCCTCTACATTTTTGAGGGCCATCTGAAATCCTTTGGTGGTTTGCAGGCTGTGCAGAATTGCTTTAAAGAGACAGACAAAATAAGACAAATTTCATTTTAGGAATAAAAAGGTAAATAAAGGTAAATAACTAAAAAAACAGGAATGAAGGAAAACTGGCATTTTAAGATATAAGACTATATTATAAAGTGCTAATCATAAAAAGCATTTGGTTAAATGCTAGTTAAAAAGAGAAAGTTAAATCAATCAGTAGAACAAATCCGATAAGCAATAAACAGAAACATAAATTGTTTATTTATTATTTAATAATTATAATAACATGTAATATATTATAAAATAAATAATTATAAGAACCAATGAATTATTATTTATTTATTATTTAATAAATAATTATAATTATATATAATATACTATAAAATAAATAATAATAATTAAAATTAAAGAATTATTATTATTTATTTATTATTATGTACTCAGGGACCCAACATGTGATAAATCCTGGCTTAGTAATAACAATTGCTCACCTTTACAGACTGCTTTACGTACTCTCATTTTGTCCGTACAAAATCCACCAAGGTGTTACTTTCATGCTACAGCTGAGGAAAGCTAACAAAAAGACTAACTGACTTGTCCAGAACCATACAATTAGTAAATATTTAAAGTGAGCTTTGAACCTAAGTCTTTTTGATTCCAAGCCCAGTGCTCTACAAACCAAACCACTAGATAGGTAAGGGGTTAGGATTTGAGAAGAACTGGATGTTAAATTTGGTAAATTTGGCATAACATAGTTCTAAACTAGTTCCTTATACCATATACCACAGCTAGTTAGTCCCCTATATTTAAAAGATCATATCATTTAAACTTTGGAGGAAAATTAAAAAGAGATAGGCATTACAACTATGACTATGGGGACAATTTTTACCCAAACGAGAGTTAGAAATGATCAAAAACAATCTGAAATATAATGGATAACCGGTGGAGGGTAAACAGCAGAGGAATTGATTAGAACAGTGCTTTAAGAAGGTTACTCTGCCAATAGCATCGAGATTAAATGAGGAATAGACTGAAGACAGGAAGACCAGTTTGGAAGGCATTACAATAGTTCAGGAGAAAACAGATGAACATGTAAGCTGGCGTGATTGCAGTGGGAATAGATGAGAGTGAATAGAGATACTGAAGAGGTAAAAGGAATAGTACTTGGCAACTGATAGCATATAAAAAAGGACAGAGTCAAAGATAACTTCAAGATCACAAGTCTGAGTAACTAGGAGGATGGTGTTACCATCAGTAGAAAGAGAGAAGTTAGAAAAGAGCAGAACTGGGGGAGGGCAATATGGATATCACAGAAACTCAGAATTAGAAGAGGCCTCCCAGGCCTTCTACTCTAACCAATACCTTCCCAAGAAACCCTTCTACAATATCTGTAATGTGCTCGCCCAGGCTGCAGTGATGGAAAACCCATTGCCTTGGGTTAATATTTTAAGTAAAGCTCTTTAAGGTTCATTTAACAGTTTTCTCTTAGGCTTGTAAGGTACTGCAAATGTTATTTATCTCTTTTTTCAAGATCAGGAATCTCCAAAAAGGCACATAGAGAGGAATACAAAGGGGTTCCTCTTAGTGAAAGGAAGGACTACATTTAGACACATTCAAGTCTCATCTTGGAACTGCCAGCTAGTTGGGGGAAATCTCAACTCTTCTCTTCCTAAGAGTTAGAATTCTGTGGAAAGTGGGGGAGCTAGAGGAGGAGGTAAGAGGGTTCAAAGAGGGTTCCTTTGGATGTGGTGGCTGTGTGCCTACTTGTCAGGTATGGTCAAAGATGGTTTAGACCAGATGACCTCAGAAGTTCTTTCTGGATTTTATTATATCTAAGGTGCTGAGTGAGAGGCTCGGTGGGAAGTGCCATTCGCATACCTTTGAACTTTTCACTTACTGTACATTCATTTCAGTTGTGTCCGACTCTTTATGATCCCAGTTTGGGTTTTCTTGGCAAAGATACTGGTGCAGTTTGTTATTTCCTTCTCTAGCTCATTTTACAGATGAGGAAACTGAGGCAAACAGGATGAAGTGACTTACCCAGGGTCACACACCTAGTAAGTGTTTGAGGCCCAAACTTGGGAAGATGAGGCTATCTGACTCCAGGTCTGGCCCTTTATCCACTACAAAGCCACCAAGCTGCCCTACGTTTGTACCTAGGGATGAAATATGAGGAAATACAGTTCATTACCTTAGACACTTTGGATTCCACCACTGATGGAATGATTGTATTTTAGAAAGGGGAGAGAATATCCTGGCCTTTTCCTTTATTGAAGAAAAATGAAACTTTCTAGGAAATAAAAACATCATGCTGCCTCTCCTATAAAGGAGAGAATGAATAGTAATGCAGTGGATAGCCTGGCAGCTTTGAAATCAGAAAAAAAAAAGATAGCTTCAAGTTTTATCCGTCTCTGACAAGGAAGAGGTGTGTGACCTTGGACACGTCACTTAAACCTCTCAGTGTCCCCAGGCAACTACAATCTATATGGCCAAATTGTTGCCCATATACATCAAGGAAAGGAATTTTCACATTGGGAATTACTCATACCAATGAAATCATGTCTGGATCATTCCTCCCCCTCCCCGCCCCAAATGCTAATGGATATTTATCTAAACAGAATGTTTTTGTTTTCCTATGACCAATAGCTACAGTCAGTTTTTGAAAAATTAAGACACCAGAATATTTTTAATTCAATTCTAAGATTAAAAATTCCTGGGAACTTATCTTTGTTCATTTAACAATTCAGGGGAGATGAAAGCAAAGTATTCGAGGCAAATTTTTTTTAAATGCAATCAGTTCTATTAAGCCAATCTAAACCTACTAGCTTGAAAGCATCTCACTAATAATACTCTATTCAATGACCTTTTATATTTATCCTCTGGAAACTCTGCTTTAGACTTAATAACCCTACTTTCTCATTATCATTTATTTTGACCTCAAGACTAATTTTGCAGCCAGCAGGGGGAAAGTGTTTCCTGCTAATTAGTTCTTCTTGGTTGTAGTCCAAGCAAGATGACAAATTTTACCTTGTTTAAGATGCCTCTTGGTAACACTTTAAGGCAACCAAACAAGCCTGGCTAATTTTTAAACAGGCATATGTATCTTTCCCCATGGGAAGAGGCCCCACCATTTTGTCTGGAAATGCCCAATTCTGTGCTAGCTCCTTGGGCCTAGCTGTCTTCGAGTTAGTGACTGGAACTTGGAGCAAAGCACGACCAGGGACGAGCGGTTCCCCAGGGAAGCTATGGATCTCATTGGGAGCACAATGAAATATAGAAGGTGTAAAATCATTTGGAAATTACATCCTACTTTCAATAAATTAACTGGAGTCTGACTTTCATCCTTGATTTACTTCACGACTGGTTTATTACTAAAGTATACCTTGATTTTCCTCTGCCAGGTTGATTAGCCACTATTAAGGCTTGTGCAATTAACAGTTATTTTAGTGTTGGAATTAAATAGGTTATTAATGGCTTTTATTATGAGTAGTAATTCGCAGGCACTTGTTTTCACTTCTCAGAGATCAAAGAGTTCAATTAGTAATCCCGTTTTAAACTCAGTCTCCTCAAAGTTTAAAAAAGATCAGTTACACTCTACAGCCTGGCAAAATCATCATATGAAAAGGTATATAAAATGTAAGAGATATAGTCTGAATGGGATCTCATTTCAGATGCTACCCACTCCCATCTTCTTTGACTAATCAATGGACTGTTTCAACCTAATAATAATAGCTAATAATAGTAGTTAACATTTATAAAATGCTTGGTTTTTTGCAAACAATTTTCTATATATTATCTCATTTGATCCTTAAAATAACCTAGTGATGTAGGAGATGTTATTATTTCCATTTTATAGCTAAGTAAACTGAGGCAGAAGGAGGTTAAGTAACTATTGTAAGGTCAAACAACTACCAAGTGTCTAAGGCAGGATTCAAATTCAGGTGTCTCCAACTTCAAGTCCAGGACTCACCTCCATAGCCTACTGTTGTTTTTTGTTGTTGAGTCATGTCAGTTGTATCGGACTCTTTGTGACCTCATTTAGGGACTCCTTGGCAAAGATATTGGAATGGTTTGTCATTTCCTTCTCCAGCTCATTTTATAGATGAAGAAACTGAGGTAAGCAGGGTTAACTGACTTGCCCAGGATCACATAGCTAGGAAGTATCTGAGAGCAGATTTGAACTCAGGTCCTTCTGACTCCAGAGCCAGCCCTCTATACACTTCACCACCTAGCTGCCAAGCACTTTGCTAGATTCTGGAGAAAAAAGAAATAAAAATGAAATCATCATTGCTCTTGCCCTCAAAGAGCTTACATTGTATGGGGGAGGGAACAATATGTAGATGGATAAATAAATACAAAGTATATAGGATATGTATACAAAGTAATTTGGCAGTTGGGGAGCACTATCAACTGGGGAATAAGAGAGAGCCTTAAGTTAGGGTTAGCACCAGAGCCCTGAAGGTTTTAAAGGGGGAAAATTGTTTTAGGCATGGTTGACAGGTTTGCAATAGCATGGAGATGGGAGATGAAATGCTTTTTAAGAGGAACAGTAAGTGAACCAATTTGGCTGGAATGTGGGGGGTCTGAACAAGGGATGATGAGATATTCCGTCTACCATCAATTCCTCTCTATCTTTTCTCAATGATCTCATCAATTCCAATGGCTTCAACTCTCATCTCCCTATAGATCACTCTCAAGTATACATATCTAGCCCTCATCTCTCCCTCCTGAGCCCTAACTCTACTTCTCCATCTGCTGATTGGACAACTCTACCTGGATGTCCCCAAAACATCTAAGACTCAGCATGCCAAAACTGGAAGCTATCATGCTTTTACCTAAATCCATCCCATCTCTTAATTTTTCCTCTTTTGTCAAGGGGATCATCATTCATCTAGTCACCTGGGTATGCACCCTAGGAGTTATTCTCAACTCCTCATCCTTTCTCACCCCTCAAGCATTGCCAAGTCTTGTCAAGTCTACCACCATATCATCTCTCAGCTACATTCCCTTCTCTCTACTTACGTGGCTTCCAGTCAAATTCAGGTCCTCATAACTTCTCCCTTGGGCTACTGTAGGAGCCTCCTAATTAATCTCCCTGTCTCCAGCCTATCTCCTGTCCAGTACATCTTCAACACAGCTGACAAAGTGATCTTTCTGTCACTCCCCTGTTTAAAGTCAAGAATCTGCAGTGACTCTCCATTACCTGGAGCACATTCAAATGTTTAGCATCAAAAACCCTTCATAACTTAGATCTGGACTCCCAGATCCATATATCTAGCTCTAGTCTCTTTCCTGAGTCCCAGTAAAATATCATAAACTGCCTGTCGGATATTTCCGATCATATTTCCTAAAGACAGTTCAAAACAAGTCCAAAGCAGAATCCCATTATTTATCCCCAAACCCATTTTTCTTCTGAACCTCTCTATTATTGTTGAGGTTACTTCTGTTCTTCCAGTCATTCAGATGTGACACTCATGACTCCTTACTTTCTGCCACTCTATATCTTGAATCAGTTGCTAAATCTTGTCATTTTTATGGGGAAAAGAAATACAAGATCTCTACAAGATCTTTTGCATATCTCTCCTTTCTACTCATAGGGGTGTAATTCTAGTTCGGCCATTACCCTTTGCTTGGACTACTCCAGTAGCTTCCTAAATAATTTCCCTGCCTCAAATCTCTACCCTCTTTACTTCATCTTCCATGTAGCTGTTGAAGGGATTTTCCTTAAGCACAGACTTGGTCCTGTAATTCCTTCACTTAAACTCCTATGGCTCCTTACTGCCTCTAGGATCAAATGTAAATTCCTCTGTTTAGCTTGACAATTTAGACTCAGTCTACTAATTCCAACTTCATTATACATGACTCCCATTCCTATACTCTATGATCCAGCAAAATTGACTTTCTTGTCGTTGCTCACACGATACTCCATTTCCCATCCCTCAAGTCCATCAAGAATCAGTCAACAAATATTTATTATGCACTTACTACAGGCCAGGTACCACACTAAGCTCTGGCAGTACAAAGAAAAGGAAAAATAGTACCTGCACTCAAGGAACATACGTTCTATTGAGGGAGACAATTTGTAAACTATAAAGTGCATATAAAACATATACAAAGGAATTGGAATGTAATCTCTGAGGGAAGACACTAGTAGCAAGAGTAACTGGGAAAGATCTCTTGCAGCAGATGTGACCTGAGCAGCATCTTGAAGGAAGCCAAAGAAACAAAAAGTAGAAGAAAAAGGAAAAAGTATTCTGGGAATAGGGGTCAATAGGTACAAAGGCATCCAGATCAGAGACAGAGGGTCATTTATGAGGAGCATCAAGAAAGTCAACATAGCTTTAGAGTATAATAGAATATTGGGAGGGGAGTAGAGCTTAAGAAGGTCGGAGAGGTAGGAAGACTGGTTTAAAAAGGGCTTTAAATGCCAAACAGAGGTTCTTATATATTTCTATCCCTCATTAAGTACACTCTATCTCTAGGTTTAGGTCATCATTTCTATATTTTATTTCCCTTTGAGAAATTCCAACCTTGTCTTGTTTGAACTAAGGAGAGAATGGATCTGCAGAGTAGTTAATGAGATCACAGCATCAAAAGAGGTCTAACCTTGTGATGGCAGAAGAGATGCCAACTGGAGAGCCAAGAAAATAAACCAGGGGACTCAGGGCAGAGGGAAAAGTAGAGCTAAGAAAACTCCATACGTTCATCCTTTCCCTCTGGTCACTTTTCCTAACACTTCTATACAAATATAAAGCAACTGATCATTTCAGTGGATAGAAAAATCAGGCCAATGATTTGTATTGTTAGAGCAGTGGTTCTCAATCTTCCTAATGTCATGATCCTTTAATACTCATATGTGGGTGTATGTGCATGTGAGCAACCCACCTGGAGATGGATAGAGGAGTGGTGTCTCGGTTCCTAAGACCATCGGAAATATGTGTTTTCCCATGGTCTTAGGCAACCCTGTTTTGCCCCCAAAAGGAGAGCAACCTACAAGTTGAGAACCACTGGTGTAGACCAAACCAACAAGCTGTAATTTTTTGAATATTTCACTTTTTATCACTCTGTGCCTAAATGTTGATTTTGCCTTAAGTTTTTCTTCAGAGGAGAGTGTTGTTTTAGCAATCAGCATGTAGTTTCTTGAAAATTTTACAGAATTAAACAATGAACAAAAATGAATAAAGCCTTTATGACCCTGGAAACACTGTCCTATTAATATTGGAGAAAAACAGAAAACATTTTTCTTTGGCTCTAATTAACATTCTGTGTGAAAAGACATCAACCCTCAGAATGCCTCGTAGAAATCACCCGGGGAAAAGCATTTCATTTGAGCCCCAAAGAGAAGGCAGAAAGCTAAAGGGAAATAACAGCAGATAGAAAATACCAAAGGACAGATGCAAAAGTTGTGATCTGGTCATTTCTACATTTGCTATTTACTGTGCCTGCTTGGAAACGCTGGTGAAGGTGGCATGAAAATTCAATACTTCATCACCCATTGGGAAATAGGCAAGCTGTGTGCTCTACCCAAGTACAGCGTGGATACTACGGAACCTCACCAGAAAAAAAAGGAAGAGAGGAAGATGTATTACTGTCCTCAATAAAGTCACAACCTAGCTAGGGAGAAGCCATTCCCTATTCATACACATACAACCTTAGCAAGTGGCACAATGGAAATCACTGGCTTTGTAGTTAGAGGAGGACCTGGCTTGAAATCTCACCTCTGTCATGTATTACCTGGGCAATGCAAAGCTCCTAGCCTCTCTGGGTCAGTTTCCTTATCTGTAAAAGGAAGCATATTAAGGTAGATGCCCTTTAGCTTTACAAAGCCTTCCAGCTAGGAATCTATGAACCTGAGAAACGAATAAAAGAGGGAACATACTATATTCAGAAGGGCTGAGGAAATCTGGAGTGGTTTGTTTCAAGAAGGTTTCTAGGAGGAAAGTCTAGAACTTAGTTTTTAAAAAGTAACAAATGAGATAGGAAAACATTCAGTAATAGCAGAATATCTGGGAAAACTTGGAGTGATGAGATGTTTAATTCAAAAGATGAGAGTATTAGAGCTAGAGGGGTCCTTAGAAGGCATCAGATTCATGCCCCTCATTGTACAGAGTAGAAGACGAAGGCCCGAGGACTTGAAGTGACTTGCCCATTGTCGCACATGTAGAAAGTAGAGTAGCTAAAATTCAAACCCAGGTCTTCTGAAGTCAAGGCCAACCCTTTTACCACTTTTGTGAGTTGTTCCTCCAAACAGACCTCCAATCTCCACCTCTAGCGTTCTCCCAAAAATAGGAGATCTGAAATTGAAGATGGTAACAGTCAGTATCTCTGTGTTTACAGAGCAGGGACTTTAGACAATGGCATTGTTATGCCCATATAGGAATAACCTTTCTTGGTCCAATAGATCTATTTACTCACCCCCCCCCTCCAATTTTTCACCTGTAAAAGAAGTCAGCACAATGTTAGTCTGAGATAATCTATACACAGTTCCTCAGGCATCAGTGCAGCTAATTGCCAACAGTCTAGCAGGCAACAGCAAACCAGCCATGAAGTTTATTGCCTTTTTGCCCAGGCTAAAGCATGCAATGCGCATCCTATGACAGATTTTATTGCAGTACCTCTTAAACACCAGTACAAAAATCCAATCAAGCCTCTAACAATATAGCTTCTTAGTTTTGTGTTAACAGTGGTCAGCTCCCTTTGGCTGCAGGAAGGTCTAAGTGCTTACAAAACATTTTAGCTGTTTTACTCCCCTACCCCAAGACCCATGTCTGCTTAGGAAGAAGACTTCCAGCAGCAGCAAATTAGTACTCTTAACCTAACTACATTCCCTTTTTTCACAATACAGCCACCTGCAGGTCCCTACTGTCACAGGATCAGAAATTTCAAGCTCAAAGGGAACGTAAGGGGCTTTCAGGTTCATGGAGGATGAAACTGAAGCCTTGAAATGGGAAGAGACTTGCTCAAGGTCACATAAGTAGAAAGTGGCAGATCTGAAATTTGAACTCAGGGTCTTTGAATTGCCAATGCAGCGCCCTTGGGAGCACCCCGTTCCCTGCTGATCAATTCCATTCCACCAGCCACTCAAAACTTGAGTAACTTTGAAAACAACAAGAGGCATGACAAACTACAAGTCATGACTTTTTATAGCCTAACCTGTTGGAAAAGCTCACTGTGGGATTTTAAGATGATGGGTATGCAGGCTTCATGGATCATTACGGCACACTGCAGGCCTCAGCAAGGTGATTTTGAAGAAGCCTGTGCAAGTTAATGAATCCAAGTTTCATTAAATCTTTAATTGCCACCAATAAGGAACTATCTAGTGTTACTTTCTACAATTACTTTAAATCACAGCAAAGGAAGCGCTGAGAAATTTGAAGCAAGTGTGAACAAGTTAGAAAAGTTCATTAATTTCATTTTCCTCAGAGTTTGGAATAATCTCAGTCTGTGGCCCCAAGATTCTAAGCCAGCCTTTGAAACAACTCTTTTTTTCCAAGAGATTCATTTCTCTTAAACAGGGAAGGGCACAGGCTTTGGAAAGGTAAATAAATAAAACCATTTATAGTCACCAAAAGAACACTCACCCTGCTATCACTGACAGGAGCTAGCACCACCAATACAGACCGAGAATATGGATCCACAGACCTTTCAGGAACAACGAAGGGGGCATAAGTTTGGGTTCTTTTCATTTGCTGTTAATGGAAAGCAATTACCAAGCACTTCACAAAAGACAGCAGCACAGCCCCACCCCCCATGCTGGTGATCCATTTATCTGAGCTGTTTGTCATGATATCAACTGAGGCAAGTTCTTGAAGACCTTGATTGCTGAGAAAATTGCAGGTGTGAGGCTTGAGCAAGCCTGCATAATTAAATAACTTCATTGCTCAAAGTTGTCTCAGGCTTGAGATTCTGTTCCTTCTTTCCCATCTGTGTTTCTCTGTTTGCTTAGCATTCCAAGCAGTTGCATTCGGTTCTCTGATGGTCTGTCTTGTTTATACATTCCTGAGAGAACAGAGATTGATGGGCAGGGGAACCTTTTGATCTGTGTTTGTCTGTGGGCAAAGAGAAGGAACTGCAGTACCAGACTGGCCTGGTTATATCAATAAGGAAGGCAGCCCAGACTCTTAACTGTGAAGGTCCCTCTGCTAGTATGCTTCAGCCATCCCTCCTATGTCTACTCTCAAGAAGCAACCTTCTAAGTGAGAGGCAGCTTCCTTGCCCCCTTTCTAGTGAGTTTCCTTGTGAAATTCAGACAACTAAGTGAAAGATTAGCACTCTTGCAAAAAGAGTTCATTAGAGATTTGAAGTCAAGTTGGGAGGAGGTCCCTAGCTCTGCCAGGCTGGTCCAGTCACAGGTATGTATAGCTGTGAATTAGTAGGTATGGCTGAGAATCATTTCCATTGTGCATCATTCTATGCACTAATGAGGTGCTAAACATTTACTGAATGTTCAGAGGACTGATGTCCAACATTGCTTTGTAACAGCCCCAAGGATCTCTATTTACCACAGGAGTATGACATTTTCAAAATATTAGAGATCGCTCATTTACAAAGCAAATATATTAGGTTCTTCTAGGGACAGTGGAGACAGGGAGGAAAGACAGGAGGATTCTAAATAAACAGGAGGCTGTCTTCAATAGGCTGAAATCCAGGTGGGGAAATAAGTTATATGGCCTTGAAGCCAAGTGAGCTCAATTGCAAATTAACTAGAGCATGTGAAAAATCCTAAGGTGTAGGCTAAATGTAGAAATGCCAAGGGCCACATAATTAAGTAGTGATCAGCAGAGCATTAAAGTTAGCTGAGAGGGCCTTGGGAAAGCTAGGTGGTACAGTGGATAGAGTGCAGGGCTTGAAGACTCATCTCTGTGAGTTCAAATCCAACCTCAGACACTTAACTGGCTGTGTGACCCTGGACAAGTCACTTCATCCTGTTTGCCTCAGTTTCCTCATCTATAAAATGAGCTGGAAAAGGGAATGGCAAACCACTCCTGTATCTTTGCGAAGAGGACCCCAAATGGAGTCATGGAGAATCAAACACAACTGAAATGATTAAACAAAGAAACACAAAAAAGGTGGCTTTAAAGGAGTACACAACTATGGGGTCTGATTACAAATATATGATGTTTCCTGTGACTCCCTTAAACAGATATTTGTGGCTTCGCTAAACCACAAACTACATTTTCACTCATGGTAAATTAATGGAGAGGAATAAAAGATATGCAGCATGATGTGTTGCAATCATAAGACCTAGGTCGAAATTCTAATTCTATTTATTTCCCATGTAACCTTGGGCAAGTCCCTTCCTCTCCCTGGGCCCCAGTTTCCTCATGTTTAAAAAGAGAATTGGATTGAATAACTTCTAAGGTCTTTTCCAGCTCTAAATCCTATAATCAAGGACAGTTTATTTTCCCACTGGAAGAACTTTTTTCAGGTTCACCCTACTTCAGCATCATCAGTCTGATTAGGAGGCTTAGGGTTAGTATAATAAGCTTTGCAATTTCCCCAAAGCAATTCCGCCTCCTTTCTTTTTCCTTTTCAACTCTGGGCCCAGATTCTTGTCCAGCTGTGCCATCTACCCCAGACAGACTTAGTGCTGGACGAGCTCTACAGGATGTCCATCCAAATGCATGTTAAAATCTGGACAATGAACAGTCTTCATCCACTTGGTCTTTCCTGTGTAGGTAGACAAGCCAAGCTCCTTTAAGTGATTGCAGATCTCTTCCATGAGGCTCTTCAAAGTCCTGGTGCCTGATGCAACCAGTACACCTTCCTCCATAAGTAGGAACATCTGGATATCTTCCCCCATCGTCAGAGAATCCCTCCATGACCTAGACTCTGTGCTGGAGCTTCTCATCCCAGTGGAAAAGATTTGGGGCCAGTAGACACCTCCCTGATTTATGCCTTGCCTGATAGTCATCATCACAGGGTTAGAGGGGTTATTATCCCAGGGTTATTTCTGTCGCAGCATCTTCCAAGAAATTCTAAATAATCCTGATGTACAGATGGGAGAAATTTTGCTGTAAAAGAGCTTATAAGGCGGGGGGGGGGGGGTGTTGTATCAAGTTAAATATTTTTATAAGCACGATGGGATTTTATGTTCTCTACATTTCTCTGAATACCCTCATCAAGAATGCCCTTAATTCCTGCATAGATAGCCTTCATAAAGATTTGTTATTGATAGGAGAGTAGGTGTATAGATAACTAGTCATTGATATTCTCTTGGCCACCTTCTTTGGTTTTAACAACATCTGAGTTTTTTTTTCTGTGCCTTTAACTTCCTGCCTCCTCTTTCAGATATCCTGGTATAAGATAGGTAAACACTAACACAGAGGAGGGCTGCTAGCACAGGTTCACTTGATCTGGTCAGACAGGAAGAAAAGAAAGACAGCTTCAGACAGCTTCTAGGTCTGAATTCAATAAACTCCAATGGTTCTAGTAACCTTCAAGGGGAAATTTAAAATCCTCTAGCTTTTCAAGCCTTTTAGAACCTGGTCCCTTCCTACTTTTCCAGTCTTCTTAAACCTTACTCCCCACCATGTACTTTCAGATCCAGTGACATCCTCCTCCTAGCTGTTTCCCTAACAAGACACTCCATCTTTCTGCTCTGGGCATTTTCAATGGCTCCCCTCCCCCCTTTTCCCCCATTAGAATTCTCTTCTTCCTTATGTCTACACCTCATGGCTTCTTTCAAGCCGAATCTTACCTTCTACAAGAAGCCTTTCCCAGTTCTCCTTAATGTTAGTGCCTTCCCTCTGGGATTATCTCCAATTTACCTTTTTGTTATTTATTATTAGTACATAACTGTTTTCACATTGTCTTCCCTATTAGATTGTGAACTCCTTGAAAGTTGGGGACACTGTCTTTTACCTTTCTTCATATCCCCAGCACTTAAGCCTGGTACACAGTAGACAGTGTCTGCCTTTCCCATCTTTTTTCTACTTCCTCTAGAAGCACCTTGGGGCTATGATATTAGGGTCTAAGTGTGACATTTGTACTATCCTCGATGGAGGAAATACTTGTTGAAATAGTTTTTGCAAATCTTTTCCATTTCTCTTCTATTTGTAACCCTCCTTCCAGTTTCACCTTTGAATGCCCTTGCTTGATCAGATATCTTGCCACACTTTCCTTAAGCTGGTTTTACCTTCCATTGTTACTTTATGATTTATGAGACAGCACAGTTCAGAATCGGTCATTTTCCTTCTTCATATGACTTTCTAGAACTCTTATTCCCACCCTTGTCTGAGGAAAGATTCACTCAAGTTTTCCTAACTCCAAGTCTAGAGCTCTACCCACTGCACTTCCTGGCTACCTCATCTTTTATACAAGGTTAAATAACTTGCCCAAGATCACACACAACTTTCTTGATTTCTAGAATCATATACTAACATTATTAGCTCCCTCATACCTACAGTAGCTAAGATACTGATCCAATCCACAGGGCCACATTTCAAAGGTGATTTCAACCTCCTAACTTCAGTTTCAGCCAGTAAAGTGGAACTATTTAATGTGGATGTAACTCAGAGAAGCTCAGAGACTTTAACTGTACTTATGGGATTTATACTATTAAGAATTAGCAAGAAAAATGCCCTCCTGAAGACCATCGAGTTCTACTACCCAACTGTTGAGAAAAACAAGGTATAATAGCTTGAGGAAGCTCTGAGCCAGAGTATGAGAAATTTGACTTGGCTCTCTAGCCCAGTAGAGTATTCACTCCATTATAAATGGCACTGGAATCTGTTCATGTCTAAAAAAAAAAGACTCCCAATTCAAGTGACAATGAGTTAGCAATCAGCACTGGGTAGAACTTGTCCCATGAAGTATTTGTCATGCAAATAGATGGGAAGCTTAACAGAGATGTGTCATTTCCCATCACTTAACAAGGGGAAGAGGTGAGGGGAAGACATTCTTGGACTATTTTTTTTCAATGCAGGCTCTTTGTCAGTACTTAATAAACAACTCTGGGATGTCTCCTCCATTTTGCTCACAGTCCAGAGAGTTTCCAAACTGTTTTCATATGCCTTTCTAGAACTCTTATTCTCACCCTTGTCTGAGGAAAGATTCAAACTCAGAATTTCCAACTCTGAAATTTTATATTGCATGTTTGGTTTATATCTATTGGCTACTGAGAGAAAATTCATTTTAGGACATTCATGACAGGAGAAAAAATGAGGATGTAGTCAGAGGGTCCTTAAAGAAAATTTCTGTCTATTTAAAAAGTAATCCGTTAAAATGGAAGAAAAGATAGGCTGGAGATAGAAAATAACAATGATAATTTCAGGATTATTAAAGCACTTTCAAATGCATTATTTCATTAGCACAACATGGGAACCTTGCAAGGTATATATAGAGAGAGCAGTGTTATTTTCCATTTTGCAGATGAAGAAACTGAGATGCTGCAAACCCTTCCCAAGCTTATTGTAGCTATGTAATGGCAGGTAAATGCCAGAGCTGGTACTTGAACTCCAAAGATTACATACACTATTATATACACTATATACACTACACTATGGGCATCCAAGCATGAGAAGCAATACAGGGCAAAGAAAACTTGTAGATGTCTTGGCGCGAGGCCCAAGTAAGCCAGATCACACTAAACATATGTATACATAAAAGCAGAAGGACCACAAATAGACACAAGCAGAGTGGATTTTCCCACTAAAGTAGAGTGATGGACTCATTCATGTTTCTAGTTGCATCACTGCATTTGAAATCTAAACCCTCATTATCCAGTGTTCAGAACAAGTAAATGCAGTGTCATTTAAAAAGATGAAGGCAAGAGTAGCATCTGAACTTTACCAAGTTCAATGGAACTCTTATCTCCTTGACATGAGTATTCCCTTCAAGGGTGCAGATTACAACCCATTCATGTCCTCACATCTTGTATTATTTATGTCCATGTCACCAACTGTATCTGTCAGAGAGGATCCACCCAATAAATCAACTCCCCGTTTTCCATTTTTATTCTCTCATTTTCAGTAAAAAAAGTTGATCTCCTGGGCGGACAAACCAGAAGTATACTGAGACATGAGCAGCTCGGTCTTCTCTGTTGGCAGCTATCATTATCCCAATATGATATAGTCCTATCCTAAACAGAGGATTGGACCCGAGAAGCAATCAAGAGACACTACAATTCACTGACTTGGAGAGTAAAATGGTCAGATATATGCTTTAGGAAAATCACTTTGGAAGCTGGGTGAAGGATAGATTAGAGAGGGTAGAGACTTGAGACAGTGAAACCAATTAGATGGCTATTGTAATTGTCCACACAAGAGGTGGTCAGGACCTGAACTAGGCTAGTGACTGTGTGAGTAGAGACAAGGGGATGGATGGGAGGTATCTTATGTAGGTAGAAATGACAAGACTTGGCAACTGGTTGGATGGTGGGATGAAAGTGACAAGTCAAGGATGACACCAAGGTCTCAATGAGTAAAAAGATGGTGATGATTTTGAAATAGAGAAGTTTAGAAGAGGGGTAGGCTTGAGGAGAAATATGATTAGCTTCATTTTAGACATGTTGAGTTTAAGAAGCCCCTTGGACATACAGGGCAAAATATCCAATAGGCAGTTGCTAATGAGAGACTGGGCCTCTGGAACAAGACTGGGCCTCTGGAACAAGACTAGGGTGGAAACATAGATCACAGAGGCATCATCATAGAAATAACATTTAAATCCATGGGAACTTAAATGCATAGAGATGATATTTAAAAACAAGACAGGGGACTGGTGACTTTAGTCAGTAGCAAGCTCAATATGAGTCAGAAGTGTGATGTATTAGCCCAAAAAGCTAATATGATCTTAGGCAGCAGGAAGCAAGAAACAGTGTCCAGGAATGTGACAATGTCACTGTACTCTGCCTTCATCAGATTTCATCTGGTGTACTGTGTTTGGTTCAGAAAGCTATGCTTAAGAAACACACTAATACACTGGAGAACAACCAGAGAGAGGGAAGCTCTAAGATCCTTTGGTGGCAATACTCAGTCATACTCCCCAAAGTCCCAAAGCTAGTTTTAGTTGAGGAGCATAGGACCTGGAGAAGAGCCTCTACTCCCAAGGGCCAATGGCCAAGACATGAAGTTTTCCTACACATATCTCATGACCCATATACTCAATCCGCAATCTATTTATCTATATTACATATGATATAGGAAACACTTAATAAATATTTCATTCCTATCCAATATTTTCTAATATTTTCATCAAAGATGCCCTCAGTATATACTTATACGTGTGTGTGTGTACACATTTCACTTAAATTTCTATAGAAAATGAAGTGAGAAATTATGGATAATCTACACAGGTGGAAAAAATACTGGCATCCATGGAATCATGGTCTATCAAAGTAAGTCAAAATAGTTTGTATTTAGTGTTTTGTTACTTGTAAGCATGTGTAAAAAGAGAATCATGGCTTATAAAGAGTTTTTTACACATCTCATCTGATCAGCTCATAAATTAAGGTCTAGAAGGAATCATAGAGATCAAGTCCCACTCCCTTATTTTGCTGATGAAGAAAACAAGACCCTGAAAGACAAAGTTACTGTCCCAAGGTCACACAGATGATAAAGAGCAAAGGTAGGATTGGAGGTCACTGTTCTTTCTATAAAATCAGTGCTCCTTCTGCTCATATAAACCATGAATCTATGGGATAAGTAAATAAACTGCATCACTCCAGTAGCCAGGATCATAAAAAACCAAAAGGAATAGTCTTCATTTTCTTTGGGACCAGATCAGTGTGTTACAATGGGAAAACTCCCCAACACAAGAGTAGAGAGTCACCAAATCATGGTTTTAGTCCTAGCTCTGTCACTAACTTTATGACCTTGGGCAGGCCTGACCTTTGTGAGTAATAACCATTTCATGTGTAAATAAAGATAATTAACCTTGTCCTTTTTGCCTCAGAGGAGTAGTGTGAAAATCAAATAAATTTCACAGTAAAGGAGTGGTGCATGCTGGGGAGAAACCAACACAGGCACTGTGGGCGAGGAGAACACAGAATACACAGAGAAATTAATGGAGAGAAAGATCAAAGAGAATGCGACCACCAGGCCCACTGCATATGTATGTGAGCAGCACTCATTATCAGGGAAAAGCCAGTGTTTGAAGACCTGTCACATTCCTATATCTCCACAAGCTGTGGGAGATGGAGCCTGAATTCTCAGGGCACTGGATAAAACCTGATGTCAAAGTCATCTACTTTCCAGTAGCCTTCTTTTCTTTCCCCCTTAGGAAAAGAATTAATTGCTCTGTCTTATTTCTCTGTGAGTGTGTGTGTGTGTGTGTGTGTGTCTTATTATGACAAACTCTATGAGTGTGTTTGCTCTGGCTTTCTTGAGAGATGACATCGCGTGCTACAACTCTGATCTGAGCTAAATCACTAGAGGGAGAGGAAAAGATAGCTGATCAAAGAGCCAAGGATGGAAGAGGTCAGAGAAACAGAGCACCCTTTTCTAATTTCTATACATTCATATGGCCTAGGAAACAGAGGCAAAGATTGTCAGCAGGAGAGGAACAACAGTGTACTCAATCACAGCCCTGAGGAAACGGGAGAACAAATATTGCATTGAGCAGCTTCAAACCAAAGTTGTGCGATCCTGCTCAAGAGTGAAGTTCAGCAAGTCCCCAATTATTGCCCTCTTTCCTGTTTTTCTTTTTAGTCAGTCCTGTTTAATCAGCCAGTCAAAACAAAGCATGTACACACTTTCCTATTGCCTAAAGCACTGTGCCCAGTTATAAAGCAACATACTCTAAGTCAAAATAACAGATCAGGGTTGGTCATGTAGGCAGCTCACCTCCTACCTTTTAGATATACTGGAATTCTGCTCCAATCAGAGTTGCTAAACCTCAAACTTCATTATTCCACTTGTACATTAGATGTTTGCTTTGATGTAGTCTCCTCTTAAGGAAGAGAAATGGGAAGTCTCAGAGAAAGGATAAGTAATTGGGAGACTAGAGGGGAAAAAGAAGAGTGCAAATATTCTTAGGGTCCCTAGATTGGCCACTAGGAGATTTTTGTTGGTAGAGTCATGAAAGGCCAACATTACTGGCCAGAAGCCTGTGAATATTTCTAGCAGGTTACTGGGTGTTCCAGATTAATTGCTATATTATACACTCACCCATTTCCTTTCCCCAGCACTGCCCCAGTCATGTTTATCATTTTTGGAAATCAGGTCTAGTCTCTAGCCATTCAGAGATAGAGCAAAATGAAAAGAAAATTGGTCCATCTACTTGTGTCCTCTTAACATGGCCAAATTCTCCATCAACAGTGGAAATGGTCTAGTCATCCTAGAGGCACAAACCAAGTCACAAACTACCTTCCATTCCCCACCCCCTGTCACTTCAGAAATGTTTAGAGAATATCACATACATATAAAATCTGTTCAGAATTATGACAATTTTCAATATGAAAATAAATATCTATACAGTGGCACTATTTTCCTGAGCAAGAAGGTTTACAAGCCATAGGTGAATGTGGCAAGGTACTGAATTTAATTCAATTTGAGCCACATTTATTAAACACCAACTATATGCAAGAGCAGGTCAGAGATACATATTTCTTACTGCTTATAAACCCATACTGATTTCCCATTATCCCCCCTTCCTACACCCCATACTCTGACCTTTCTCCTGCTTTCTATTCCCACACACCACAATTCATTTCCCACCTCCATGCCTTGGCACAGACTGTGTCCCATGGCTGGAATGCTCTTCTAACTTACCTCTAACTCTTGAAGTCTCTAGCTCCTGTATCAGGCCTTTCCTCATGTCTTTGTTTCTTCTCTTCCCCTTGCCCCAAAGCCAGTAGTTAGTGTTCACCTACCCTCCTGAAATGATCTCGCATTCACTTTGCATATATTCATTTATGTACAAAACTCTGGGAGGTAGGTGAGGAAACTGAGGCTGAGAGAGGTTTGAGTGACTTGCCCGGCATCACATGTGTAGTAAGTGGCCATATTTGAAACTTGGGTCTTCCGAATTCAAAGTTTAACACTCTATTTACTATGGTAAGCTTTCTCCCAAATAAAACTCCTTTAAAAATGGTATATTTCTTGGGGAGCTATGTGGCACAGTGAATAGAGCACCAGCCTTGGAGTCAGAAGGACCTGAGTTCAAATCCAGCCTCAGACATTTAACACAAAAAACTAGCCATGTGACCTTGGGCAAGTCACTTAGCCCCAATTGCCCGCCCCCCAAAAAAGTGGTATATCTCTTTTCAAGAAGATAGAAAACCATTTTTACTTACTAATTTAAACATTCCTTTATCTGTAGGCAGAAGACTATACTGAATGACTTCTTGAGGTCAATTGCAGCTCCAGAAGTCTATGATCATGTACATGTGAATATATAGGAATATATAGGCAACCAGTCATTTGACACAGTTCCAAGAGGGACTAGGCAAGAAAGTGTAGATGGTTCTAAGCAACCCTTTACTTCTGGAAGCACAAGTCAAAGAACATACCTTAATTTTAATTAATTCAATTTTATTTTCCTTGCAGTTCCAAATTCTCTCCCTTCCCTTCACCCTCACCCACTGAGAATGCAAGAAAAATCAAACCCATTACATATATGTATAGACCTCTAACACAAATTTCCACACTAGCAATGTTCCAAGAGAAAAAAAAATGTAAGAAAAAGAAAGAAACAGAAGAAACCATGCTTCAATCGGCACTTTAAATCCATCAGGTTCTCTTTCTGGAGATGGATAGCAAGGAACATACCTTGTATGTAACAGGTAACAGGTCAGTAAAGTCATCTTTGCAGGTAGAAAACTGCACATCTTGGCTCTAAAGAGTGATCTTGAGAGGTGACGTGGTTATTTGCCGCCTTCTTGCTTCTGCCTTTCTTCCTTCATCTGAACTATGTTAACTTTTCTGTAATAAGTCTGACCCTAGCAACAACTCTGTTGAAGACAGCAGGACCTATATGGCATGCTGTTCTCAAGTGAAGATTGTTGTGAACCAAATATTTGCTCAACACACTAATTGATTTTTAAATTAATCACTTCATTTGAAATCTATTCATACTGGCGCAGAAAAACATTTGCCGTGCTAGGAAGACCCTGGGCACGATGACAGCATCCACTCCACTAAGTAGCCAATGAACCCACTAAGATCATAGATCTCGAGCCTTTAAATAAGACTGACACCCTTCCATGGGTCATGAACTCCCATGTATGGGTTTCTTTTAACCAGAGAATTAATGGGTTTTAGTTTGCTTGGGTTTTGTTTTGTTTTGTGTTTTTACTAAATGGCACAACTAGGTGGTGAAGTACATAGAACTCCAGGCCTGGAGTTAGGAAGACTCATATTCCTTATTTCAAATTTGGCCTCAGACACTTACAAGCTGTGTGACCCTGGGTGAATAACAAAATCATGCATCATCTTAAGGAACTGAAGAAAACTATGAACAGTTAAAAAAAAGGGAAAGAATTAGAGTCAAAACAAGCCAATTTGGAAAAACCTTAGAATCATAGGTTTAAAATTAAAAAGGACCTTAAAGACCATTGAATCCAGTCACCTCATGTAGACTTGCTCAGGGTCAAATAGCTAGACTGGATTTGAACTCAGTTCTTCCTGATTTCTATTTCTTTTTTCCCCCTTGGAGCAGGGCTAATACAGAAATTTGCATTGCATATTTATGCCTATTTAGAATGGGTTTTTTCCCCTTGCCTTCTTAATGGGTGGGAGAGAAAGAATTTGGGATTAAAAATAAAATAAAACTGAACTTTAGTAAGAATTGTCCCCCACAGGAATAAACAGGTAAATTTTTATGAGGAAATAGGTCAAGAGAAGTTAAATCTGGCCACAATGAACTGAAAAAGCATTCCTCCATAAAGGCTCAACTTGTAACAATGGACTGATGGATTATTGTCCTAAAAGTTTTGAGGAATGGGGTACCTGTGACCTTGAGGCCACATATGGTCCTCTAAGTCCTGAAGTGCAGCCCTTGGACTGAATCCAAATTTCACAGAACAAAGTCCCTTAATAAAAGGATTTGTATAAAACTTGCACTCAATCAAAAGGCTACACCCAAGGACTTAGAAGGCCACACATGGCCTCAAGGATGAAGGTTCCCTACCCCTGGCCATTAGATCTACAACTAATTGGAGCAGAACATCCAGACCTTTCCTGTAAATATCAGTTGGAAGTCTGGATAAAGGAGGAAGAAAACAACACTTCCAAATCAGTATGAAGACCACAAGTGACAAAAAACTGGTTAAGTGGAAACACATAAACTTCATGCAAGATGAAGAAATAAGCAATTGTATTTTAATTGGTCTAATCAAATTGTTGTTTCCAAAGGCCAAATTCCAGTTGGGAGAAGAAACTTACAGACTGTTTTTATTATTGTTGTAATTATTTGATTAAAGGAGAAGGGGAAAAAGTGTGTTTTCTTTGTTAAGAAAAAATTCTTTCTGTTTGGCAAAAGAAAGAAAAGTTTTTGTTAGTGCGTTATTCTTGAGCCTTGTTTTTCTATCTCATTGAAATGGTCTCTACACTAACAGTTGGAAATTAGGTTTCAGTAGCAGATTAATATTTAGCTGTAAAGAATGTCATTAATACAAAGAATACTAATAATGGCTTATTATCAGAATTATAATTCCATTAACAGCTTTTTAATAGGATTGAGTTAAAATGTAAGTGGGATTCTAATACAAGATTTTCTTCTCATTGAATTTATTTCTCTGCATTTAATAAAACGTCCTAACCTCAGCCCATAACTTCTGGTTTAAAAATAATAATAAAAATCCTTTTCTGTGAATTGTGCCCATCTATTTGCTGCAACAGAAGGATATGTGGCTCTGTTAGTATTTGGAGTCTACACAAGAAAAAGGACTTAAATGGATCTGGGATTTCATTCCTGTGGGTATCCTTTCCATGAATGCAAAGCATTCCCATCCTAAATGATTCTTGTCCATGTCTTTCCATGGAGCCTCCATGGAGGTTTTGCCCAAAATGCTGGGGGCCATCCTCTGGATGGACATCTTTCCTGTGGATTTAACTTTTGTGGGTAACAATGGACCAGTCACACTAGCCATTTGTTATCCCTGGACTAGTCCACCTCTTTTTGCCACATTAGAACCTAAGCTCCTTGAAGGCAAGGATTGCTTTTTCTTTTAGTCTCCAACACTTAGCGCAGTACCTGGCACATTGTAAATCCTTAAAAATGCTTTTTGATTGCTTCAGAGGTTTTCTGAGTGGGTATTTCCTCAATGAAATTGGCCATCATAGAATACATATTGTAGTCTACTTAAAACCACAATGCATCTCTCAACTGCCATTTGACTCCCTGGCAACCTTGATTTCTTGGAGACTGAATTCTAAGATTCATAGTCACATGACATCTCTTGTCTCACATGCTCACACACAGCACCGATTCAATTGTCTGGCCATCCAATTGCATCCCATAGGCAATTTCATTCATTTCACTTTTTCTTCTCTTTATGGATTCTTAGGCAAAACTATTGCCTAATCATGGGTCTCAGGGAGAAGGTTTGACAGTGTTCTGGGGCCTGATGCAATTAGCACAATATACTCCATATCCAGGAGCAACTGGAGAACCATGTTATCTCAAGGGAATCTTCCATTTTACCCTTGTGAAAGACATCCTCCAGGATAATGGGTCACAACTCCATTGGGCAGACATCTCCCTTGTTTATACTTCACGTGACATCAATAATTAGAGGATCACTGAACAAAATTATCCCTCTGGCTGCTTATGTCAACGAATCCTGTATGATCCTGACATATGCATGAGAGAATCCTTGTTGGAAGGAAGCATATAAAGTTCTGTTTTGCTGTACCAAGTTAATTCTGTTTTTTAAAAAAAATCAACAAATAAATAAAAAATGAAAGCCTTTTAAAATATGTAAACTATAGTACCTAAGGTCCCCCTCACAAATGAGCCCCCTGAAAACTACCCCAGATTCAGGATGAACTATGGGTTCATCCACCCCAAACCATGTATCATCAGTTCCCATCTATGGGTTTCTTTTAAGTCTGACCAGAGAATTAATAGGTTTTAGTTTTCTTGTTTTGTTTTGTTTTTACTAAATGGCACAACTAGGTGGTGAAATGCATAGAACTCCAGGCCTGGAGTTAGGAAGACTCATATTCCTTAGTTCAAATTTGGCCTTAGACACTGACTAGCTGTATGACCCTGGATGAATAACTTCACCCTATTTGTCTCTGTTTCCTCATCTGCAAAATTAGCCGGAGAAGGAAATGGCAAATCATTCTAGTATCTCTACCAAGAAAACCCCAAATGGAGTCGCAAAGAGTCAGACATAATTGAACATCAACAAACAGAACAGGAAAATACAATGACAAGAAGTATTCCCCCATATACCTAGGGGAACATCCTTCTACAGGTTATCACACTACCAATGAAAGTGAGAACACGCATAGAAAACACATGAGTTCTAGGATAAAGGCATGGAGGAGACACACATGCAAGGAATATGCATGCCTGTGGAACACATAGCCAGAGAAATTCAAACTGCTAAGGAGACATCTGCACTAGGATGCTATTCTTCTGACACTACTGCTCTCTGCCCTGCCAAAATGCCAATGTCATTTGGAGAGATCGTCATATTGTGTGAGCTGTTTTCTCTACTGACCTGGGGTTCTCTGCCCTTCAGTTCCCTTTGCCACACCATTTTGTGGCTCTCATTACCACTGAGCAGTCATCTAATTAACTTCCATTGCTATATGGTCCCTTCCCCCATAGAGAGAATTAATCAGTTCCTTTAAATTAGAGCACCAAGGAGTATTTGGCTCTTTTGTGAGTTCTAGCCACATTCAGCTGTACCCAGGCAGCTGGCTAGAGAAGGTGGGGGTATTTAAGTGGGTATGTAAGTCTCTCTTTTAAAATGAACTCCTTGGTTGCTACTTATATTCCCTTAGTCTAAATTCTTGTCTGAATTATGGCCATAGAGTTCCTTTTAATTTTTGTCCTATGTCTGGGTCCCTAAAAACCGTCCCAAGAGTTCTAAAATTGCAAAGAAAATCAATCAAGTTGTGAAGAGATTTCTTTCAGCCATCACTATGTCCCTGGTCTACAAATTATTGGCTACAAAATTATCTTGGCTACAAAAAGGTTGGAAGGCATCAGCAGCCTTTATTTCCCTGGCCCACTGAATTCCAATAACGAATTTGAAAAGTGATCCAAATCCATCTATAATACAAACAGTGTTCCATTACCTTCAGATACCAGAATTCGTTTGAAATTAAATACTTTTGTGTTGTAAGACATGATGGAAGAGAGCAATTTTGGAGAAACATGGGAAGTTTTATACAAACTGATGCAGAATAAAGTGAGCAAAATTAGAAGAACAATTTACACAATGATGACAATATTCTCAAAATGAGCAACTGTTTGACACAATAGGCAAGACAATGAATATTAGTAATCATAATAATAAAAAGAGCTAACATTTAAGTACCTATTATGGGCCTGGCACCGTACTAAGTGCTTTTATAATTATTATCTCATTTTATCCTCTCAACAACGGGGGGGGGGGAGGGACTGTACAAATGAAGAAACTGAAGCAAAGAGAAATTGTGTAATTTGTCCAGAATAGTGTTGGAAGTCAGGTTTGAACTCAAGCCATCTTAACTCAAGGCCCAGAGCTCTATCTGCTGAACCTCCAAACTATTACACACATCCTGACAGAAAAGTGATAGACTCGATGTGTAGAATGAGATATACATTTTTGGAAATAGCCAATGTGACTGACAACACATTTCTTTTTGCCTGACAATGACTATTTGTCACAAGAGTTTTGTTTTCCATTTTTTTCAAGTGGTAGGGGAAAAGGGAGGGGAGAAAACAAATGCTTGTTAAGTAAAAATAAGATGGTTTCAGAAAAACCTGGGAAGACTTATATAAACTGATGCAAAGTTTTGGAGGTGAGCACAGCCAGAAGATTGTACACAATAACAGCCACATTGTGCAACCATCAACTGTGAATGACTTAACTATTCTCAGCAATACAGTGATCCAACACAATTCTGGAGGACTCATGATGAAGAATGCTCTCTACCTCCAGCGAAAGAACCAATGGAGTCTGAATGCAGATCAAAGTATACTCTTTTTTAACTTTCTTTATTTTTCTTGGTTTTTTATTTCTTGTTTGGTCTTTGTTTTCTTTTGCAACATGGTTACTACGGAAATATATTTCGCACAACTGCACATGTATACTCTGTAGCAAATTGCTTGCCTTCTAAGGGAGGGAGGAGGGAAAGGAAGGAGGAAGAGAATTTGGAACCCCAAATTTTTTTTAAAAACAACCATTAAAAATTATTTTTACATATAATTGGAAAAAATAAAATATAAAAGAAAAAGAATGGAATGATCAAATGTGTATTAAGGGGAGTAGATTCTGGACGTCAAAAACCTATGCTCTGGCCTCACTAACTTAGACTCAGTTTCCTCTTCCAGAAAACAAAGAAGGTGGAGTCAAGAGTAATGAGAGGTAGTCGTAAAGAGGAAAATTTGGAATAAATGTAAGGAAAATCTTCTTAAAAGTCAGAGGTGAGGGGTGGCTGGGTGGTGCAGTGCATAAAGTGCCAGCCCTAGAATCAGGAGGATCTGAGTTCAAATCCAGCCTCGGACACTTGACACACTAGCTATGTGACTTTGGGTAAGTCACTTAACCTCAATTGCCCTCCAAAAAAAGCAAAAAACAAAAAGTCAGAGGCATCCCAACATGGACTAAAATGGCTCTAGAAGTCTCCCTCATAACTGGAGGGAGAGACAAGAGGCACCATGAAAATCAAAGCACCATTACTCTGACCACCATCTCCCCTCAGACGTGATAGAGAATCCAGGACCCTGAACCTAAAAGCTTTGGCAATAACAGTATCCCCGACCAACAGACCCACTTCAAACCTAGCCTTCGCAGTCATTTTAGTTGAAAAAAATCAATGCAGAAAAGGGGCCCACTTTATTCACCACTAGCAGCAATAACTGCTGACCAACTGCCACCAGAAGGCTGATGGGTACAGGAGCCCCACCCTGATCTTGCTTCCATTTCATCCTCCAAGTCATTATCCAGGGAGGCATACCTATACCCTAAAGCCAAGGGGCCTGGGAACAGCCCTTGGCTACCATCCTGGGAAACAGTCCCTGCAGAGATGTAGCCTGGGCACTGCTCCTGCAGGTGCTACAGCTACCGTTACTGGACACCCAGAAAGGAACACTGTTGTCACTAAAGTCCTTGGGATCATGAAATAGAAGAGGTATCATCACCTGCCTTGCACTGCACCCAGAATCCATGGGATCTTTCTATCTGACTTCCAACTAAAATAAACCATATATGTTGTCCTTCCCATTAGAGTGTGAACTCCTTGAGAGCACGGCCTGTCTGACTTTTCTGTTTATATCCCCAGGGCCTAGCACAGGGCTCAGTACATAGCAAACACTGTATAAACACTTCCTCCTTTCCTTTCCTCCCCTCCCCCATACTCTTCTCCTCTCCTCTCCTTCCCTCTCTCCTCTCCTTCTTCTTCTCCTCCTCTCTACTCTCTTTTCCTTTTCTTTTCCTTTCTTTCCTTTTCTCCCCTCCCCCTTCTTCTCCTCTTCTCTTCTTCCTTCTCTCCTCTCCCTCCCTCTCTCCTGTCCCCTTCTCTTCTTCTCTCCTTCCCTCTCTCCTCTCCCCTTCTTCTCTTCTCCTCTCCCTCCCTCTCTCCTGTCCCCTTCTCTTCTCCTCTCCTTCCCTCTCTCCTCTCCCCTTCTTCTCTTCTCCTCTCCTTCCCTCTCTCGTCTCCCCTTCTTCTTCTCTCCTCTCCTCTCCTCTCTTTCCCTTTCTGTCCCTTCATCACTTCTGTCAGAAGAGCACAGTTTGTTCCATCAGATGGCTGAGCACCCTTCTAAATCTCAGATTCTCGATAATTTCTTAGATCCCTTCTAGCTGCAAAGTGTAATGATTCCATGCAAATAAGAATACAAACCAAGATCAGTAACAAATGATCTCCAAACCCAATAATACTGTATCCTCTACCTTATTTCCAATCAAAGGAAACAGAAGAAGTCTAGATGTTTACAATTCACTTACTCAAGAAATTACCCAAGGAGCACTTGGAGGGAGTAAGCGAGAAGGGAAACAGAGTCACAAGAATATTGAGCTGGGAACACAAGGGGCTTTAGTGTCTGGACACAGGCAGGCATTGTTACACTAACCACCACTGTCAAGTGTAGGCCACTGTCCCCTGAAAGCAGGCGCCAGGAAAGGTGGATGAGAGTGACTGGTTTATAATTGGAGATTACTCAGACACAGAACTAGACAAACTCCATACCTTCCTCAGCATGGCTTTTTCCCATTTGTGAAACAGAATGCTGCCACAGTTTCCTGTTGAGCCCTTTCAGGAGGGTGATGCTTTGATAACAGCTTTTCTTCTGGCAGCCCATACTCAAGGGGGTAGTTTCGATATTCTTCCTGACAAACTTCAAAGGTGAAATCTCTTCTTTCTCTTCCTGCTGGCAGAAGGGATGTGATGGGGTATGGCCACAGCAAGAGCATTTCACCTGTAACACAGTGGGGATATTTAGGAGCATAGATTTAGGTCTGGAAGTGATCATCTAATCGAACCCCATTTTATAGAAGAGAAAAATAAGGCCTCGGAGGGGAAATGACTTGCCCAAGGTCACAAAATAAGTGGAAGAGCCAGTTCAACAAACTGATTATGAACAGCTATGTATAGAGTGTTCTAAAGTCTGTAAAGTGTTCTATAATATGATCCCTTTTGATTCTCACAATTTTCTGTTGATTATCTCTGATTTATCCTACATAAATCCTGTTTGTACATAGGTGTTTCCATGTCATCTCCCCATTAGACTGTGAATGCCTTGAGAACAGGGGTTATTTTTGCCCCTCTTTGTATTCTAGCCCTTAGCATAGTGCCTGACACATAGTAGGACTGACTGACAACCATCATATGAGGTAAGTGCTATCACAAAACCTGTTTTACAGATGAGGAAACTGAGGCTCAGAGAGGTTATATAGTTTAGTGTCACATAGCTAGTAAGTATCAATAAGTCAATAAGCATTTATTAAGCACCCACTATGTGCCAGGCATTGTGCTAGATTCTGGCGATACAAAGATAAAATGTGACTATTTGTGCTCTCAAGGAGTTTACATCCAAAGGTTGAATTGAAACTCAGGTCTTCCCAACTCCAAATCTAGCAATATCTCCACTAAGCCACATTGTCTTAAGTATGCATTCAGTGTATAGTATATGCAAGCACTGGAGAGGTAAAGCTCCAATATGGCAAGCTGGGCCTAGGTCACTTATACAGCAAAACATCCAAGGCAGGCAGTGATAGGGGCAAAGGAGAAACACAGCCATAGTGCCCTAGAAACATGTGAGCAGGGAGAGGTCTCTTTCATTTTCTGTTATCTATACCACTCAACTAAAACTGAATCCCAAACTTGTAAAGTAGTCAGCACAGTGCCTAGCATGGAGGAAGTGCTATATAAATGCTTATTTCTCTTCACCTGCCCTTGATCATGTCTTGCCACAACAGAGGCTAACAAGGAGCAGAAAACACACAAGAGTGAGGAGCCAGCTGCCTTCTGAGGCGTCAGGACTGATCTTCCAGGGGGCAAACCAAATCAGCCTGGCTGAGTGGTTTGCTGCTGTCAGAGACCTTTGCAAGACTGTGAAGAACAGTGGGATACATGACAATTTTTCAAAAGGGAAGATGATGGATTCTACAAACTACAGGCTGACGGGCTTGACGTCTATTCCTGGCTACATTCTAGAAGATTTGATGAAAGTGCTGGCGTGTGGGCATTTAGCAAGCAACAGGGTAACCACCAAGGACTGGAATGGCTTCATCAGGAGCTCACGAACCACATTCCCTTTTTTACGACAAAATAACTAAGCGACTGTCTCCCCTAGCAGGTCGTGAGCTCTTTGAGGGCAGAGACTTTGGCTTTTTTTTCTATCATCAGTGCTTAGCGCATGCCTGGCACATAGTGGGTGTTTCATAAATGTTTATTGACTGACTGGTAGGTCATATCAAGGCTGTAGACTTCAGCAAAGCATTTAACAATAGTCTCCCTTGTTGTCCTTGTGAACAAGATGGAAAGATGTGGTCAAGATCTGAATAGTTAAGTGGAGAGAGACCTGGTTGAATAACCAGACACAAAGAGAAGCCAATAGGAGGAGCTGAACTTGGAGAGGGGTTTCTAGTACAGGATTGCAGTGATCTATCCTCGATCATTACATGTTTTAATCAGTGATTCGGATAAAGGCACAAATATTAACACATAACAAAGTTGCAGATGACACAAAGTTCTCCCTCCCTCTCTCTGTCTCTCTCTCTGTCTGTCTCTGTCTCTCTCTCTTTCTCTCTCTCTCTTTATGTATTTTTCCCATTGTTTTCCCAGTAATATCCAATTCTCTTTATGACCCCATTGGAAATTTTATTGGCAAAGATACTGGAGTGGTTTGCCATTTCCTTCTCTAACTCATTTCACAGATGAAGAAACTGAGGCAAACAGGTGAAATTAAGTGACATGCCCAGGGTCACACAGCTAGGAAGTGTTGGAGGCCGGATTTGAACTCATGAAGAGGAGTCTTCCTGATTCCAAGTCTAGTGCTCTATCCACTGCAGAGCCACCTAGTTGCCTATCTCTATCAGGTAAGCAGAAAATACATACATACATACATACATATATATATATATATGCACACACATGTGTATATATGCATATATGTCTATATTATACACACTTTTCTGCTCATATGCCTTCTTTCTCTCTCACTCTCTCTCTCTCTCACACACACACACACACACACACATACACACACACATGCACACACCTCTAATGTAAGCTTCTGGAGGCCAGGGATTATTTTTCATTTTGTTTTTCATCCCTAGCATCTAGCTCAGTGCTTTGGACAAAGCAGGTACTTAATCAGTGTTGATGAGATTGGAATGGATAGCCATCGGGCTGGATTTAATCAAGTGAAACCTAATGAAGGTCAGTGTAAATCTCAGAGATGCACTTTTTACAATCCATTCCACAAGTCCCAAATGAGAAAGACGTGCTAGTCTTTGTGACAGAGAGAGGGGAGTTTCACTGAACAGTAAATTCTTTTGTTTTTCTTTTTCTTTTCCTCTTTTTTTGGAGGGCCGTTGGGGTTAAGTGACTTGCCCAAGGTCACACAGCTAGGTTTTTGTGTTAAGTATCTGAGGGCAGATTTGAACTCAGGTCCTCCCTGACTCCAGGGCCGATGCTCTATTCACTGCGCCACCTAGCTGCCCCAGAACAGTAAATTCAATGTGAGCTAACAGCATGACACAGCAAATAAATAGAATGACATTATGTTAGAGAATAATAATAATAACTCTCATTTATGTAGTGATTTGAGGTTTACAAAGTTCTTTATAAATGTTACCTTGTTTGATCACCACAACAGTCCTGGAAAGTAGATATTATTATTATCTTTATTTTATAGAGGAGGAAACTGAGGCTGAGAGAGGGTAAGTGACTTGTTTAGGGTCATACAGCTAGTACTGTCAGAAATAGGATTTTAACTCAGGCTGTCCTGACCCCAGATTCAACATTGCAGTCACTGTACCCACATAAAGATCAAGAAAGGGCCCAAATAATAAAAAGAGGAGTACAGGGCCGAGCACAGGGAGATGATAATTGGTGCTTCCAGCTTCCCTTTGACAGTAGCTTTCTAAGGTTGGGCATTATATGCTGGAAACCTTGCTTTATCCAACAACGTTAGTGGTCCACAGAGCCCATAGCCCACAGAAACCCAAGGGTTTCTCCTCCTCTTAGGCAGTCTGGTGAAGTCTATAGACTTCACAGAAAAATACTATTAAACTCACAGAATACCTAAAATAACAAAGGAAGCCAATAGTATTGAAATACAATTGTCAGAATTTTTTTTGCTTCTTGGAGGAGGGAATGTAGGGCAATTGGGGTTAAGTGACTTGACCAAGGCCACATGGCTAGTTTTGTGTTAAGTGTCTGAGGTCAGATTTGAACTCAGGTCCTTCTGACTCCAAGGCCAGTGCTCTATTCACTATGCCACCTAGCCACCCCAAAATATTTTTTTTAAATCAAATTCTTGGACCTCAGGTTAAGAACTCTTTCCTGATAGAAGAAGGCCAACATGGGTCCCATGGCTTTCCCAAGAAACAGGACCTGACCTTCACTGAAGCTTGTAGCTTCTTCTTCCCATAACCATACCTTTGACACATGTGGTTCCTTGCTCACCTCTCCCTAAAGGTGACTCCTGCAAGTACCCAGGATGCCTCACCCCTTTTGTTTTCTCTCATTGCCATATAATTTGCATTGTCCTCCATTACACTGTACACCTCTTAAAGACAGTGACTATGTTTTACCTTTCTTTGTACAATATCCCTCAGAGTTAGCACAGTGCCTAGCATGCTACTAAATGCTTTTTGTCTAACTCCTGCCCATGCCCAGTCCAAGCCCTGCAGAACAGACTTATGTTGGCACTGGTGGCACCAGGGTGGGGACGGTGGGTAGCATGAGGTTATCTTGAGTGGATCCCAGTCCTCATGTAGACTTTCTGGGGGATAACCCACCTCCTGCAGATATCCAATGAGCTTTGTCTGCTTCTAAATTCCAAAGACTCTTTATAGCAACTATATTTCTTGAGATAAAATATTTGCTAAGAAATTTGCTAGGGGTACCTGGGTGGCACAGTGGATAGAGTGCTAGCCCTGGAGTTAGAAGGACCTGAGTTCAAATCCAGCTTCAGACATTTTACTAGCTGTGTGACCCTAAGCAAGTAACTTCACCTTAATTGCCTCAGTTTCCTCATCCGTAAAATGAGCTGGAGAAGGAAATGGCAAACCACTCAAATGTCTTTGCCAAGAAAACTCCAAATGTGGTCATGTCAGTCACAGCTGAAGCGACTAAACAACAGCAACAACATTTAGTAGGCAATCCTGAAGTCAAGTTGAAGAAGTCCAGGTTAAATTTTAAAACCAATAAGCCTATCGTTGGGGCCCAATCTACAACTATTTCCCAGCTTCTGGCTTCTGATACTTCTGCAGATTAACTCTTTAGTTACCATAACACTAGTCCCAGGTCACACTTGACCCCAAGGGGCTTAAATATAAGCAAATTGTAGAGAAATAGAATGAGGCTTGATGTTAGGAAAATCTTCCTAAAAATGAGAACTGTCTCGAAGTAGAAGGGACTGCCTTGAGAGGTAGAGAGCTGTCACTCATTGGAGATTTCCAAGCAGAGTTTGGGGGACCACCTGTTGGAAACAACAAAGAGGCCTTGCATTCAGGTGAGGTTTGGACCAGATGGCTTCTGCCACCTCACTCTAGCTGTCTGTGATTCCTCACCCTCTGCGTCTATGGCATCTATTTTTGTTAGCTCTTCAGGTCATGATCTTGTCTCCCCAACTCATCTTTATTAAGTTTTAAACTTAAATACAAAATTAAAAAAAAAA
>CM053602.1:26487039-26538748 GCA_028646575.1 Pseudocheirus occidentalis | reverse complement strand
GGATGGATGGATGGATGGATGGTCAAATAAACAAATAGATAGAAAGATGATTAATTGATAGATAGATAGATTTTCACATATTCACATATATATACACATATATACCTAGATATACATAAACATATAAACATATACACATAGACACTCAAATGCATATATGTAAAACCATATTATGCTTATTCCCACTTGTCTGTTTCTCTGAAGGTGGAAATCATCTTCCTCATACATCCAAGTCTTATTGGACTTATTTTTCTAAGCTCCTTGAGGCCAAAGACTATTTTTTCATATTTTTTTTCTAAATAGAGCAGCTCATTAATTCCTATACCACAAAAATATTCTGACCCAATCACATTCTATCTCCTCAACTCAATTTTAAGCTTTTCTGGTACCCCCTCCCTTCCTCCTAGCTCCAGTTTTGTTCATAGAGTAGGAGTTCAACAAATATTTGTTTTAAGGATGAATGACTCAATGTCACAACCATCTAGAAGAAGAGGATATAGGTTTTTCCTTAAAGCATGTTTTAGCAATCTGTTAAAACATTCTTCTTTAAATACAAATAGGATCTCTCCTGCCTTAACTTAAGTGTATTTCCTATGAGTTTAGCCATCCATTGTCATGGAGCATGCCAATTTACGTGCCTTTCATAAAAATTCAACAGAACTGTATGATATAGTAGGAAAAATACTGGATTTGAAGTCAGAGCACTTGGTTGGAATCTGAGCTCTGCTACCTACTACCTATATGACTAGTAACAAGTCACTTCTGCTCCAAGGGCCTCAGTTTCCTTAGCTGTAAAATAAAAGGGTTGAACTAGATGATGTCTCTGGTCCCTTCCAACTTTAAACCCTATGATCCTAGCTTGAATTGCCTTTCAGGTTTACTCTTCTAACTGGGTGTTCTCCCACCAAGTAGCAGGAAAATTAAATAAGACCACATTTTCCAAGTTCAGGAGTAACATAGTTGTCAACAGCTTTAATGTTTGAAGTTTACTCTGCCTTCCCATCGGTTAGCACTTCTCATCTCAAATGGAGGAGCTTTGAGTCCCATGGTGCAAACACCAAATGATCCAGCTCACAGTAACACTCTGGGATATCAATTAGCCACTCTGAAAGGAAGAAAGGGGACTTAGTCACCTTAATAAGACAATCAGGGTAGGTGCTGATTGCATTTCATTCTTGGCTCTTTGAAGGACCAAAGGATATATGGCTCACTTTCCTTTCTCACTGGAGTTGCTGTCATTTGTTACAGTTTGCAGATAGTGGATAATAACTTATAGTCTTAAGCCTAAATAGAGACTATTAATAAAACATATCATATACTGTATTTATTATTTACTCTATTTTTACCCATTATATTCACCCTGTTTTTGTATACAAAGCATCATCCTGTTATCATGAACAAAGCGCTGGGCTTGGAATCAGAAAGACCTGGTCTCCAGTCCCAGTTCTGGTACCTTCTCTGTGACTCAGGCAGCTTCTCAGGACTTAACTAACTCATATATAGGTCTTATGTCTTTCCAGTATTTCCAGACGTGCTCAAAGGATTTTTATGTATACTAAATCATTTAATCCTCACAAAAGACTCTGAAAAGCAGGAAAGGAAGTAAAATAGGTAATAGTAACCTGAGTTCATAGATGAGATCCAGAGAGGTCAAAGTCACTTGTTCAAGGTCATATCATGAGCAGGTTAAAAAAAAGGTACAAACAGAAAGCAGTTCTCAAGACACAGTTGCTGCCTCTACTCTTTTCACAGCACCTTCACATGTATGTGAATGTCATCTGCCTAATGCATTAGTCTTACTATATGTTACCTCCCCTGCTCAAAAACCTTCAATGGCTCCACATTACCTCTAAAGACAATTCAAGTTCTTTAGCCTGGTATGAAAGATCCTTTTCAAGTAGACTGCAGCCTCCCTGTCATTGTTTCTGCTTCTAGGAACACCCAGCTCCTTTCAAAGCAAGGTTCAGCTACCACCCCTTGGAGAGACCTTTTCTGATTTTCCAAGATGCTACTGCCCACCCCCATTTGAACTCCTCAAATAACTGAGTAATTTACTTATCTGTCAACAGGTTGTATCTTCCTAGAACATAAGCTACCTGAGAACAAGGAATGTCTCATTCTTGTGTCTGTGTCCTTGGAATAGGACCTGGCCCATAGTTTGATTGATGATTATTGTTATTTGATTGATTTCCAGTCTCTTTTCATGTTAGTCCCCTTCACTGAGGAGTAAGGTAATGGAAAGAATATTTGTTTTGGAGTCAGTTTCCTTATCTGTAAACTAGTATAACATTCCCTTCCATTTGGAGTTATTGTGCAGAAATGCTTTGCATTCTTTTTTTTTAATTTTTTTTGGCCTTTTGGAGGGCAATTGGGGTTAAGTGACTTGCCCAAGGTCACATGGCTAGTCAGTGTTAGGTGTCTGAGGCAGGATTTGAACTCAGGTCCTCCTGACTCCAGGGTTGGTGCTCTATTCACTGTGCCACCTAGCCACCCCTATGCTTTGCATTCTTTATAGTGCCACAGAAATGTGAATTGTCATGTTATTCTCTCTACCCTTACTGCACTGTCCAGTGTTCTTTTCTTCTCCCCCTTCTCTCCCTCCCTCTTCTCCTCTACTTAGAGTGGATTTCTACTCTATTTCTCCTTACAAATATCTTTTACCTCCTTTAAAAAGCAGCTTACATCATATACCTTCCTTGATCCCTCCAGTTAGTGGAAGTGCCTCCTCCTTCCTGGACTTGCTCAGGTCACTATGACCTCACATCTGCATTTAATTATTTTCTGACTTACATTGCAGACATATTTGTATATCTTCTTCATTCCTCACTTTCTCCAGTGCCACCATGCCAAATCATAAGCTCAGAGAGGAATATTTTCATCTTGAAAATCCCAGAACTTAGCATGCAGCTTTATGCATGGCAGGTGCTTAATCAATATTTATTGAATTAAATACTTGGTTTTATAATAAAGGGAAATAGGTTTTCTGGGGAAACAAGTTAATCCTTGGTCCAGAATTTAATGAGAAATTGAGCATTTGGGTAATGAAATAGTGGTATTGCCTAACACAATGAACCTTTTCAGTTATCACTCTGCCAAAAAAAAAATAGAGAAATGTTCAAATAGTCCTTTCTGACAAAAAAAAAGTTTTCCATGGTAGCTTTATGGGGTTTTTTAGTCTTTTTTATTTTTAGAGGGAAGAAGGCAGGGCAATTGGGGTTAAGTAACTTGCCCAAGGTCACATGGCTAGTCAGTGTGAAGTGTCTGATGCCGGATTTGAACTCAGGTCCTCCTGACTCCAAGGCTGGTACTCTATTCGCTGTTCCACCTAGCCACCCCTGCTTTATGTTTTTAAAAGATAAATACAAGATAGAAAGAAAGATAGCTATTGTTTTTTAAAAAGGAAACAACAGGATATGTAGGTTGATAAACTTTTTTCTGACTGGAAAAAAACAGTTATGGGTATTCTGGTTGCTGGTATAGAGATGTATCTATCTGATCATAATCCCGGTAATACACAAGGAAAACTGAGAGCAGTAAGAGAACAAAAGCTCTTAGTAAGGGAAGGATCTTGGCAGATAAGAAAATCCATGTTACCAGTTGCTTTAAAATACTTTTGATGTCAGGATGCCCTGAAGCTCCAGGGCCCAAGAGCCATAGATGTTTGGAGGATTTTTTGATTCTATATTAAAAGCTGGATGAGTTATAAAAGTAGCATTCTAATAGGTGATTAGAATAGATTGCTAATAGTTAGGATTAGGGAAAAAGGTATCAACTTTCCTAGCTGCTGTTTTTCTTGTTTGAAATCCCATTCTTTAGGATGAGTTGCATGGCACAGTGAGATGATTCTTGGGGTCTAGAGCCAGAGGCCTTGCGGTCCTTATCTGTATGCCCTTGAGCAATTCATATTTCAGTTTTTCATCTATAAAACAAGAAGATTGGACAGCATTATCTCTAAGGACCTGTCCTGCTCTAAGTCATAGGACCTGCTGAACTATGCAATGTTTTAATAATGAGCTTTATTTTATGAAAAAGCAGGAGCATTCCAATCCAACCTTCTACCTGATGGCAGTGGATCCTAGAAGCAAGCAAAGTACTTACCAAGAAATAAGCAAAAAGCAGCCTGAGTGACAAAATTATGTACACCATTCTAGGCTCTTTGACAATGCCAACAATCTACTCTCCAACCACTCTGGATAATATGGAATTTACTAGAGTGGGTTTTCCAAAAGTAGGGCACATCTGTACATGCACGTTCAAGGTATCCTTAGCTTAAAAGACTAAGCATTCTTAGGGTTGTTTACTAGAACCTAGATAAGTACAAGACAGCTCCTGCCATACAAAACAAGGGCAAAGCTATTGCCCCAAGCCAGATCTGCCAATATAGATTTTCTACAAAACAAAGGCAGCCTCTTAAGATCTCACCGTCCTTGTACTCTATGAGCCATGGCAGAAATGTCCTAATCATGGTCAGAGTGACCTCAAAGAGTCAAGAAGAGGGGGATTGTTTCCATCTTCCAACTACTGGATAGACACCAAAAATACACAGTGATTGGCAGTGATGGTGGAGACAGAGGAGAGGGAAGAAGCGAAGGGAGGAAAAGGTCTCTTTCCACAGGGTGGCAACTGAGCCTTGCTTTGAAAAGAGCTGGAGTCAAAAACAATGAAAGGGAAGCTACAGTTAAATGGAGGAAGATCTTTCATTCTAGGCTAAGGAATCTGTATTGTATTTAGAGGCCAGTTGGAGCCACTAAAGGTTTTTGTGTAAGGAGAAGTGACACATAGTAGCCCCACTGCATTAGGCAGATGACCTTGGCATCCATGGGAATCATGGACTGATTGTAGAACAGAGGGTCTAAAGACTGTAAGAACAATAAAAAACACATTTTCCTTTTTGTCTTCACAGCCAGGAATCTCAGAGCTATAGTCCAACTGCAGTAATTAATTCATCTCCATAATATATATGTATACATATACACACGTATTCTTACATATTTTCTCTTCAGTCTTCATTTTTATTGTACCATTACAGACTGTTTAATTTCAAAAGTCACTTCAAATTCTACTTGGATTTCTACGTGGAGATACAGATATTTCTATCTCATCAACTTCACAATACACATAAACACAGGTAGACCTCCAACTATGCTATACCAATAACAGAGCAATGAGTGTATAATTTAGTACTTCCTCCAATGGCACAAATGGAAACCAACCATGCCTTCTCATCCTATATGACTCCTGGCCATATCTTTTCAGAGATTTTCTCAGGAGATCTACCTGATATGCTGGTAGCCTCCTGCTTTATCTCTTCACACTGTGTGGGTACTGATGATGCCCATGAGGTGTCCATCTGTTTTCTCTCATTCTTACTACATGACTGGCTGGCCCACTTCCTTTTCTGGTCATAATGTCTTTGATGATGCATTTTGTACTATTTTGCACACACACACAGTCTTACTGGATTTGTAATATCCTAAAGCTTAGTCATGCCTACCTACTGCCTGCTTCTCCATTGCTCTAACATATACAGGGAACTGAGTCAAATCTTTAAGAATACAACTCATTCCCCAATTGATAAATGGGCAAAGGATATGAACAGGCAATTTTCAGAGGTAAAAATTAAAGATATCTGTAAGCATATGAAAAATGCTCTAAATCACTATTGATTCAAGAAATGCAAATCAAAACAGCTCTGTGGTACCACATCTCACCAGTCAGGTTGGCTAAGATGACAAAACAGGAAAATGACAAATGCTGGAGAGGATGTGGAAAAATTGGAACACTAATGCATTGTTGGTGGAGTTGTGAACTGATTCAACCATTCTAGAGAGCAAGCTGGAACTATGTCCAAAGGGCTATAAATAATTGCATACCATTTTTTGCTTTTTTTTGGAGGGAAGGTAGTACAATTGGGGTTAAGTAACTTGCCCAATGTCACATGGCTAGTTTTTGTGTTAAATGTATGAGGGCAGATTTGAACTCAGGTCCTCCTGACTCCAGGGCTGGTGCTCTATTCTCTGTGCCACCAGCCACCCCAGTTGCATACCCTTTGACCCAGTAATACCACTTTTAGGGTTGTATCCCAAAGAGATCATAGAAGTGGGAGGAAGACCCAAATGTACAAAAATATTTACTGTAGTTTTCTTTGTGGTGACAACACACTGGAAATTAAGGGGATGCCCACCAATTGGGGAATGGCTAAACAAGTTGTGGTATATGAATGCAATGGAATACTATTGTGCAATCAGACATGAGAAGGAGATAGACTTCATATTTACCTAGAGAGCCTTATACAAACTGATGCTAAGTGAGAAGAGTAGAACCAGGAGAAATTCGTGACACAACGTATGTGTGATGACCAACTTTGATAAACTGGACTCTTCTCAGCAATTCAAGGTTATAAGACAACTCTAAAAGACTCAGGATGGAAGGAGATGTCTACATTCAGAGAAAGATCTAGAAAGAACAGAGTTTAAATGGAGACTGAAGCAAACTACATGCTCTCTTTTCCATGTTCAGTTTTGTTACCTCTTTCCCATTGTTCATTCCATTGGTTACAACCCTTCTATACAACCAGACTAATGTCCAATGTGAAAGTATTTGCAGATCTTATACTTGATTGTAAGCTGCTATAGTGGGCGGGGGAAGAGGAGGGAGGGGAGAAAATTTGAAATGCAAGGTATTGTGGAACTGGATCTTGTAAACTAAAAATAAATAAACAAATCAATTTAGAAAAGAAAGACAAAAAGAAAAAGAAAAGAAAACACTTTTCTGTTTACCAAATGTAAGCCAGTCCAGTCTCTTGCTCCTATTCAATTCTGGCCTAAGCTATTACCCACCTAGGTAAGTTATATGTACTGATGGATCAGGTGAATGGCTTCTCCATCCAAATGCACATACAGAGCATAGTCTGGACAAGAGAAGTTTATCATCCACTTTGTTTATCCTCTGTGAATTATTAGGCTAAATTCTTTTTGCATGATTACAGATCTTAGTTAGAAGGCTCTACAGTGCTGTGGGGTTGGATACAATTAGTCCAGTGTCATGCTCAAACGAGACCACTGTGTATCAAGGTTGGGGGAGTCATCATCTCTAGGAAAGTCCTATTCAATTTGAAGTCTGCATAAAAGCTCCTCTACGACAGTGGCAAACACTTTCAGTGAGCATAATTCTCTGTTTTGTGCCTTACTTCATGTTGCTCTCAGCAGATGAGTTAACAAACCTGGTTGTTGTTAAATCTACCAAGCAACTGAGATGACTTTAAGATGTTGAAGGAGAGACTTTATGGTAAAATTTTGATTTATAAAACCAAATGCTTTTTTATACTGAACAAATAACATGCCTTAGTGAGATCTTGGATTCTCCACACCTTTCAGTTAACTGTGTGATTAAAGATGTGGTCTGCTACAGATCATCATTGCTAATGCTTGCCTGTTTCCTTCTCATATTTTCATCAAGGGTACGTATTTACATGTATAAATTAGTCTCATAAAGTTTTATAGAAGTAAGAAAGCAGGCATATGAGTTGATAAATGTTAATAAACATTTGATCTCCCTTTACTGTAGCAAAAATATCTGTGATTTTCCTCCATCATTCAATATCTTCTCTCTTTTCAGTTATCTTGAATGGCAGAGTAGTTAAAGACAGCCAAGGGAAGCCAGTAAGTTGAAATTGGGACGGAGAGCATTTCAGACACCGGGGACAACTGGGAAAAGTGTCCATATTTGGAAGATAGAGTGTAGTTTGAGAAACAGAAAGGTGGCCAGAGTTACGGGATTGCAAAGGACACGATAGGGTCAGGGTTTGAGGGGAAAGAAGAGAAGAGGCATATTTGAAAGCTGTTACAAAGGCAAAGATGGGCAGATTGGATATGGGGGGGTGAGTGAGAGTGACAAGTTGAGGAAGACCTGTAGGTTGTGAGCCAGGGTAACTGAGAGGATGGTGGTGCCCTATGCTTTCCTATAACGTCAGCTGTACTTCATCAAGTAACACATTGGGAATATCAGGATAGTCCAAACATTCTAATTGCAATTGATTAAGAAAATAGTTTGCTACAGAAATTGTGACAGATCTTTGTCATTTTTCATCTATTTGTTGTCCTCTTTCCATTTTCAGCTTTAAAAATGTTCTTCCAATTATTTGACTTCGAACTGGATCTTATTTCAAGATTTTTATAAACCTGCTTTTCTGTCCACCAATTTCTTGACCTTTTGGAGCTGATACCAGAGAAGCAGTACAACAAAGTAGACAAAGAACCATCCTTCAAGGCGGAAAAACTGAATTCAAGTTGGGTCTCTGAAAAATACTGGCTATTTAGCCATTCTCCAAACAGCACACTATTGGTGCCCTCAGATAACTCTTTACAGAAAAAGTGCCAACTCTCACTGGTAGAGAGAGTTTCCCCATGAAGATAAAACTGTATCCATGAAGTCAGCATTCAGGCAGTATAATAGCCAGAAAACTAGACTCGGCAAGTCAAGAAGATAAGAGTCCAAACGCTGCCTCAGACACCTAGAACCTGGGTGATCCTGAACAGGTCCCTTATACCTCTGTCTGCCTCAGTTTTCCTGATCTGTAAAATGGGGGTAATAATAGCATCTACTTCCCGAAGTTTAAATGAGGTAAAACTTGTAGAGTTCTTTGTAAACCCTAAAGAGCTATACAAGTGCTATCTGTTTTTATTAAGTCATTGGCCTGGTCCAAGAAAATACAGGATCGTGAGATTTAAAGCATCAAGATAATCTGATCATTTCCTGCCCAATTAAATATAGTACACTTCATCTTTTGTGAGGTTATGATATTATCTATGGCTGTATATGGGGAAGAAATAAGAAAAGGGATTGAGTATATATTAAGCTACTTCTGTTTGCCAAGCATTACACTAAGTTCTTTATAATTAACATCCTCACAGCAACCCAAAGACATAGATTCTATTATTATCCCATTTTACAGAGGAGGAAACTGAGGAAAACAAGTTAAGTGAGTCTCCCAGGGTCACATGACTAGTAAATGTCTGAGGCTGGATTTGGTCTCAGGTATTCTTAACCCCAGGCCTCATTCTCTATCCACTGGGCCTCCTCTGTGCTGTGCATACATACATATACACATATGTAAATATGTAAATTCCTGATTTTTATCTAGATGAACGTACTCATGAAAAAACATAGGGTATCTATATAGCACTTTAAGATTTACAAGGCACTTTACATACAGTACTCATTTGATCCTCATGACAACCCTTCAAAATAGCTGATACTGTTGCTCCCATTTTATAGAAGAGAAAACTGAGACTGAGAAAGATAAGATGACTTGTCTTGGATCACATTCCTAATAAGTATTTGAGAGAAACTGAACCCATCCTGCCCTGTATTTGCTCTGCCACACTATCTCTTATTGCCATTGAAGTGTCTGTGTAACACAATGCTCTGATTTTATGGCTCTGTATAGGGTAATTACATATTAATTACTTATTCAATTAAATCAACATTTTAAAATTAAATTATCAAGCATTTTTCTCCTGTCCCCCATCCAGAAAAAAAAAACCCTTGTAACAAAAATGCATGGTCAAGCAAAATAAATCCCCATATGAATATGTCCCCAAATGTGTGACTCATTCTTCATATTTGGTCTATCACCACTCTGTTAGGAGGTGAGAAATAATCTTCATCATCATCATCTGGAATCATGGTTGATCACTGTGTCAATCAGATGAACCAACATATTTCTATTGCTCCAAATACTATATAAAGACTCTGGCATAGTTTGAAATTAAGTAATTTCATTTGCATAAATAATCATATCCATGAATTCATGAGCATATAAATCAGACGCATCTTAGAAATGAGCATACATTATTTTTCTAAATAAAGAAATTGTGTTTGCCCCTCTGTATACACAGAGGAGATAAGATGCTCTATGCCTTACAATATCATTCGAGAAGACTACCTCTGACTGAAGGAGGGCACTCCCTGTTAATTCAATATGCTGCTCTGATGAAGAAATAATTCTATTTACAAAATGTGATGGTCCCACATTTAAGAACTAGATCCATATTGGATTTTGGAACCCAAATGTGTGTGTGTGTGTGTGTGTGTGTGTGAGAGAGAGAGAGAGAGAGAGACAGAGAGAGAGACAGAGAGAGAGACAGAGAGAGACAGAGACAGACAGACAGACAGAGACAGACAGAGAGATAGAGACAGAGACAGAGAAAGACAGAGACAGAGAGACAGAGAAAGACAGACAGACAGAGACAGACAGACAGAGAGAGAGAGAGAAAGAGAGAGAGAGAGAGAGAGAGAGAGAGAGAGAGAGAGAGAGAGAGAGAGAGAGAATGCTAACAACTTGGAAGAGGGGGAATCAAGGAAACCTTCATGGTGGTACTTGTGAAATAAATGGATTCTAGAAGGAAGAGAGCAGGGCAATGCTGGAGACAGTTTTCCTCGATTTCAAAGAAAGCATTTTGCAGTCTCTTGCGCTCTTCTAGTGAAGAAGTAGACATCTGTAAGCTAAGATCATAACAGAACTGGGTTCAAGAACTAAAAGAAAAGCCAAGATCCCCAAGTCTAATTTTAGGGCATTGATACCAATTTGTAAAGAGGCTACAGAAGACTGGAGCACAGAGTAAGAGCTAGAAGGATATTGGAAGTCATTTAGTCCAACCTCAACCCCATTTTACAGAGGAGATAAACCAAGGGGGAAAGTCATTGACCCAAATCACACAGGTATAAATCCAGGTGGATAGAGAGCCAGACTCAAAGTCCAGAAGACCTGAGTTCAAATCCTATTTCTGACATATACTGGTTGTGTAACCTTGACAAGTTACATAATATCTCAATGCTCCAGGCCTCTCTTTGAGACAATAAGTTGAAGAGAAAGTTCTGATCTGCACTGGGAGATGGAGTTCCACTGTACTGGGGAAATCACAGGTCCACTGCTTATCTCTAATGATGATAAAATGAAAGAGCCATATAAAGAAGAGAAATGGACACAAATTATGGCCATTTCATGCAAAAGTTAAACCAACGTGAAACAGTTTCACAGTAAGGAGGCCAAATAATCCCTGAAGACATCTCAGAAAGTAACCACCCAATTGTCTTATCAGGCAGAGGGATGAGACATCAAAGAGTAACATTGTTTAGAAGGTAATTCATTTGCAATGAATTCTCCTTCCCCAGGAGGGTGGGAGATTATGCAAGTTATCAATTCATAAGACAGCGAAAAGTTGGGAAATTATTTTATAGAAAGTTTGGCATGAAACCCAATTTAGCCAAATCATGACGAAAGCATTTAAGTATAAATCTGGATGGATCACAAATGGAAAAAAATGGAAAAGATTTTTTCCAACAAAATACTTTCTTCTTCAATGACATTAGAGCCATCATATCTGAATTCTAACTTCACAGAGTCCCTCATGCACCATATGAAGAAAATGAAATGGTAATGAAGAAAAAAGAGGAGAGATTAAACTAGATCAAGTATATTAAAAAGAGGTCTGTCCTAGGGGTGACACAATTCCGAGGCCATAGTAGGTATAATAAAATAACAATAATTAATATGAGGATTAGTAGAAAAAGCTACATACCAATAGAGAGATAATAATAATAATAATACTATAAAGCTAGTGTCATTTGTTTCCAAATCATGGAAATATTTAATTTGAAAGACAATGATAATGATACTTCTTAAGACAATGATAATTTATTGATGAGATGCCTTCAGGGTTTATCTGGTCCCCTTTCTGTGCAATTGTTTCACTTCGGTTAAACTTTTACAGGAAATGGTCATAGTTTGTGTCAATGTCTCTTCCTGAATCCATCTCTCCTTTCATTATCATTAAGGACATGGAGCAGAACTGTGATTTCACCAGTTAGGGAACTCCATGGTGAGGAAATTACCTCTGCCAGTGTGGATCAGCATGTTCTCGGCGACTTACTGTCTCAAAGAGTTGCCTAAACTGGAGCACTGAGAGGTTATGTGATCTATCCAGGGTTACACATGACAGGGACACATAGCAATACACAATGATAATGATGATACAATATGCCATAATAGATGGGATACACCTAATGCAGTCCTCAAAAGAAACACTGTAACTCTGAAAATATACGTTAACAAAATTTTAAACAAATTAATAACGAACTGAATATGTAACTTAAAGGCTAGAAAATCCACAAATTATTCCAAAATAATCAAAAAAGAGGAAATATTGACAAGTAGAAGAGAAATAGATAAATCAGAAAATAAAAGTAATAGAAATGATAAGTCTGAAAGACAGTTCTTTGAAAAACAACTAGGAATTTTTTTACTTTAATCCGATTAAAGAGAAAAGGAAAATAAGTCAAATTATTAAATAATAAATGAACAAGGAAAAACTATAGTAAAGAGGAAAACTCAAGGCTGTTCTGACCTTGCAAAACTCACACAGTTATACATAACCTGATCAATTCCAACACTCATTCACCTAATACAGGAATGAAGAGGCACAAAAAAGGCATGATGAGCTCAGAGAAATATGGTGGCAATTGGGGGACTATACCTTTCTGCTGTTACCCCCCCCCCCACGCCCAGTGGCTCAGTCACCCTTTTCATTAGAAAGCTGAGAGATCATCAGTTTGAACTCTTTGTATGAACACACATCTAGCACAGCCCCTCCTGAATCATTCCTCTTTTGGCTCCTCGGTCAACCAGAAGACTACATAAAAAACTTACTTGAAAGGTCACAGAGCTGGAAAGTATCAGAGCATGAACTCAAACCAAAGTTTTCGAATTCTAGATCTAAGGTTCTTTCCATTATATACATGTCAAAACTGTAAGGCTGGCTGCTTGCAAAAAGTGATTCCCTAAAAGGTACTGTCTTTCCTTCACCTGACTTCTGACTTTTGATGCCAGGATCAAGAAACTATTATTCTTTAGGACAGGGAAAAAGAAACTAGAGTTGTGATTTCCTTGATAAATGGAACTCCCAGATGAGGAAACTTCCTCTGCCAATGCAGGTTGGTAACTGCTCTACAACTTAGAATCTCAGGGAGTCATCTATACCACCAAGAGGCTATGTGACTCGCTCAGGGTCATACAGCCAGTATTTGTGAGAGGCAGGACTTGAACCCACCTCCACCTTCCTCTAAGACCAGTTCCCCACACACCACACAATGCTGCCTCTCTTATCATTTTCCAAGGTTAACTTAAAATTTTCAGCAGGACTGAACAAATGTTTAGCTATAACATAGCAGCTCCTAGCTATAACATAACAAGATAACACGATGGCACCCAATCCAGCAGGAGTACAGTGCAGAGGTCAAGTCCCGCAGAAAGAGCTTGTGCCTCACACACAATGGAACTAACTAAATCTGCTTGGTGTATTATCCCTGCCCCCCATCATTCCATTCCACTATTCCAGATCTCGAATAAGCAGTGGTTGTTTTAATGACTCAATTAATTTCCTACCCATTTGAAGCAAACAGAGAATTTAACAGGAGGACAACCTGCCTTTTGACATGAGAATAAAAGCCCCTTCAAGCTTCCTGCTGCTTCTATTCCAGGCTCTAACAACCTGAGGAATGAGAAGGCCTGACCCTTTAAGGTATCTGATTTGAGACACTTAAGGCATAAGCTTTCAACTAGGAAGCAAAGCTTTCTTGATGTTCAGACCAAATTACCACAAAGACCATCCCCTACAGGGGGAGAGGGGGCGCATTTCTATGGGAACTGAATGCAGGAGGAAGAAACCTGTTCACTTCTGAACAGATACCTCCCCTCCCTGCACGCCCCATATAATCACATTGTCACTCAGAGAACACCCGCCAGTCAGCCTTTTCATGTGACTTCAGAACAATTTCTCCCCTTGGTACATTTTCTTTTTCTCCAGCATGTCATTAATACCTTTCACAGGGGTGATGGTGAGAGTGGGAAGGAACATTACAAGCAGACTGCCAGAAATTATAGGTCTTGAGCACCAGTCCAAATCAGTTAAGTTTTTCATCCCAATGTAACAATGTTGTTTTGTTCCTCCATGCTTTATTACCTTTATCTAGGTTATACCTATTTGAAGGATTTCTGGGGGGTACTCCGACCCTTGTTGCCTTAACGGTAAAAAACCAGCACCTAGCAAAATGCCTAACATATGTGGTTAACAAACACTTGTTGATTCAGGGAACTGAAAGGGGTTTTAGAGATCATTGAGAATAGGACTTCTTAACCTAGGGTCCATGAACTTATTTTAAAAATATTTGATAACTGTGTCCTGATAGAATTGCTTTCCTTTTACAGACTATATATTTTATTTTATGCATTTGAAGACATGATTCTGAGAAGGGCTCCATAGGCTTCAGGAAAGAGCACTGTGGGACGGAGATACATAATGGGAAGGGCATGGCTCCTGATCCAGCAAGGGAACCTGGAGAGTAGTAATTGCTCAGGCAGGAGAAGAACTAGTAGTGTGGTAGCTGGGGAGAGGAAGTACCCAGAAAGAATAGGCAGCCAACACTTTCCAAAGCTACAGAGAGGTCCAGGATGGTATGGCCTGAGGAAAGGACACTGGATTGAACCAAAAAGGGACCACTGGTAACCTTGGAATAACAACAACAAACATTTATAGAGTGCTTACTATGTGCCAAGGACTGTGCTAAGCACTTTGCAATTATTATCTTTTTTCACCCTCACGACAACCTTGGGAGTCAGGTGCAACTCCATTATCCCCATTTTCAGGATTTTTCCTTCAATATGCTTGAAGGGAGCATATTCTTGGAATATACTGGAAAAATAAAATATTGTTTGTATATCTCAAAGCTTCTTAGTCTGAGGTTCATGAACTTTAAGGACAATGATATAACTATTTAAATATAATTAGTTTTCTTAGTAATCCTATATATTTTATTTTATTCATTTCCCTGCAAAGAGGTCCACAGGCTTTATCCTACTGTCTAAGGGGTCCAGGACACCCAACACAAAAGGTCCCTTTAACAGAAAGGGGAGAAACTGAGCTTGTCCCATTCGTTTTTAATTTGTGAATCCCTGATGCAAGCTATATTTGAGTCCCATTTGTCATTTATACTGTTTTGTTTCTTTCTAATTCCCACAATCTGTAAGATGGTCATCTTCTTCCCACATCATAAGCAATTAATTCTAAAAAAAAAAAGACTATGCAATAATGGAAAACTTTTCACCGCAGTTAACCATCTGCAGAGAAAATTCAGATTAAAGGCTTTGCTAGTACTTATAAAGTAGAGCATTATGAATAGAAAAACAAAAGAAATTTTCCATGAAAACCCACTAAGCAGTTATACTTTTTGGAGGAGCAGCAGTAACATACTTTAAGTGGAAAAATGAATGAAAAGACTATAAAGAAGTAATGTCATAATTTATCATTATTTTCAGTCAATAAGTCATTAGCAGTGACTCCGAAAACACTCCCAAGCCAGTTTCAACATCCTTAGTGAAGCCATTTTGGAAAATTCAAAGGGTAAAAAAATGATTTTCAGAAGCTTTTATTAGAACAAAAGCTTCCATGAAATGGACTATCAGCATCATTCCATTTTAAGCACACATTTTTCTTAACTGTATCATAAAAGCTTCTGTCTTACTAGAGGTAATCAGTGTTCTGAGAGGTGTGGCCTGGAGTAAAGGGACCTTTAAAAAGCAAAGGCATACCTAGGGTGGGGTAACTTGGAGTTTGTTCCAGGGTAATAACATATAAGGGCCATGCTTCCTCTATGCTCTGTCTAGAGGCCTGTTCCTTGCAGTGTTGCACTGATCCACATTATATAGTGTAACTTTACTAATCTCAGGTTGCTATTTCACAGGCCCTTCCCTCAGGACTTGCCTCTAATTCAGCAGGAGGTAGACTCCCCCAATTGCTTGCCAACTATTTATTGGGTATGTTATAATGGAGTTTCCTTTCATGTATAGGTTTGACTATGTGGCCACTGGGGTTGCTTTCAGCTCTCAAATTCTGTAATTTTATGATTCCCTTCATTCAACCTCTACACTTAGGGTGATGGCCCGCCCTCTATCTCAAGACTATCCAGCCTTGGCCTAACTTCTGCACCACTGCTAGCTATCAACACCTTCCAACCCCTCCAATATCCAAATATTTTCACTCCAAGTGAAAAAAATTCCTAGTTAAAGTTCTGCTAAAAGGCTAAACTTAGTCAGGTAAATTATAACTAGTCCTACTCTTTTCTGGTATTCATGTCTCTGTTTAATCAGAGACAAAACTCTTGAAATTGTATTCATCTGGAAATCCCGGGAATCCCATACTACCTTCACTTGGGTTCTTCAAAATGACCTTCTCCATGCCAATCCCATTATTCTCAACAGATGTACTAGAAGTGCCCTGAATTTGAGAAAGGAAGAAAGGCAGAACTGAGCATGTTTGTCTTATACTAAGAGCCTTCATGCAGCCTTCTCTCCCAGCCAGTTGTTTAAATCTCCGTTTCATCAACAGATGCTATAACTGAGCAATCCCCTGGCTATGGCGTTGTACTTTTGCCACCTTGTGGAAGGAATATGAGCTGATGGTATTTTCCTAAGCTGCACATATTTCATCACTGAGCTAGGGAGATTCCTATATAAACAACACAGATAATCCAGACGACAAAGGTTTATTGCATGTGGAATCTGAAGAGCCTCCGACCTGTTTGCCTTTGTGTGACAGGGCTATCTTTGCATAGAGTACTCCATAAACGTTTGCAGTAACATTAATGTCTTGAGACACAGGCTTCATGTGCAGAGACAGGCCGCTGATTCAACAGCTGAGGCTGAAGGGAAGGATCATAAATCTAGAGCTTGAAGGGACCTCTGAAGGTCATCTAGCACAACAAACACAGGTATTAAGTGATAGAACTGGGATTCAAAACCAGCCTCTAACTCCAAATCTAGCATGCTTTCCCACTCACCCCAAATGGTGAATAAGGACAGAAACAACAGAATACATTTACATTTGCAAAGCCATTTCTTTACAGCAGCTCAGTCTATGATATACAACAACCCTGGGAAGTAGGTATGACAGGGACTAGGATCCTCATTTTCTAGATTAGGAAATGCAAACTGAGAAAAGCTAACTGTCTCAGCCATGGCCACACAACTGTTAAGGATCTAAGGTAAAATCTGAAGCCAGGGCTTCCACATCCCAGCATTCTAGACCCCAGGAGGCAGTCGATCCAGAGGAGATCACTTGAGTATGCTGACAATGGCCAAGAGGTGGAGTGAGATTGCCCATTCTCACATAGGGAGTCGGGAGCAGAGCTGGGGTGGAACCTAGACTTCCTTACCTTTACTCTATTATACTTTCCATTAACCTGTCTAATGGAGTGGTGGGAAAAGAACAGCTCTGTGAACACAAAGGACACACTACAAAAATTATTCAAATTCTGGGTGAAATAAACTGATATTAGGATATGTAAAACTGTAATGGTGTTTAGTCTGGGGAGGGTAGATGACTGGCAAGGCAGGTAGGGGCAAGTGCACGCCTTTATTCCTTCTCTCTCTGGGCAGACTTCCCTGATTCATTCTGAACCTGCAAATGTGGGAATCACACAATTGAATCCCTATGTGGTCAACTGCTCTTCTGAGGACCTGAGAGCTCCTTCTTCTCCCAATACTAATGCTATTTACAGGATCTTTTTTATGAAGGGATGCCTTGTGGAGAGAAGTACAAAGGCTTCTCTCCGTTACCAGCTACAACATTGCCACCTCCGAGGGAGTCATTGCCAAGAAAGCACCTCTGTGGCCATTCTCTTCTGACCAGGAGCCACAGAACCCACTGCTTTGTTTGCTTTCCAAACCAATATCTGGGTTTGACTCTAACATAGGTGGTATTTCAGAAAAGAACTTTAAAAAAGGTATTTGGTCAAAAATGAACTTTTTCTCACATGAAAGTTGCTCAAAATAATAGCTCAAAATAAGGCTATAGCAATAATAGATTTACCTTAGTGAAATTATTGTTGAAAATGAAAACTTGTTTAGGGTAAACTTCCATTTACCTCTTTTCGGGTAATGTTTCTAACACTCAAAAAGCCCTTATTGAAGTCATTATATTTTAAAGCTAAGACTTTCTAATTTAGTTCATTTTATTCAAGAAGTGACAGTTCCTGCCGTACCAATGGAGAAGTATATGATGAAGTCTGAAATCATAAAGATTCATAGAAGAGTTCAATGCTATACTAAACAAAAAAAGAACCAGCACCAACTTGTCTAGGCTTCTCACTAACAGTAAAGTGGACATAGTACTAGGGAAAGCATGTTGGCCTTTGAATCAGAAGAGGCCTAGATTTGAATCTCATTGGTGTGGCTTGATCTTGGAGTCAGAGGACCCAGTACCAATCCCAACTCTACTTACTACCTCAAACTGGGCAGGCAAATTGATCTCTCTGGGCCTTAGTTTCCTCAGCTGTAAAATGGGGTGGGGGGGGGCTAGAATAGATGATTTCTGATGTTCCTTCCAGCACTAAATCTGGGAAGGTGGCACATACAGGTAACCTAAATGATCTATGTCATAGATGGCTCCATTATACAGAGGTGGAGGGAGCTCCAACACCCACATCATCTAAGTTGTAGAGTTGTGGAGGATCAAAGGAGATCATGGAGTCTTTAAGCTGTAAATGTCAGCTAGTATTGAAGAAACATCAATTGATTCAAGCAAGATTTGTTGAGGGCCTGCTTCATGTAAGGCTCTGGACTAGACCCTGAAAAAGATACAAATTAAGACACCATCCTTGTCATCAAGAAGTATATATTTTAGTAGGAGAGATGAAACGTATACTGGAACTGCTTAGATAAAAAATTAGACTATGAGAAGTGCCAAAAAAGTAATCAAAAGTTCAAATAGTTCATAGGAAGGAGAGAGAACTAGGGGTTCAGTGAATGAGGGAAGCTTTCATGAACAAAGTGGCATTTCAACTAGACCTACCAAGACAGGTAGGTTTTTCATTAACATCAGTGGTGAGGGATGGCATACCGGGCATACTGCAGGGGACAGAGTACATGAGAAAAGGCTCAGAAGTGAGAATCAACAGGACATGCCTAGGAAAGAAAAACTGTTTGGTTTGGTTGGTGCATAGACAGTAGGTAAAGGGGTGAGCGAGGGGTTAGAGGGTGAGATTATGTGGGGAAGATATAGTAGAGGGAATGGTAAGAAACACAGACTCTCATTTACGAGGCACTGGATAGCTATTGAATATTTTTGAGTTAGTAGCATGAAGTAAATAGGCTCATTATTCAGGAAGATGAATCTGGCAATGCTGTATAGGATGTATTGAAGCAGGTGGATTAGATATCCTTTAGACAGATATTATTAGATAGATATCCTCTATCTGGAAGAAGATAAAAGGCCAGCAAGCTAGTGCAAGAACCCAGAAAGAAGTACCAAATACCTAGACTAGGGTGCCAGTGGTGAGGGTACAAAGGAGGGAACAGACAAAAGCATGACCATTTCACATAGAAATCAGGACCCCAAATGTGGAAAGGCTCAAAATGCCAAAGACGAATTATTTCATTTGTACCCTAACCACGTATCATTATGCAGTCTCTCTCCTAATCAGCTCCAGCACTGCAGATTCTACTTTGTAATGAGCTCTTATCAAAACTCAACACCTAAACCAAGATTTGTAAACTGCCCTCAAATTGCATTTAAGAATGCTAAGTAGAAACTCCTCTAAGGTTTTAAACATTATGTAAATGCTTTAAAGATACCAAATCTATAACTAGCAGAATAAAAAGAAAGGGATTGGAGGCTTTCATAGAAGATATTCCCTGCCCTTAACACATCCACCTCCACACACACATTGTTCATTAACACAGAAAGGCATCTCATGTGACCAAAAGGATGAAGAAATGGACATTTTCTCTAATCCCACCAATTCTCAAAAAGCAAAAACAACAACAAAAAAGGAATTCTATGCACCAGAGATAGAGTATTTACAGCTGAATTCACTGGACAAAAAGAAAAGGAAATGTCAACCAGGTAAAAGCCTTATGGATTAGCCCTTTCAAATCCTCATTCAGTCAAACAATCACCAAATATTCATTTAACTCCTACAATGTGACAGCTGGGCAGCCAGGTGGCTCAATGGATAGAACACTGGGCCTGGCATAAAGAAGATTCCTCCTCCTGAGTTCAAATCCAGCCTCAGACAATTGCTAGCTATGTGGCCCTGGACAAGTCACTTCACCCTGCTTGTCTCAGTTTCCTCATCTGTAAAATGAGCTGGAGAAGGAAATGGCAAACCACTCCAGGAACGCTGGCAAGAAACCCCCAAATGGAGTCATGAAGAGTCAAACACAACTGAACAACAATAACATGGGATAGTCGTTGTGCTAGGCACTGAGGGTATGAGGGCAATCACTACTCAAATGAGCCTATATTCTAATAGGGAAGACAACAAGTACATATAAAAACAGGTACAGCATAAATATGAAGTTCACACACACATACACAAAGTAGTTAAATACAAGTGAGTTAGAGAGGAAGGGCACTAGCACTAGAAGGGATCAGGAAAGGATTTATGCAGAAGATGATAGCAGTTAAAGGAAGTTAAAGTTAAAGGACTCTGTGAAGTGGAGGTAAGGAGACTGTGGGTGGCAGGCATGGCAGCCAGCTAGGGCAAAGGCACAGAGATGGGAGACAGAGTATAACTGACTTGCAGAGAAAAGACCAGTTTGCTTGGATTGCAAAGTGTAGGAAGGAGGAATGATGTTGGCAGTCTAGTTCTGGGAGAAAAAGCAGAGACAACACCATCCCTTTTTGCTGAAAGCTTCCTTCAAAAATCTTAGGAAATTAAAAAAGAAACCAATTGACAAGATTCCTGACTTCAGTAAAATTTCAGGTTACGAAATAAAGCCATAAAAATTAATAGCATTTCAATACCATAATAATAAAATCCAGAAAGCAATAATAGAAAGGGAAGTCCATTTCAAAATAACAATATGCATACAATAACACTACAATATGCATAAACTACCTGGGAGTCAATCTACCAAAGCACATTCAATACCTATATAAGATACAATTATAAAATGTTCCTTAAAGAAGGGGAAAAACAACCAATAGCAAGGGGAACATTCAGTTCTCACAGTTGGGCTAGGTCAATATGCTGAAAGTGATAATACTAACAACGTTAATTTACAGATTTACTGCCATACTAATCAAACTACGAATGGGATATTTTGCAGAGCCAGACAAAGCAAGATCAAAATTCATTTGGAAGAACAAAAGAATTAGAATGTCAAGGGAAATTATGAAAAAGAAAGGCAGGAATGAAGGAGGAATAGTATTTCCAGACCTCAAACTGTATCATAAGGCCCTAATCAAAACCATTTGCTGCTGGTTTAAAAATAGAAAAGTAGATCAATAGAACAGACTATACGAGGAAGAATCATAAATAATTGAACTCAATAACCCAGAGTTTGATAAATCCCAAAAGATAAATTACTTAGGAAATTACCCACCTTTGACAGTAGCTATTTGAAAAACCAGAAAAATCGGGGCAGCTAGGTGGCACAGTGAATAGAGTACTGGTCCTGGAGTCAGGAGAACCTGAGTTCAAATCTAGCCTCAGGCACCTAACACTTACTAGCCCTGTGACCTTGGGCAAGTCACTTAACCCCAATTGCCCTACCTTCCCCCTCCAGAAAAAAAGAAAAGAAAAACCAGAAAAATGTCTGGGGAAAATTAGGTTTAGACCAATATATTCCAAAATACATCCAAAATGGATATGTGACCTGAATACTAAAGATTATACCTTAAAATTTTTTAGAGAAGAAATAGAAGATTTTAAGGCTATAGGTGTGGATTAGATTCCTTACCAAGCAAGGGATAGAGGTTATGATAAAATACAAAATAAATCATTTTGATTCCATGAAATATAAAAGTTTTTGCATTAACAAATTAATGTATCTAGAATGAGCAAGAAAATGGCCAACTAGGAAAAAAAATCCTTTGTACCAAACATCTCTGAAAAGCATGTGATAACAAAGATTAAGACAGCTAACAGAAGCATACAAAAATAAAAAGCATTCCCCAATAGATAAGTGGCCAAACGTTATGAGTGGTCCTCAAAAGAACTGCAAGTTATTAATAACCATGTGGGGAAAATGCTCCAGATTTCTAACTATAAGGGAAAGGCAAATCAAAATAATGTTGACATTTCACTTCATGTCCAGCAAATAATAAAAGATGACAATAAATAGTATTGGTCACTGTTGGAAGAATTGTATATAGACACCCACACTAATGCATTGTTGGTGGAATGGTGAATTGTTCTCATCATTCTGGACAGCATTTGGAATTGCATGAAGAAAGTAAGTGAAAAGCCTGTATTCTCTGACCCAGAAATTCAACTGCTAAGGCATCCAAGGAGATCATTCCTCACATACACTAAAATATTTACAGCAGCAGTTTTTGTGGTGACCATGTAGATGCTCATCAAATGGGGAATGACTAAACAAAAGGTGATACTTAAATATATAGAATATTACTATACTGTTGTTCAGTCATCTCAATCATGTCCAACTCTCCATGATTCCATTTGGGGTTTTCTTGGCAAAGATATTGGAGTAGTTTGCTATTTCTGCTTCAGCTCATTTTGCAGGTGAAAAAACTGAGGCAAACAGGGTGAAGTGACTTGCCCTGGGTCACACAGCTAGTAAGTATCTGAGGTCAGATTTGAACTCAGGTAGATAAGTCTTCCTAACTCCAATCCCAGCACTCTATCCATTATGCCACCTAGCTACGTGTTACTATGCTGTAAGAAATGGTAAGCACCAAGAAAGTAAAGAAGCAAGGAAAAGTATATATGAACTGATGCACAGTAAAGTAAGCTGAATGAGGAAAACAATATGCACAATGACTATAATAATGCAAATGAAAAGAATGCCAATATAACAATTGAAATGGAATGTTATAGAATGATAATAACAAACTTGGCTCCAAAGAAGAGGTATGAGAAGGCACCTCCATCTGCTTCTTTACCAAAGTAGGGAATCATGAATATGGAACAGTGCATATAACATGAGCCTTTTTATATGTTGATTAATTTCACTGAATTTTTTTCTTCCTGTTTTTGTGTTCCTTTTTATATGGGATGGCATACTCTCTGGGGAAAAGCAGTGGTACAGACACCACAGAGGGAAAGGTAGATGATGTAAGAGGAAAAGATATCAACAGAAACTGATTTTTTTTAATGGAAAGAAAGGCAGTTGTGCACAAATATCTTCTGTGTATAAAAATGAAACAAAGAGCAACAGAGAACAACACAGAGGGAGGCTCAAGGACACCTAATAGAGTATTTTACTCTGTCCTAATTTAGATACAAAACTATTAAATGGAATGGATTCAATGGATCTCACCACTGGCTCCAGAAGAATAGAAGATAAATTCTGAGAATTAGTTGCGTAGGCTCACAATAAACACAAATATGTATCTCTTTAATGTCTTCATCTTGATCTTCTCAATTTAACTCTTAGAATTCATCCGTTAGGAAAAATAAGTAAATTTGAAAAAAAGGAAATAAAAAAACAATTTTGTATCAAGAGAAAAGCTGACTTACTATTTTAGAAAGCCTTTTACTTGGCACCTAGCAAATTTATACCTATCAAATTAAAAAACATCATTTTGGTGTCTATTTTTAAAAGGCGGGGAAACATCACTTACTTATCAGGATGGGAAATTGTCTGAAATGTTTGGAGGGGCTGCACAGTGAACAAGGAGAGAAACTGCAACAACATTAAAAACATGGCTTATGAAAATTACCCTCAATAAATAACCAAAGGAAACTTACTGAACAAAACACTGAAGGAAAAATGTTCTTCCTGACACCACCCCCAATTCCCACCCTGTGCTAAAAGAACCTCACTCTGGCAGTGAATTTTGCTATGTGTTTATTTCAGAAAAACAAACTCTAATTTCCATTAAAGACTTTGATAGTACAGGAAAGGGTATAAAAAACAAACTCTGATGGGAAGACAGTGGAGAATCCCCAAAGCCCTTCATATTTGGCTTGAAATAGACATTATATAAATCTTAAAAGATGAGATGCATTACATGCACATAGACAGATGGTTTTCAAGGGCCAGAAAGCAGTTGATCAAGGAGTTTCAAATCTGTCTAGTGGTTGCTTGATCCAAATAGAATATAATATACTTGAGAGTAGATACTGTCTCATTCATGCCTTTTTATCCCCAGTGCCTAGAACACAGTAGGTACTTCAATGCATGTTGACTGGCCCTAGAAGGCAGACCTAGGACCAAATGGGTAGACCCAAGAGGGTGGTAGATTTTTTTGTCAAAATACCACTAAAATCTGTCTAACAGTGGAATTGGCTGCCTTGTGGGGGGATGAGTGCCCTATTACTATATTTGTGGAATCAGAAGTTGAATAGTTACTTAAAGGATCACAGGATTTAGGGCTGGAAAGAGCCTTAGCAATTATTTAGTTAAATACTTTGACAGATGACAAAACCTGAAGGCCTAATTAACATTCCTTCTGAGCCACTGTTTGTTCCAGCAGTCAGTCAATGGATCAATCAATCAACAAGTACTTATTAAGTACCCCCTCTGTGCCAAGCACTGTGCCAAACTGCATTATGGACTCCCGTGCAGGAGTCTTTAAATGCACCCCTAGAGAATTAGCAGGATGCCTGGTTGTGTCCTCATTGCAGGCTTGGTCAAAGAATGCTACTTCAGGAAGTTTGCACATCCTCCAAATATGCACCAGGACTCCAACTAGGCCCCAAATGAAGTCTCTGTTGACATCATTCAAGTGATTCCACAGCTGTTCTGTCCCTAGACATCTGCCTGTTGCATTTGGAATGTAGTCATTACAGCTGAGGAGAGAAATACTGTCAAAACTTGACATCTGCATTCTCTCAGAGAATCATATGGATACAACAATCTGTGGAGGTTTAATCTTCAGGATTTCACTAAGATGACCTGTTCATTTTGGTTCTTTTTTTCTCCAAGGAATCCTACCATTATGTTTTCCCTCAGAAATGTACCTTCGAACCACCATGACAATTTATCTTGAGGTGTTATAGTTGAATCACTGACAGGTCATTAAAAGTTCAAACTTCTGGGATTCATGGGTTCCAAAGGATAAACAAAATGGCCCAGTATGAAAATCAACTCTTTTAGAAATGCCCAGAAACTGGTATTCATGACTTAAAGGGCCATGGATTGCTAATTGCTAACCTTTTGAATAAGTTGCCTAATCTTTCATTTAAAAAAATGCATTTACATTCTTAATTATATAGCAGCTGTTCTCAACCTGTGGGTCACAACCCCTTTGGGGTCTAACGACCCTTTCACAGGGGTCACAGGGGTCACCTAAGACCACTGGAAAACGCATATGTCTGATGGTCTTAGGAACAGAGACACTGCTCCTCTATCTATCTCCAGGAGGGTCTACCCACATGCAGATAGGCCCACATACCAGTATTAAAGGGTTGCAGCATTAGGAAGGTTGAGAACCACTGCTATAGAGGATTCATAAATATAACTAAGGGACCTGGATGGGTAAGACTATGTACTTATTTATTCACCCATTTCTTAAAAAAAATTAATCTCCTATCACACAAAGGCACTCTGAGAGGTGTGAGGGGTCCCTGCCCCTCAAAAAGTTTATATTCTACTGGGGAAGAGTAAGACATGTGCACAGATAAGTATATGCAAAGTTATTTAAGGTGGAGAGGTATTAACAACTTGAGATAATAAAGAAGGTTTCTTGGAGGGAGGGGGATGTGAATTAGACCTTGAAAGAAGATAAGGCTTGAGAAAGGAAGAGATAAGGAAAGAATACACTTTGGGACTATGCAAATAAGTGCATATGCAATGTAGGAGAAATGCCAAGTTCAAGCAAGTTAGTAGGCCATTCTGTTTGGGACTTGGAATGAAGGAAGAGGAATGAAATGAAATAAGTATGTGAAGGCAAGGGAGAATAAGATTATAGAAGGCTTTAAATGCCTGTAATGCAGATTCTAATAAGTGAGTAAGATTTAGAAAGGACCCTTGTGGGAGGTAGCACTAGAGATACTCTTCAAATAAAGCCAGAGATCCTAAGAGGAAAAAGTAAGGAGGGATTGGTTCCCCAGTTCTGTCAAAGACACCCCATTCTTCCATTCACCACCATTTGCAATGTGTTATCCTCAATTCTTCACCCTTACCCCAACATCTAATTAGTTGCCAAGTCTTGTCAATTCCATTTCCTCCACTTCTCCCATAATCTTCTTCATCTCTCTGTTCACACTACAAACACAGTAGTTGAAGCCTTCATTAATCTGAACTATTCCAACAGATTCCTAATGAGATGGCTCCTCATATCCAATTTCTCCCCTCTCCCACTCACCCTCTATTTTCCTTAGGATAAAATATATACTCCTACCTGTGATTTAAAGTTTGTCACAATGTGAGCCCAGTTTACCTTTCTGGGCTTGTCACACATTACTTGCCCTGACACATGCCAGGCTCTGGCCAAAGCGGCCTACTTATCATTCCCCATTCAAGGCATTACAACATCTACCTCTGTTTCTTTAACACAAGGCATCCTCTATGTTTAGAATACTCTCTATTCCTTACCTCCCTCATAAAACCCTAGTTCTCTTTGTAGTTCAACTCAACTGCTATCTCCAAGAGGCAATACCTGATTCACACAGTTGTTATTCCTCCACCATCACTGTATTTTATGTCCTGAATTCCCTGTACTTGATATTCTATTTTCTGCCTCTTTGCTTTTGTACAAGTGGTCCCCATGTCTGAAATCAATCAATCCAGAAGTATTCTTCATCTCTTACTACGCGCTAGCATTGTGCTAAGCAATGAGGATACAGAGAAAGAGAAAGCACTAATGCCTCCCCTCAAGCAGTATATATTCTACTGGAGAAGACAACAGTATAATGTGGAGGCAGAATCAACAAGACTTGGCAACCATCAGGATATGGGAGTTGAGGGAAGAGTCAAGGACGACCTCAAGATTGTGAATCTGGGCAAGTAAAATTAGAAATGGACAAGTTTGTAGAACACATAGTTTTTGGGGAAAATGTGATAAATATTGATCTCTTTAAAGAGATAAATGGACAGTAATCCCAGTAACTCTATCTGGCCTAGTCTTGTGCACTTAAATGTAGAAGCCATGCTCATCCAAATATAGTACCTCCTATTAGCTTCCATTTTGTCCTAAATAGTGCATTCTTATCTTTTGGCCTGGTAAAAATGAATGAACCTTTTGTAGCACTTTCTATGAGAAAAAGGCCAACAATACATATGGTTATTTGACTAGCTAAACATTATTCACAGGACTACTTTAACTTGTTGGGGTTTTTGTTTTTTGCTTTTTGGAGGGCAATTGGGGTTAAGTGACCTGCCCAAAGTCACATGGCTAGTAAGTGTGTCAAGTGTCTGAGGCCGGATTTGAACTCAGGTCCTCCTGACTCCAGGGCTGGTGCTCTTCTCACTGTGCCACCTAGCCACCCCTGTGTTGGTTTTTTTTTTTTAAGACAAGGTCTCCTCATCTCATCTAGGCTAAAAAATACAAGAGTTACTCATGGGCCTGATCCCACTACTTATCAGCATCAGAGCTCTGATCTCTATTTCTAACCAGGTCCAGTTATCCCTACCTTAGGCAGCCTAGTGGCCCACTGCTTCCAGGAGTTCACTATATTGGTGACAGACTTATGATGGACACAATACAATACAACATAGCACAATATGACTGTGGTGGGAAGAGAAGGGAGTGACATGAGACTCACTATAATAAATATTTATTAAAATATAATAAACATTTATTAAGTACCTACTGTTTGCCAGGCACTATGCTAAGTGCTCAGGCCACAAATAATAGAAAGAAAGACAGCCCTTGCCCTCAAGGGGATTACAGTCTAAAAGGGGAAGACAAAATATGCAAGGAAACTGAAAATGGGAGGGAATGGTAGGAGAGTATGATGATGGTAGAGTAAAAATCAAGGAGAACAGCTGGTATCAAATGAAGAGTTGACTTGGGAATTGAGCCTTGAGGGTTTGGGAGGATTTTTTGTTCTATCCTCCAAACAGGCAGAAGCAGGCTGAAGTGTGAGTCAGGAAGTTGATACAATCTCTATGATAACAAGTTTTCCTGTGATGAGCTTATACGTGGGGGAGGAGAAAATAATATGATATGATGATTATCAAGTTGAAACCAAGCAGAGTAGCCAATATGTGAGAAATCTGATGAACGTAGAGACTGCAGCTCATAATTCCTGAGCTGAAAAGATCCACCAGCCTCAGCCTCCCAGACTCAGATGGGATTAGAGGCATTTGCCAATTAGTTTTCAGTTCTTTAAAAGCCTTGACAAAAAAGGTGGCAAATTGTAGGAGTAGTCAATTTTGGCAAGGCCAAGGGAGTTCAGGAACAGGAAGCCACTGTGGTGATGCTATGAACTGGTTCAATCATCCAGAAACACAATTTGGGATAATGCCCCCAAATGACTAAACTTTTTATATAGCCTTTGACCTAGTAGTTCCACTACAAGATGCAGATCCCAGAGAAGGTAGAGGCAGAACTAAAGGTCCAACATGTACTAAAACATTCAGACCAAAACTCTCTTTGTGATAGCAAAGAAGTGAAACAAAGTCAGTATCCACTGATGAGAGAACCACTAAAAACAAACACCATAACCTGTGTAAGCAATGGAATATGATATTGCACAATATGGAATGAGGAATGCTAGAAAGTCAGAGAAACATGGGAAGATTTATTTGACACAGAAGAACAATATATAAGCACCATGTAGCTCCCTCCTCTTCCCACCAGGTCCTCCCCCACTACCAGCCTGACCTTTGGGACTTTGGGACTCACATCAGACACCACGAACGTCACGGAGGAATTTGTGCCCCAGGGACCCACTTTCCTGATTGGTGACTGCTGTCTCTCCTAGAATACAATTTCCAGACAGCCTCATCTCTTCCTCACTGCATTTGTGGTCAGTTACTCCTCAGCTTCTTCACAAACTGCCTCACATACCACCTTTAAGAGGAGGAAGGAGATGGATTCTGACTCTGTGAACTTCTTTAAAAGCTGAGGAGCAGAGAGAGAAAACGAGACAGATAGAGACAAAAAGACAAAGAGAGAGAATGAGATTCGGAGACAAAGAGAGACAGAGAAACTAAGATACAGAGATGCACAGAGAGACATAAATGTCTCTCTCCTTGCTCTCCTTTCCAGGAAAGGGGAGAGGGAAATGGTTGGTAATGTCCAGAAACATATGTGATCTAAAAAAGACATCAATAAAACTTATTTTTAAAGCCTTCTCAAATTTAGGTAAACTTGTGCCTCTGAGTTATAAATGACCTACAACTTCATTAAAATCTGTCAAATTGCACCTGAAGCACATCCCATACTGGATGTGTCAGACCAGGCGGTCATTTTAATTCACAGCCTGTTTCCTCACAGCTTCATTTGAGTCCCATTTGAACTTGGGGTAGGTACTTCAGGGATAAGAGCTGAGAGCTCATTCATTTGGAGGACTGACTGAAAGGAACTCTGGATTTTATCTTCATCAGGCATTCTAGTCTTTATCCCTGGCAGCCAGGAGGTGTTTGTAAATACTGTAACAATTACCATAGCAAAAGATCATCATCAAATGTATAATCAAAACAGCGAAATCAGGCAAAATTCCCTCATTGCTACATGATGTTATATGGGCAGATGTCATTAGGGAAACATGATGGAAAGAGAAGAAAGACAGGCTGAGAGCTCACAGGTAGAAAAAGTGCTCCCCATCTATTCTTAGGAGAAAGCAAAGAAAGACTTCAGTACCTTGGATCAACTCATCGCAGCAAATTGATGAGACATTATGGACACAGAAATAGTACAGAACGGTCAGGCTCAGAGAGGTTGGGACCTACATCACTAGAGGGGACTTAGGAATTAGTGAAATAAGTCCGTTTGAGTATGTATTAAAAGAGTAACTGTGATTCAGAGAGAGAGCAGCTCAGTTACATATGTAGGAGACAGAGATGGTTTCTCATTTCCAGGTTCCTCTTAATATGAGGAAATACCATCTCATCTACCAACTCCATCCCCAACAGGTTCTATGACCTCTCTCTTCCTCTCCCTTCCAACTTTTTGACCTTTCAAGAAACTCACAGAGTAAGGCTCCATTCCCCCCCCAACATTACAGCCACAATGGTCTTCAGGGAAAAGAATAAATGCTAAAAAGGAGCTAAGACTGAAGGGACAATTTCAAGTAGTGTGAATATGATAGGCCCCTCAAGCTTTCTTCTGCAGAATGGAATAGAACTTAGGAACTCAATACCTTCATTATTTCTAGCTTCTAAGCTGGAGAGAAGGGCAACCTGAATTTGGAAGGGCCTTGAGATCAGAGCATAGGAGGTTTAGTTGAGGGAGTTTGGGATGTATAACCTGCAGGAAAAAAAAAACTTAAAGTCTTTAAAAAAGGGTGGACGCAGGAGCTGCCTGCAAGTGTTTGAATGGTAGAAGGAATAGATATGTTCAGTTTAAACCTGGAAGACAGAGCTAGGAGCAATGGTTAGGAGCTGGAAAGGGGAAAATGTAGGCTTGCTGTTAAGGGAGAAACTTCTGAATATTTAGAGTGATCTGGAAGTGGAATGGATCATCCCAAAAGTGAGTGTATTAGCCCTTAGTGGAGATCTTCACTAAAGGTTGGGTGACATGTAACAGAGATGTAGAGGAAATTCCCAGTCAGATCCACGCTGGATCCAATTGGTGGCCACTGAGGTCCCTTCCAACTTGGATATTCTGTGAATATCCTAGTTTTACAAATGTGGAAACTAAAATACTAAGAAGAATAAATTCAAATATGGCAGGGCAACAAAAGGATGAATGCCAGTGGTTAATGAATCTGTGTGTGTGCGCGTGTGTGTGTGTGTGTGTGTGTGTGTGTGTGTGTGTGTGTGTTTGCAAAGGAACTGGGGAGGGAAACTGGACTTGTGATTTCATTGGTATAGGGAACCCCCAGTTGAGGACCCCAGAGACCATTTTAATCCAACCTTGAGTTACATATAGAAAAGCTTCTCTATGATCTTAACAAACCTCTACCTCAACACCTTCGGGGATGGAGAACTTAGCTTCAAAAAAGCAAACTGGGGTGTTTTCAGACAACTTTATAGCTAGGAAGTTGTTCCTTATATTGAGCTGAACTCAGTCTCCCTGTGACTTATACCCACTAATGCTAATTCTGCCTTCTGGAAACATAGAAAGGGAGGAAGCAGGGAACCAGAATGATATAATAGAAAGAACAATAGATTTAGAGTAAAAAAAAAAAACAACTAGCTTTAAATCCCATTTCCATTACTTAATAGTTATGTGGCCCAGCCTTAACTTCTTTGGGAACCTATTTCTTCATTTATAAAACAAAGAGGGAGATGAAAGGGAGGATCTTCTAAAACCCACTAATCCCTTTTCCACAAGATAGCCTTTTTCTGGACTTGAGAGAATCTATTTCTCTCCATCACCATCCCTCCCCAGCCCCTCTTCTCTCTTCTAAACCAAACAATCAACATACAATTATGAAGGGCCTACTACACGCCAGGCACTGCATTAGGCGATGATGATGCAAAACCAAAAATGAAGCAGTCTTTGCCCTCAAGGAACTTTCATTCCATCCAGGACTTTACAATCCACCAGTTACCAGACTGGGATTTTTTTTCTTATATGGCAGTTTTGAGCCCCCTCCACATCTTTGTCACCTTCTTCCTGATAGACCAGCAGCGCTTGCCAATGAGCATTGTAAAATCTGGTATCCAAAACCAAAATGACCTAATGCAGTGGTTCTGATATGGCTATAACCATGCAGAAGTGACAAACAGTGCTTCCTTCTCCTTAGTTTTATTTTCCTTCCTGAGTTGAAATGTGAGTGTACAGAAACATCTTGAATACATTTGCAATAATAGCTACTGAGTTGCCTAGACTCTGGCTTCTGTTGCTAGGTACAGTCTTGTGAGTCTGCTGAGAGGAGCGTTTGGCAAGTAGGAGGTGGGCCAGGTCAATATGGAATTGTAATTCAATTGTATATTGTAGAAATATAGCTTATTTCCAGATTTGTTTTAAATCAAATATAATTTTTTGGAAATGTCTTCAGCATGTTCTTCTTAATAAGCAGCAGGGTGTTATTTCCCCCCTTTCCTCAGCTGCCCACACTCTGGCCATGAATTCCAAAAAGAAAAATAGCTTTAACAAGGGGGCAAAAAAAGAGAACGAGTCATAATATTGTATCTATGCACTAAAAGGCATTCTGGGTACTTTGCTCAAATATAAATGCACATTTAAAAACCATACATGACAAATTAAGAGACTGCAGAGGAAAAACAGATTTAATAAAATATTTTTAAAAAATCTGCACATGCACTGAGGGGAAAACTTAATGGAAAGATTTACAGAGGCTCATGAATCACAGGCTCACGCAAGAATTTCAGGCCTAAAAAAATACAGAGGAGCATAGTGATAGAGTATGAAGTAGAATTGGGTTCAATTTTGTCTTCAAAGACATTGGTTAAATTCCCACTGGCCAGGACTGCTAAGGGATGGGGAAGGAATAACCAAAGACAACTTCCAAAGTATCCTTGAATATGTCCAAGGGCACAGGGCACTATAGAGTTCTGCATAGATAACAGTGACTGCCTGGTCCACATCAAGCATCCTGCAGAAGCAAGAGGAGAACCAGGAGAAAGCACTGTTCAGAAAACTTTGAGAGAAGAGAGGATCAAAGAGAAGAGGGTGACTGACATGGTTGAATGCTGCAGATAGGCTGAAAAGGATGAAGATCAAGAAAAGGGCCTGCTAGTGATGAGGCTCAGCCAATTTAATTAAAATGACTACCGTCTATACTATCTTACTTCTTCAATGGCCTATCAACCAAACTACCAAAGAGTGCTTTTTAGAACTAGAAAAAATAATGGAAATTCATCTGGAGGAACAAAAGGTCAAAAATATCAAGGAAAATAATGAAAAAAAGTGGCAAGGGAACCTAACAACACCAGATCTCAAACTATCAGGGCAAAACATACAGAAGCAGGTAAGACTAATAGCCTAATGTTGAATAAACCCATAGACCCTCAACACTGGGGTAGGAAATCACTATTCAACAAAAACTGTCAGGAAAAGCAATATGAGAAAAATTAGATACAGGTTAGCATCGCACACCATATACCAAGATAGACTCTATATGTTTACAGCATGGTTATTAAGGATAATATCATAAACAATTTAGAGGAGCAGGGAAGAAATTCTTTCAGATCTGTGGATAGGGGATGAGCTTGTGACCAAACAAGGGACAAAAATAGTTTTACACAAATAAAACCAAAGCAGTTGAAATTAGAAGGAAAATAAGTAACTTGGGGGGAAAGTCTTGCAGCCAGTTTCACTGATAAAGGTCTTCTTTCCATAAAGTATAAGCAACTAATTCAAATGGACACATATAAGAACAATTCCCCAACTGATTAATGGTCAAAGGATAAGAACAGGTGGTTTTCAGAGGAAAGCATCCAAGCTATTATATCCACATGAAAACCTACTCCAAATCACTAATAATTACAGAAATGAAACATAAAGTAACTCTAAGGTTCCACCTCATACTCATCAGACTGACAAAATTGACCAAAAAAACCCACAACAATTGTTGGAAGAACTATGGGAAAACACATCTGATGGAGCTGTGAACTAATCTAGCTATTCTGGAAAGCAACTTGGAACTATGTCCAAAAACATACTGAAATGTACATGCCTGTGGTACAGAGACACCATTGTTATGTCTGTACTCCAAAGAGGTCAAAGGAAAAGTAAAGGACCCATAGTGTACTCTCTCTATATATAACCTGATATACATGTGTGTGTATATGTGTGTGTGTATATATATATGTATATATATATATATGTATATATATATATATATATCAGGTGTTTTTTCATAACAACAAAGAACTAGAACCTAACAATTGAGATACGGCTAGAAAAATTATGGTATATAAATATAATAATACTATTGTGATGATGAAAAGTATGGTTTCAGTGAAACCTGGAAAGACTTATGTGAACATAATGAGCATAATAAAGTGAAACAAGGAGATTAATTTATACAATTAAAATACTTTAAAAACAAACAACTTAATTAATGAAATGATCAGTCATGATTCCAAAAGATCAATGATAAGAAATATTAACACCTCCTGACAAAGAGAAAAAGGACTCAGGGCACACACTGAAACATATGGGTTTTTTGGACATGGCCAGTGGGGAAATTTGCTTTGTTTGAGTATGCATATGTGTTATACGAGTTCTGTTTTCCTTTTTTTCTTTCATGGTTAGGATGGAACAAGAGTGGGTGGAAGGGAGAGAATATCAAATGGTAATTATAAAAATAAAATTCATCTAAAATAGAAATACAGTAAGAGATTACAGTGACTTCTTCCACCCCAGAACTGCACACAAAGTCACCTAGAAGCTCATAAGCAATGGTACAAGGGGTCACCAGAAAAGCTTAGTGTCTATGTAGACAATCAAGTTTGCAGCCTCCACAAGCCAAAGATACCTGAAATCATCAGGGATATGTATCTGAAGTCAGAGAGAATGGAAGGCTACCTTTGAAAGGTTAGAAATGGTTAGAAATCTACAACCTATGAGGGCCAATAGCACTCAGGCCCAGGATACCCTAGCACTATGTCTTGAGATACCAGATAGACCTGAAAATCCAGTACCTTAAACTCAAAGATCCAGGGTAGCCCAAACCTTGGAGGAAAGGGTCAGTATGGGAATCAAGGAACTAAGCACAATTTATCACAGCACTCAGAAACACAGCACAGAAAAAGGACTGACCCTGACACAAAGCCCCAATTTAAAAACTGAGGTTATTGAGATGAGTAAACCAAAAGAAAAAACAACCAGACAAATTATTATTATTGTAAGATTTATTATGGATCCCATGATGTCCCCAAATTCAAACTAGAAAGAGAAAGGAATGCCATAATAACTGCAAGAAGAGACTCAAGAGAAATAAAAAGATTTTCCACATATATACCTAGAAGAAATGTAACAAGGAATGAAGTAAAGCTCTGGAGGGAAAAATGAAGGGAGAGCAAATAACAAGTCAGAAAGCAGTAGACTTTACTCGAGTTAGGGACTCCATGAAATAGCAAAAAATATTGTCATTGTTGTTCAGTTGTTTCAGTCATGTCTGACTGTCAGTGACCCCATTTGGGGTTTTCTTGGCAAAGATACTGGAGGGGTTTGCCATTTCTTTCTCCAGCTCATTTTATGGATGAGGAAACAGGCAAACAGGGTTAAGTGACTTGCCCAGGGTCACACAGCTGGGACATGTCTGAGCCCAAATTTGAACCCAAGTCTTCTGACTCCAGGCCCTATGCTCTATCCACTGTAGTGCCACCTAGTTGCCATAGCAAAAAATATTAAAACAAAATCAAAAGATTGAAAAAAAAGAAGAAAATGTAAGGTATCTTAATATGTAAATATTTTTAATAACTGATTTAGAAAAAAAATCAAGAAGAGATAACTTAAGTATCATTGGACTCCCTAAAAACAATGATCTAAAACAAACCCTGAATACTGTAGAGTTTGAAGTTCAGTCAGCATAATGCTGTACCAAGACTTTTGGAACACCCAGTATTTCAAGATATCACAAATGAAAATTTCCCAGATAGATTAGAACCAGAGTGCCAAGTGAGGAGAGAAAAATCCATCAATCACCTCTGAAAAGAAAACCCAAAAGGAAAAGTTCCAGGAATGTCCTAGCCAAAATCCACAACGCCCATGTCAGAGAAAAAATACTGCAAACATCTACAAAGAAGCAGTTCCAATAATAAGAAAGTACAGTCAGGATCACAGAAGACCAGGCAGAGTCTACTTGAAATAAGAGGAAATCTGATGAAAGTAACAGAGCTGAGAAGGGACTTTGAAATATGCACACATGGGTCCAGAGATACCTAGACAGGTAAATTCATTGGAGCGATCAGAAGTTGCATACTAATACACAATACTAACATTCTAATGAAAGGGGAAAGCAACGGTTCCTTCAGAATTTTAATGTTCTCAAAGTTATTAAAGGAATTAAATAATAAAAATAGAGGTCAGGAGGCTAGGTGATGCAGTGAACAGAGAGCACTGGCCCTGAAGTCAGGAGCACCTGAGTTCAAATCCAACCTCAAACACTTAACATTTACTAGCCATGTGACTTTGGGCAAGTCATGCAAAAATAGATAATAAAAATAAAAACAGAGGTTGTGGGAATGGAGGGGTCTGGTCTGAGTCCTTCAGGAAAAAGAAAAGAAAGGTTAAAATGAAGAACGCACTAATGTGTAAAGGAGGAAGAAGGGGAAGTCTTGTTAATTTTCATAATTTGGGTGTGTAAAAAATTATGTAAACATGGAAGAAGAAATGGGGAGAGTAGGTATCAGATTCCCCACACTCTTGTCTGGAAAGGACAGAGGAGTGTTTTTACAAACACCCATATGTGTATGTGTATGTGTGTATGTGTGTGTGTGCATGTGTGTGTGTGTGTGTATCCATATACATAAACAGTTTGACGAAGAAATACAAACTTACCAGGGAAACAAGAAGAGGGTAAAAAAAAATAGTGTGTTGGGGGGAGGGGTTAAAAGGCAGAATAATATTGGAGAGAAAATAAGTGAAAGCAAAACATAGTTACTGATTCCTAAGAGAGGATTAGGAAGAATAAAAAGCAAAGAACTAGAATCCAAGCGGGGGAAGGCATCAGTTAGGTAATAGCTGAACAAATTGTGTATGGAATAGTATTGTGCAGTAAGAAATGATCATTTTAGAGATTTCTGCAAAGTATGAACTGATGCAGAGCCAAGTGAGCAGAACCAGGTGAACAATTTATCCAATGACATGCTAAGAAAAATAATTTTGAAAGGTTTCAGAGCTCTGATCAAAGCCATGAGCAGTCAGATATCCAGACAACCAAGGAGAAAGCAGATTTGTGATGCACAAAGAGACATACATATTGCACATAGCCATTGTGTAGACTTAATTAGCTGGACAATGCTTATTTCCTTTAGGGGTTTAATTTTTCTTTTCTTGACTTTTAATTATATGAAGGAGGAATAGATATAATAATAGAGATTTAAAATAGGTCATTTAATAGTTTTTAAAATTTACAGAGAAAATAGAAAAAAGTTCATGAAGAAGCACAATCAGGACAGTATGTATGAAATACTCAGTTTCATATACAATCCTCTTTTGGTATTATGATGTATATATGGAAATGCTCAGCTGGTTTATTTTGGTAAATTCAAATTAAAAAGATAATGGGTTTCTTTTTAAGCCAAACGAGTATTTTGTATTTTATTTATAGGCAATAGGGAACTACTGAGTTGAATGAGCAAAGGAGTGACAATGAGAGAGGGAGATGAGAAAAAAACCAACAACCAACTTCACAATTTTTTCAAAAAGCCTTGGGGTTTGTTTGGTTTTTTTTGCTAACATAATACATTCTCTCTTCACTTCAGCCTCTTAGAATCCCTGGCTTACTTTAATTAACCACATGATCAATAAATACACATGTATTAAGTCTCTATTTAAAGCCAGACACTGTGTTAGATTCTGGGGATACAAAGACAAAGATAGGCCCTACTCTTAAAAAAATTCACATTCTATCAGGAAACACAACTTATAGGTATATACAAAAAAAAAAGGTGATTTGGAAGAAAGAACAGATTTAGGCTTGATGTAATGAAAAATTGCCTAAGAATCAGAGCTATCTGAAAGTACTGTGGGTAGCTAGGTAGTGTAGTGGATACAGTGCCAGGCCCAGAGTCAGGAAGACTCCTCTTCCAGAGTTCAAATCCAGCCTCAGACACTTACATGGCTTCACCGTGGTTTCCTCAGTTTCCTCATCTGTAAAATGAGCTTGAGGAGGAAATGGCAAACTGTTCCAGCATCTTTGCCAAGAAAACCCTGAATGGGATCACAGAGAGTCGAACACCACTGAAACAAACAACAAAAATAAAATAAGCTGCGTCAGAAGAATGTGACACTTCCCCTTCTTAGAGATCTTCAGTCAAAGGGGAGAGAATGCAAACAAAACATGCATTAAGCAACCTTAGTCCGTATATCTTATGAGGAGGAAAAGGCAGAAAGGAGGGACAGAATGTGGCAGGCTATTTGCTACCTATTATATGAAAACACCAGGTTTCCCCCACACACAGCACATGTGACAGGTAGAGAACACAATGAGGAAATGAAAAATCTTTACATGCCTAACACTTTCATTATGGATGTATTCAAACATAACATTAATTCAAAATACAGGCTGCTGTGACATTTAAAAGACTTATATTGCTTTAAGGTTAGAGTGAGAAATGATTGCTAGGCAACAGATTATCCACAGTTCCTTTAAAAATAAACTTCCATGTCAAAGTGAAAATTCATCTGAAGGGTCTTTTAATAATAATAAAAAAGTGGTTTTGCCTGAAGAGGTGAAAGGTAGCATCTAAAAACATTCAATTTTCCTGATTTTCCTTAAAGAAAAATCAAGTAACCATTTTGAGAGCAGATACATCCATGTAAAACAAAGGATTTCCATTTGTTCAACATTGTAAAGTGTCTTTTTAAAAAATTGTCCACACATTCGTCTACCTGGAAACAACTTGAAAGTTTACAAATTTAAAAAATGACTCAGTTACATTCTTAAGCAATCAGTGTTTCACTAAACAGAAAAGAGGCTTTATTATAACAAAGGACGTGACAAGGACTACTTTCTCTTTGTCATTTTTCTATCTGTATGATTCCTTGTGTGGCCTTGGCCTTCTCCCTTACTGTAATTTAGTGTCAATATCTGAAAAACAGAAGCCTAGATTACTTGCAACAGCACGCTTCAAACCTAACCAATGATGAGGTGTCCGTGAAGACCAGGACAGAAAAATTTGGCTCCACAATGCTGTTTGCAATGCTCTATACATTGGCATAATGAGCAAAGAGTAGAAGCTGGCGGTCACCCAGGCTACAATGGAAAGAACGTTTTGTCCAATCTTCTGATGAGATCACATGATACACAAAGAGCTCAGACTGAGGTGGCAGAGGTACTAGGGGCAATGAAATGCTGGTTGAGTCCTAAAGCAGGAAGGAGAATAATAAATTAACCTTTCAGGTTAAAAACTCACTGCCACAAAACCACAAATAACAAAAAAGGAAGCCAAAAACTCACTGGAATGAGCCAGTGGTCTGGCTATTCAGACAGAGATGGAAAGTATGAGCACATTATCTGCCATTCTAGTATCCAGGGGATCTACACTGAGCGATGACCCAAGGAAAGGAATCTAGAAAATGGGCAGATGTTACAGGACACCTGTCATAGCTAATAACCATCAATGACCAACCAATTAATCAGTGGTACCTCTACTGACATTTCTAACCAGAACTTAATAGTAGCTTTAGTAGGTTTAATAGTAGGTTTAATATAGTCCTTCCCCATGAAAAATAATTGTATTAATATCTGTTTGTAAAGATTACTGTGCATTTCCCAGGCAGTTGTTTCTCTCTTGAGAACTCATCGTTTCCAAGTCACATATGGTGAAGAACTTCTGAAGACTCTATTTTCATTAAGGCCCCGTGTGGAAAAATTTTGTTTCCAAGGAAAGAGAAGAGATTAAAGGAGAAGGAATGTGAAGTTCTTTAACAGTTACAGAGAGTTCAAGGACCTGGCAGAGGCACTCTTTGTTGGGTCAAAGTCACATGATTAGAAAGAAACAACAAATCCATCATTTCTGCTGTTTAATATTAGTTTAGCTTCAGATTGACACAGATGACAAATCTATCTCTCCAGGCGGAGGTCTGAGTATAATAATGAGTAGTGTTCACACAGCATTTATCAACTACCAACTTATGAACATTTCATCCTTACAATAGTCCTGTGAGTTAGGGAATACAGTTCGAGAAATCAAGGCATAGCAAAATTAAGCCATTTATTCAAAAGCAAATAGCTAGCAAGAGCAATGAAAAACCAAACCAAGGTTTGCTGCCTTCCAATAAAATGCTTTTCCCTCTCTATCACAGATGCCCTATATCAGTCAATATACACAGCTACCCCCTCCCCAAAGCACTTGAATAGGTCATGTCAGACTTACCTCGTTTCCTGATCTAGAAGGATTTCCTTAAGTACCTGACAGAGAATGGCATAGTATTCTTGAGGACAGTGAAATTAGGTAGAATCAGAACAGACTGAAAGACCAGACCAGACCCAAAGCATTGCCTTCAGTAGTTTGATTTCAACTGAGAAAGATATCACTAGCAGACTCCCCTCGGGTCTGGTTCTGTGCTGTTCAATCTTTTTGTCAATGACGTAGATGAAAGCAAAATAGGAAAGTGGAACTCTTATTTAGGATGGCAGCTTCAAGGTCACTGAGGAGGCCACCTAGTCCACAAAGATTTAAACAATGATGTAAAAAAAAGAACCATATCAAATAATGACTGAGAAATCCAAAGAGAAACATTAGAAAGCTCCTTCATCAAACCTGGGATGTACAAAAAGATAAAAGCCACAGCAGTTAGACAATGGAGACACAGGAGTGGGGAAAAGAACATAAATGTGCAGAAAGACCCTAGGTGTGGACAGCCTACTGGAGAACTCAGAACAGGGACTTGGAAGCCTCCAGCATTCTGAACATAGACATATCATGGAAAGTGGAAATCAGTGTCAAGAGCTGAGGAAATCCAGGTCAGGAACAAATATTCATCAAAGACTGTGCAAAGTTGGAGAGAATAGTCCTGGTACAAAAACCCAAATCAGGAACTGAGGTTGGTGATATGAATAAATAGAATATAGTGAATACTATGAAATTGCTATGGGTCAAGAATTGCCCAAGAAGCAAACCCAGAATAAGAAAGTAAGTTCAAGGGGCGGCTAGGTGGTTCAGTGAATAGAGTACCTGCCCTGGAGTCAGGAGGACCTGAGTTCAAATCCAGCCTTAGACACTTAACACTTACTAAACACTTACTAGCCATGTGACCTTAGGTAAGTCACTTAATCCCAAATGCCCTGCCTTCACCCCTCCAAAAAGCAAAAAAAGAAAGGGAGGGAGGGAAGGAGGGAGGGAAGGAGGGAGGGAAGGAGGGAGGGAGGGAGGGAGGGACGGAGGGAAGAAGGGAGGAAGGAAGAAAAAGAAAGAAAGAAAGAAAGAAAGAAAGAAAGAAAGAAAGAAAGAAAGAAAGAAAGAAAGAGATCAAAACAACAATGAGCACAGCCTGAGGGGAAAAGAAAATGGTTTGACCACAAGGACTACAAAAGTATCTGGATGAAATAAAGCAAAATATTTTTTAAAAAATGGAATTACAAGTAAAATAAGAGCTACAGAGAAAGAACTGGAAGGAGAATAGTTTAGAGCAGAAGGTGAAAAGTCTTACCCATATAGCAGACACCACAAAAATTAGAAAAGACTAAAGAGAACTCAGTGACTGCATGAGACAACAAGCAATATGAGAATAAAAATTTAAACATTAAAAAAAATTAGAAGAAAACATAAGGCATCTACTATCTACAACAACTGACCTAGAAAATAGATCAAGAACAGATAAGTTATATATCCTCAGACTCTCTGAGAAACATGACAATAAAAAGCCTAGATGGCATATTTTAAGAAGCACTAAATTAAAACTGCTCAGATTTACTAGAATCAGAAGCCAAGATAAATATAGAAAGAATTTACAAGTCACCCCCTTAAAGAAACCCTAAAAATTAAGCTCCCAGGAATATCATAGCCAGAATTCAGAGCTACAAAATCAAAGAAAAAATATTTCAAGCAACCAAAAAGAAAGAATATGAATATCAAAGAACTACATTCAGGATGAAACAGTATTTGACAGCAACTAGTATTAAAGAGAGAACATTTTAGAATACAATATTCTACAAGGTAAAAATATAAATACTTAATGATAAAGCCTAACTTGCCATACATGATTGACTACAAGAATCTGACAGGGAAAAAGGTGGACTGGCAATGGAAGAGGATTTTTAAGCACTATTGATGAAAAGACCAGACCTGAGGAGAAACTTTGAGTTATACACAGAGGAGTCAAGAAAACCCTAGAAAAGTATAAAACAAAAGAGCATATTGACTGGTTAAGAGATTGTATTGTCTTTCAAATTACAAAGTCCATAGTAGGGACAAATTGAGAGGGAAAGACATAAAGTTCCAGTTTGGACACATTGAGTTTGAGATGCTTTGGGAATACTCAAATGGAAACTTCCATAAGGAAATGACAACAGAAGAGCTGAGGAAAGAAATTAGGGGAGAATATACAGATTTAGGAGTCTCTAATACAGAGAAGATGACTGAACTCATTGCCGTAGATGAACTCAAGAAGACAGTGAACATACAAAGAAAAGAGGGCATGTGTATAAATCTGTTGTTTGTTGGAGTCACAGTAAACTATGAGTTAAATTGGTTGATGATTTTCTTTTCCTTTATTTAGCAAGCTGCCAAGTACAAAGGACCTTGGAAAAGAAACTTAGCAGACTTTTGATTCATTGTATGTGAAAGGAAAGGGGGGGGTGAGAACTTCAGTGAGAGATAAATTCTAGACCATCAGAGTTGTGGTCAGAGATTTTGTTATTTTATTAATTGGAATTCTTTATGAGAGGATAACTTGGCAAAAATAATCCTATTTTTTATGTTTTGGCTTTATTTATGGGTGAAATTTTTCATAGGCACAATTTTGTGAAACATGGACTTTGTACGGACATGGACTTTGTATGGGGTGAAAATTGGGGTTATGATGGATTTTAATTAGACCTGTTTTATCAATGGGAATGAAATGGCATATTAGATGAACTGCCATCAAGAGGGAAAGTGAGTATCCCAATCTAGGGGTGCTTTTATGTGCCATGCTTTTCTCTGTAGTTGGTCTCTAGGTTCATCCACCATGGATAGATAAATATTTTGACTATTTGCACCCAGATTTCATTCCTGACTTTTCCTTCTCACTCTCTCCCAAAGTGGTAATGGGAGAAGGAGAATGGATATGCCCTCTTGTTTCCAGTTTTTTCTCTTTCTTGCTGTTATTTCTTGTCTTAGAGAAAATGATTTTACATATTTTTGTTTTTATTTTTACTTTTACTTTTGTCTTTTCTCTTTCTCTCTGGCTTGGAGAAGAGCGTGGAGAGCAGTAATCCCTAACCTTCCATCTCTCTTCTTGGGAGCCCTTATTCTCTTTCTAAGAGCTGAGAGGTTCAGAGACTCTGACTCTTTCTAACTAACTAGGAGCTCCAGAACACCTCAGCAAGAACAGACCAAGAGGATCTTGGAAAGGTATTTTTATTTCTTTGTCCTATCTCCTTGAATATGTTTTCACTTAAAGTGAATGTGTATTTCTCCCTCTTGTGAACTGAAGTCTTGTTCCTCAGTCTTCTCTGTTTGATCCTTGTTTATGTGATTTACTATTTGAAGCACCACAAATGGGTAATTGTCTGAGTTGCCTAACTCATTTTGATGAAAAATGACTTTTATATTTGTCTCTGTATTAAATCTCCCCAATGTGATCAATGAATATTATAATGCTGTATCCTTAGTGAATTTATACTCTTATATTATTCAAAGAAAGATCTGTGAAGATTTAAATCATTGGGTCCAATCTTCAAAGATGGACTATTACTAAGGTAAATGATCTCAAGTTTCTGAAACTCTTGGTGCCTGTGTAAAGGATATACACGTTCATACATTTCCATGACTCGTGAGGGTAAAATATGGGTAAAAACAATGTGGGCATGGATGAGATTTTGTCTTTCTACAGACATGGTAACAGAGGCACAGTCTTGACTACATGTGAGCCAGCCATTCAGTTCTATCACTGTAGAGACTCTATATTTGCTTATAGGAACTCATAAAGCAATGTAAAAGATACATTCAGCATGTTTGGCTGCTAAAATTAGGAAAATGTCTAAAAGGTAAATAGTCCTGAGAGGTCTAGCACCTTTGGTCTTGACACTTTCTGTGTTAACGAAACAGGTCATCATAATATTTGAGAGTATTATTATTAATCCTTGTGAAGAGACAACAAAGAGAATTTAGTTTGAGCTTTGTGATATCTTATCCTACCTCAATAGTGCTGTACCTGCCTTCTCCTCTGGATGCTCTAGGATAGATTTCCCCTTGCCCAGGCACTTCCAGGAAACAGCTAGTTAATCAAAAGCTGTGATTTCCCTGGTCTTCAAACCTTTGCACTTAGATTTTGACCCAAAGAAGTGAGAAGGCCCCCTAACTTTCTCCCCATTCCTATTCAGCTTTCAGTTTGTTTCCCTATTCTGACAATTTTTCATCCTTAAAGAAATGAGACATGGGACACAATAATCCCCTCTCCACATTTGCTGAAAAGGCAAGAGTCTTTTTGATTTGAATTGATTTCTGAAAGTAGAGATACTCTAAATCAAAGGATCAAAGACTTCCCAAAATGCAGAAATCCCAGTCTTTAAGAAAGTAGTTTCATCAATGAGAATTTAGCAATGGAGGAGTAGAACAAAGAGGCTGCCTGCCTGATCTTGTGCAGTGTAATCTTCCAGTATTACAGCATTTGCTTTGATGACTAGCAAAGCAATGGAAAGAATGACATAACAGAATTACAATGCCAAATTCCTCAAAGCAGTAAGAGTTCTGGACTGAGGATCAGAAGAGACTTGGTTTCCAGTCTTACCTCCAATACTTGCTGGCTTTATGATTTGGGGCAGGATATCCGACCTCTCTGGACCTTGGTTATAATTTGTAATGCCTGTATCACAGGGTTGTTGTGAGAACTGAAAGCCATTATAGGTAGAGCACTTTTTGTAAACTTCGAGGTACAATATCACTGTAATCTATTATTGTTACTGTTTGATTTGATTTATTTTCCCATCTAAAATCTCCTTAAACCCAAGTGATACTCCACTTCAGTATAGATAACAAAGGATTCTAAGATGAGAGGGGTGTGTCTGTGTGTGTGTGCGCTCGCGAGTGCCCCCACATTAGACAACAACCAGAGGTAAGAGAAGAGCAGCTGTGTAGTGCTGCCTTGGAAAGCATCAACACAGGAAAATAAAACAGAAAAGACTATGACATTGGCTGTGTAGAGCTTAGAAGAAATCGTTGACATTAGCATCAAAATTCAAGTGTGGAAGGAGACTGTGTTACTTGGTGATTTTGCAATCCAGAAGAATTTGCCTGAACCATAGACCAAGATGTGAACTATGCTGAATGTTGGGATGTTTACTAGGAAACTGAACATGGGGTGGACAATGAATGCCTAGACTTATTTGTAATCTGCACAACATGGGCTCACAGGTGTGACTGATTGGAAGATCCTTCTCGGCAATTTAGTACAATTTTTTCCTTCAGCTCTTCTACATACTCTATATTGAGGCACCATATAGTACTGTTGTTTTAATCCTGCTGCTCTTTGTCCCAATGATGCAAGGTTCAGATACACCACAATGATTATATGGTAGTTTCTATATAAATGAGATGTTAGGCTAAAAGTATACGAGGAGAATAAAAAAGGTGTGAGCTATGGAGGGTCTTAGGAAGAGTTGAACAGATCAAAGGGATGACCATTATATGTGCTATGCTACAGACACAAACAAAATGGATATTTGCTAATCTCGAAGTAAGAGTTATGGTAGTTAGTACTGATGAAAATAGCTTGATAGGCCTTGTAATGACTGAACAGTGAACTTATTCTATCAAACGGAACCCATTGGTACTATAGTTGTTTGGGATACTATTTTAATCTTGGTTTCATACAATGTACTGAATACTTTTTTACTTTTGTAGACTTACAAAATTAGGAAATCAAATTGGTAATAGGAAGCATTGTTGTTGTGAGTATGCTGATGAATTTTTTATCTACCAATGAAGGAAAATTCTTACTAGGTTGCTTAATGGAGGGCTCACAAATGACATACTGAAGCCATAACAGTGATTCTAAGGGTCAGGTTCTGATCAGAGTAGTGATCAAATGATACACAAATGAACAGCAAGGAGGATATTCTATGCCACGGTAGAGTCAAACACAAATAGAAACCATCCCTGTGGGTCACATACTGACTTGGTTTAAAAATGCAATACTGTCTTTGTTCTATTGTATTTTTATTGATTTTGTTAAGGATTTCTCAATTGCATTTTGGTTCAGGATACAATTAGGGATGTTGCAGGCTGCCTGTTTGTCACCTCTGAAATATATTATCACCAAATAAAAATAGATTGAGAAATTCAATACATTCAGTTATTTGAGGCAGTAATTACACAGATTAAGGGTATGATCACCATCAGGTCAAAGCATAACTTTATTCTAGTATTTCTCTTTTGAGTTTAGTCTGACTTTGTAGATATATTTGTCACTTGTACATACACAAGTTTTGCCATTGTATAAAAGATCGCTAGAGAATACTTTAAGGACAAAAAGAACTTACCATGGGAGGGGGAGAGTCTTGTAGTGGCAACTGATTGTATTCTGCTAGCGTGGGGTCCAGGAATTATATAGATTTACCCCCATCCAGTTTGCTGGACTTGGTTTCTCTCAATCCTGTTTTGATTCTGAATAAAACCTGGTTCTAGAAATCTCAATTTATAAAATATCATCTCATAATCTCTCACAGTCAGGTCTGTGGTCAGACAGCTGGGGGTCAGTCCTTTCAAGAGAAGAAAATAATATGATCATCAGAAAAGTCCTACCACCACCTTCATGAAGTTGCTCCTCCAATCATTCGCATTGTTCCAAATATGTGTTTGCAGCTGCTTTGAATGCTACTCAGATCAGAATTTGACCCTTAGAATCACAGTTATGGCTTCAGTAGGTCATTTGTGAGCACTCCATTAAGCAACCTATTAAGAGTTTTTCTTTGTTGGAAGATAAAATATTTATCATGAAGTAGGCGATTCCTTCTCCAAAAACAGTTAATTTTCTGCTTGGTGCTAGGGAAATAGCAAAGGGATATCATAAATTGAAAGAAAGGTCTGATATATACTCAAATATTCATAGCAGCACTTGTGGTAGCAAAAAAATTCCTAAAATTTAAGTAAATGTCATCAATTGGGGAATGGCTAAACAAATATGGCATATGAATACAATTGTATTTTACTCTGCTGTAAGAAACCACAGATATGAGGAATTCAGAGAAGCATGGGAAGTCTTACATGAACTGAGGCAATAGTCTATGACAATTACATGTCTCTGCTAGGTCCTATATAGGTATGGTGAGCCTGAAGGAGTAAGGAGTAGAGGGCCACCAGGCTGCATAAGGACAGGAAAACCAGCCCAGGTCAGAAACCAAGCTCCTGTGCTGCTCAGTAGTGGAATTAAGCTTGTAAGTGGCTGCTGTTCTTCTAGCCTCTCTTCCAAAAAAAATTAATTAAAATTATTTTTGAAAAATATGTATCATTTGCTAAATAGCAAAATAAAGAACCATTTACAAAAATCTATAACAAAGGGTTTCAACCAATGAACAAGCATACATTAAGGTCTGGGGATACAAAGGAAAAAGTGAAACATTTCTTACTCTCAAAGAGTTTATACTCTAATGAGGGAAAACATACACCTAAACAAGTATATAAGTAATAGACTTGTAAGTATATAAGTAATAGACTGAGTCCAACCTTGGACTCAGGTCTACTTGCACAAGACTCCTCATTGGTAGGAACAGACTACTTAATGTTGCATGCCTTTGTTAGGGGTAGAGTTGGAGAGTGCTTGGAAGATGAGAGGTCCTGCTTCTTTTTCCTTCCAGCTTCAAAAGAGGATACATGCCATTCCAAATTCTTTTCAGGGATGGGTGAATGAAAGAAAGACTCTGGAAAGAAAATAAAATATACAAGAGCCAGAATCTAGATCATGTCCCTAACTCTAGCTTACTACATCAGAGACTTTGGGGAATTTTCTCTTAGTCTAAACTGAATTCATATTCTCTCTCTCTTCTCTTCCCCAGAACCCCATCTGTCTTCTCTGTCTCTGTCTCTGTCTCTCCCTCCCTCCCTCCATTCCTCCCTCTAGTTCTTTCAGTCATGTCCAACTCTTCATGATCCCATTTGGAGTTTTCTTGGCAAAGATACTGAAATGGAATGGTTTGTTATTTCCTTCTCCAGTTCATTTTACAGATGAGGAACTGAGGCAAAAAGGATTAAGTGACATGTCCCAGAGTCACACAACTAATAAGTGTCTGAGGCCAGATTTGAACTCATGAATATGAATCTTCCTGATTTCAGGCTCTATCCACTGTACCACTTAGGGGCCACGTTCTCCTACATTTGAACTGACCTATGTCACTCCCATGGGGGGGCGGGGAGCTCATTCACTGTGTATATTCACTGGTATATTCTAATGTGTATAACTTCTCTGATTTCTGTTTCTCATTCACTTGGATAAACAGATTTATTTGGTATTTGCTACGTGTCATGGTCTTTCTGCAAATGGAATTTGGGGATAAAAGAGTAAAGACTTTGGATATATACCTTGGAGTACTCCTTTCCCCTTAGAGGGATAACAATCATGAGCATAGCTTCAACTTAAACACTGTTTTCCCTAGAGTGACAATATTTAGGGGAGGAGGATTTAAATTTTATAGATAGATAGAGATACATAATGAATATCTCTCCCCCCTCTCTTTCCTTCCCCCCCCCCCCACACGTCACAGGTACACACACACAGAAGGAGGCGAATGGATGTAGATAGGCAGCTAGGAGGAATCGTGCAATGAGTCAAGAAGACTCATCTTCCTGAGTTCAAATCTGTCCTGAGACATTCAGAGCTGTGTGACCCTGGGCAAGTCACTTAACCCTGTTTGCCTCAGTTTCCTCATCTCTAAAATATTCTGGAACAGGAAATGGCAAACCACTCCAATATCTTTGCCAAGAAAGCCCCAAATGGGGTCATAAAGAGTTGGACACAACCAAAAAACAACTGAACAACAACAGCAACAATAGATATACATTCTAGTCCAGTAGTAGGCAGCAGGGGAGATTTTAGAGATATCTATTCACAACTCACTGTAAGTCTAGATAGACTCATGTGGAGACATAACCAACATGGGCAACAAACACACATGTCTTATGTATACAAAAGGAATACAATAAGATTTTAGGATGGAGGGCACTAGAAGCTGAGGGTGGAAGGAACCTGGAAAAAATACATGTAGAAGGTGGCATTTGAACTAAATCTTAAAGGAAACTAGAAAACAATTACAAAATATTTTTGCAGGAATAAAGACTGAAAGAATTATATAATTGGAGAGATGATAACTGCTCATGGCTGGGTTGTGCCAATATAATAAAAATTACATACTATGTAAATTAATTTATAGATTCAAACCAAACTACGAAATGGTTACTTTACAGAATTAGACAAAGTAATAACAATATTTACGTGGTAGAACAAAAATTCAAGAATCTCATGGGAAATTTTTTAAAAGTAGTGAAGGTGACCATAAGTACTAGATATCTAACTATTATACAAATCCATCAAATTTGTTTCCACTTTTTTCATTTCTTAGAGGATAAAAGAGATAACTTTAGTAGCTATGAATGGGGGTGGAGAGAAGAGTCCTTGACTAAACAAAGGATAGAAATGGTCAAAGAAGGAAAAACGGGAAATTTTAATTAAATAAAATGCATAAGTTTCTTGCACACACAACATCAATGCAGGCAGAAGTAGAAGGAAAATGGATGATTTGGGGAAAAAATCTTTGCAGTACTTTTTCTGATGGAGATTTGATATCCAAGCTAGACAGGGAATTGATACAGGCATATAAGAATAAGAGCCAATAGATAAATAGTCAAAGTATATAAACAGGTAGTTTTCAATAGAAGAAATGTAATCTTGTTTTGTTTTGTTTTGTTTTTGCTTTATGGAAGGGGAAAGGTAGGGCAATTGGGATTAAGTGACTTGTCCAAGGTCACAGAGCTAGTTCTGTGTTCAAGTGTCTTAGGCCAGATTTGAACTTGGGTTTTCCTGACTCCAGGGCTGGTGCTCTATTCACTGCACCACCTAGCCGCCCCAAAATGTAATCTATTAATAAAGACAATGACACGGACTGGACCTATGATTCTTGGGTAAAGAAACTCTTTACTAATGAAAGGTGGTATCTTCTCTGTAACTTCTAGTCTTAGAGAGTTGCCTAGAACCCTAAAATTAGGTTGATTCTAGGCATACAGTTTATATGCATCAGAGGTTAGACTTGAACCCAGGTCTTTCTGGTATCTAGGAAGGTTCTCTAACTATGGTGCTAGATGTAGCTACCTCTAAAAGCTTGCAATGACCATATGGGAAAACATTCCAAATCACAAATTATAAAAGAAAGGAAAATTCTTAAAACTTAGATTTTAGGGGCAGCTAGGTGGCACAATGAATAGAGTCCTGGAGTCAGGAGGACCTGAGTTCAAATTTGGCTTCAGACACTTAACACTTACTAGCTGTGTGACCTTGGGCAAGTTACTTAACTCCAACTGCCCTGCCCTCCAACCTCCAAAAGGCAAAAAAACCCTACCAACTTAGATTTTATCACACAGCATAAAGGCAAAATTTAAGAAGATGGAAATATTCAGTTTTGGAGGGGTTGTAGAAAGATGGGCAGACTAATGAAGAGCTATGAAATGATCAAACCATTGTGGAAAGGAATTTAGAATTTTCTGAAAGATTTCACAGCTAGGAGGCCAGTAACAACAAGAAAGACCCTATATATATCAAAATATTCATAGTGGCACTTCTTATAGTAACAAAATACTAGAACAAAGTAGATGTACATCAATTCAAAACTAAACTGTGGTATATAAATGTAATGGCATATTCCTTGCTATAAGAAATAAGGAATATGATAAATACAAAGAAGATTTCTAAACTGATACAAAGTAAAATAAGGAGAACCAGGAAAACAACATAGATAATGATTACAATGATGTCAATGGAAAAAAAAAACTAAACAATCAAAACTGAATTCTGCCAAATTATAATGACCAAATTTGTCCTCAAAGAAGACATAAAAGAAAGAACTTGATATTATTTCTTTTTTAATATTTATTTATTTTTAATTTATTTTTTATTTGTTTTCTTGTTTACATTATTTATTTTCATTACATTTTTGAATTACAAATTTTCTCCCTGTCTTGCCCCTGCCCCAACCCTAAAGCAGTAATCCCACTGTAAAGCCCCTCCCCTGCTCTGCTCTCTCACTTTCTGGTAGGGCAGGGAGGATCTCCTTGTCCCAGCCCCTATATATTTTAATTCCTAGTTGCAGGTATTGCAGAATTTTAAATTCTAGATTCTTTCGATTCTTCCCTTGTCACCCACCTCCACTGGCAGGACACTCAATTCCATACAGACTGTGGATGTGTGATTATACAAGACATATTCATAGTGTACATATTGTGACAGTGATCATCTGTCTCTGCTTCTTATCCCTCCCCCCCTTGTTCTGCTCTCTACCCTGTCCCTGTCCGTTTACTGAAGTGTGCTGCCAGCATCCCTCCCCCAGACCCTGCCCTCCCCTCCGTCACCCCCCCCCTCATCCCCATTCCCCATACTCTCCTGTGTGGCATGGTGCCCAGTTTAGAGTTTATGCCATTTCTTCCCTAAGCCAAATTCAATGAGAGTAATTGAAAGAAAAATTGTAATAGTTATCCCATGCCTCTTCTCTATGGGATGATTAATCCCACTTTGTCTCTCCCTGTATCCTCTCATTCTAGTCCTCCCCCACCTCAGAATTTTGCCTTTTAAAGTATTATCCCTTC
>CM053602.1:26471191-26486539 GCA_028646575.1 Pseudocheirus occidentalis | reverse complement strand
AGTTCTGACTGTGAACTTCCTCCTGTTGTCTTCGTCCCATTCTATGCTTTGATCCTTTTTGTCTCCAAAGAAGGAATCTAAAGTTCAGTTGCTGTTCTTACTTTGCTTCCTTTGCCTGCTCATGTTGCCAGTCAATTACTTGACTTTTTAGCTCTGTGGAACTCTGCTTCCAGAGGGGAAAGCTCTGTCCCAAATTCCTGGGGTTTTTGCAGCTGATGGAGCTTTTAGGAGGCTGCTGCAGCCCCCACCAGCTTTGGCTCACTGAAAATGCACTCCAGGACCACCACCCAAGACCACGATCCAGATCCAGGCAGCTCAGTGCAAGAGCATTTAAGCCTCTGAATAAGAGCCCCCTGGAATCTGCAGGCTGGGAACTTCTGAAGCAGCTACATGGAAGTGGCTGCTGACCTTCTTCTGCCTCTTCCTTGCCCTTGAGGCAGTTTGGCCAGAGGGCTTTTCTCCCCCGAATTTAGCTGAATTCCACTGACTTTTCACTTTGTCTTTATTTCTTATGTCTTCACAATTCTATAAATCACTACAGCTGTTGCTGATCCACTCTCCTGAAGGCTGTAGCTGCCACTCATCCTGGCCACCTCAGGGCCAAGCCATGGTTTCAGGATGGGCTGGGCTTGGCTCGGCTCCCAGCACACTGTGATAAGCCACTCCTGTCCTTCCTGTCGAGCTGCCTTCAGTGGGAGGTGTGTTTTTTCTGTAATTTTGTGAGTTATGGAGCCCTAAAATTTGTTTAGAGTCATATTTTATGGATATTTGATGTGGCTATGTGGGAGCTGTGAAACCTTGCTGCTTCCAAGCTGCCATCTTGGCTCCGCTCCCAATAGATGCTATTATTATCACCACTTAACAGATTAGGAAACTGAGGCAGTCAGAGACTAAATGACTTGCCTAGGGTCATGTAGCAAGCAAGTGCCTGAAACCACATTTGAACTCAGATCTCCCTGATTCCAAGTTCAGTACTCTATTCCCTGAGCTATATAGCTGTCTCAATTTGTGTATGTTTCCTCCTCCTGACATCAGATACAACCCATCATTGTTCTGTCAACTATGGCTTATGCTTAGTGATGTATGCCTCTATGTAGCCATTAGATAAGTGTTTTGTCCCTGAGCATAGACATGTAGTTCTAAGATTCTCATGATCCCTTTATTTTATTGACTGCAATATTAACCAAAATACAGATGTGATTCTGAGCAATGGATTTCCTCAAACAATTTTCTTTCTGCAGAATTTCATATCTAGGACTCCAGTGAGAATGGCCAACATCAATGCATTTCAATTAATTAATTGATTAATCTTCAAAATGCTTGCAAAGCACACCCCACTGCTTCTTACCATCCAGATGAAACCAGTCCTTTCTCCAGCATGGATTCACTTATTATCTTTTGTCTCTTCCTTTACCAAGAAAGACAGTTTAATTCAATTCAGCGCACCTCAGGCTCCTGAATGAATGTACTCTTGTCACTTTGAAAATGTCATTGTCACTTGGAAACATCTCCAGGAGAAGTACAGAAAGGGATTCTACTGTGACACATGAAGTGTTGTTTCAAAAACTTAAATTGAGTCACAAGGGGGAAATTTGTGAGATTAAGGAAACAAAAACAAAATACCAAGGTCAGAAGTATGGGTGTTTCAGAAGTATTTCAGCAAGCTGAAATGGAAAGAGGGCTATACTTGGTGTTGGAAGGCTGGGGTTCAAATATTGCCTCTGCTGCATAGTAGTTTGTGCCCTCAGATAACTAGTTGGTGCTACAGTGGACAGAAGGTGTGATGGATTCAACTTCCTGAGTTCAAATCTGGCTTCAGATACTTCTTAGCTGTGTCACCCTGGGCAAGTCACTTAACCCCATTTACCTCAGTTTTCTCATCTGTAAAATGTGCTGGGGAAGGAAATGGCAAACTACTCCAATAGCTTTGCCAACAAATCCCAGAAAGGGGTCATGAAAAGTTGGACATGACTGAATAACGACTAAATTCCTGAAGCAAGCCGTGTTCACCTTTTTGAAACATTCTTTTTTTTATCTATGAAATTAGGATAATAACAAATGCTTTGCCTTCCATTCAGGCTGTTATGGGAAAAAATAAGGTGCCTAGGAATTATAAAGCACTAGACAAAGAGATGACATTTTCCCGGAGCTATAATCTCAACCATATATGATTATTCCTGTCAGTGACACAGAACACATCCCATCCTTTCCTGTTGGACTATTTTTCCTATGAATTTTCTGCTGGGCAGCTGCCAACATGCTTAGATTTCTTGACATTGTGTGTGGTTAAGCAAAGGTGAGTTCACACTGTCCATTGATTTTCCCTTATTCTTGGCATCTGAAGAACCCACCTCCTTTTCTAGTCTCGTATGTGTTTGCTGAAAGCCTTTCCACTACTTTCTATGCTTAGACTTCTCATGCCAACCATATGCCTCTACACTACCCTTGGCATGACCTACAACTCTTATTCTTCCAGGCTAGTGGGATTTCATGACTCTGATCATACAACATGCAAGCCATTATTCTAATATTCTAGTATATTCTAGTATTTTCTCTTGCATATACAGGATATTGAGCACAATACAGTAAACATCTAACAAGGGCCTACTATGTGTAATTTAGCTCATGCTCTGTCCTCAAGTAGTTCATTGTCTGGTCATCAAAGGGGCATGTTATTAAAGCATTCTGCAACTTTCCAGAACCTGAACACGCTCTCTTAAATGGTATAATGATATGAAAGGATAACGAAAAGATCCTCTAGAATCTAGTCCCCGCCCTTCTCGCCAACCTTTTCTACACCCTGATGATCATGAGATGATAGAATCATAGATTTAGAACTGGAAGGGAGCTTAGAGGTCATGTAGTTGAGAGGTGTGAAACATGGGCCTGCCAATGCATTCAGAACCCGATTAAAATTAGTTGGGACTTGTGGGGAGCCAAAAAAGGCCTGATCCAGGACTCAGGTAAGAGACCTTAATTATGAGCCCTAATTCCTCTTGAGGTGATGCAGCTTGCAAAGGCTGGCTCCCTGGAAGGAAACTCTGCAGTGCACTTGAAAGGACTTCTGTCTAATATCCTGACATCAAAACCTTTGCCCCCAAACTTCAGGTACTGAAAAGGACATGTTCCTTATCATACTAAGCTAAAAGACTATTGTAAGTCAAAATACTTGATTCTCCAGGATGGCATCTGGCTTCTATGCAGATGTCTTTGAGATGGTGGCCTGTTCTCAGGAAGCATCCTTTGTACAGTAAGATACATTTTGATAAGGGGCAACTGACTTTCCCCATGACTTCCTGGATCCTTGATAACAAACCTTGTCTTATCCAAGCTACTTCCTGGGTATGGCAGACTATTCTATTAGTAATAATATTCCAGGATATGATTGAGATAATGATACTTGAATCTTTGTCATTTGGATCTTTAAAAAACTTTGTTCTAAGCATCAATAAACTGATTTATTTGAGAGATTATTGGACGACCTTGGACGACCCACATGGCCTGGTCACTTCATTTATTCACATCTCTGTTCATGCTTAATGCTGGACATTAAGCAGGCTCCCAACAGGGACTAACATGACAAAACAGGAAAATGATATGTGCTGGAGAAGATGTGGGAAAATTGCAACACTAATGAATTTTTGGTGGAGTTGTGGGCTGATCCAAGCATTCTGGAGAGCAATTTGGAACTCTGCCCAAAGGACTATAGAAATGTGCATACCCTTTGACCCAGCAATACCACTTTGAGGGCTGTATCCCAAAGAGATCATACGAGTGGGAAAAGAGCCCACAGGTGTAAAAATATTTATAGCAATAATTTTTGTGGTGGCAAAGAACTGAAAATTTATGGGTCGCCCATCAATTGGGGAATGACTGAACAAGTTGTGGTATTTGAATGTGATTGAATACTATTGTGATATAAGAAATGCTGAGCAGGCAGATTTCCGAAAAACCTGGAAAGACTAATATGAATACATCAAGTACTGTACTAGATGCTTATAATGGAGGGAAAGGGCCTGGAACTGTGATTTCATTGGATCAGGCAAATTTTGTTGTGAAAACTTTTCCGCCAAAGCCTACTGCCAAGTCAATTTTTCCTTTGGGTTTTGGAGACTTACCTAGGGCCTTTATGTTAAAGACAGATCCTGAAGTGACTCTTTCTGACTTCCTGGTTGACCCTATATGCATATACTGCTGCCTCTCAAGTACTTATAGTAATACTTTATATTTATATGCAACCATAATATTTGCAGAGTGGATTTGGGCAGCCAAATAGCAGGGTGGACAGAGCACTGGGCATGGAGTCAAGAAGATCTGAAGTTCACATCCAGCCTCAGACGCTCACTAGCTGTGTGGCCCTGGGCAAGTCAGTCTACCTCTCTTTAACTCAGTTTCCTCATCTGGAAGATGGGGATAATAATAGCTCCTACCCCCAAGGGTTGTTGCAAGAATCAAATGAGATGATATGATAAAGCATTTAACATAGTATTTGGCTCATGATAAGCGTTATATAAATGCTAGCGATGCTGAGGATGATGTAGGGTGTTCTAAAAGTCTTAGTGGGTTTTTAAACTTTAATAACTCCAGAAAGATAAATGCTGCAAACTTGCTGAAAACATAATTTGAAAGTTTAGTTACTTAAGATGTTGATATAGCCACCATTTCATGTCTTACATTACTTTCATCAACCTTCATATTTTTTTAAAAAGAATTTCATGTGCGGCTGCTTAGTGACGGAAGGGATTCTATTTGCAATATATTGTAATATATTTGTATATTAAGATGTTTCAAAGAATGAAATCTTGATGCAGTACACAACAGTTTTGAAGTGATCCCACGAGAAAAATTCTAAAAGAGACAGGAAGGCCTCCTCTACCGATTGACCGATCTGAGAAAGTGTCATCTGGAAACTATCCCAAACACAGTACATAAGGACACAGTATCCTGTCTTGTTAAAATTAAAATATTTAATCTAATACTCAAAATTCACAAAGCTGAATAAGTATAAAGTAAATTTAAATAATTCAATTTTCAAATTATTGTTTTTGTAAATCAGTAGCAATTCTTCTTCTGAAGTCACTAAACCTGAAAATTGTACTAAGACTTTTGGGACACCCTACATGTTGTCTCCCTTCTGTCACCAAGCAACCCGCCAATGAATACTTTTTACAAAGTTAGGATGTGACTTCTTCAAAACCAACTCTTGTTTCTTTTTTGGCTTTGTATCTCCAAAGCTAAGCACAGTGTCTGGCATATCTAGGAACTTAATGAATGCTTGTCAATTGAGTATTGTCTTGATGACCCTGTGAGTTGTGGAGGGTAGGGCTTAGCCTTGTTTTCAGTGCAGTTTTACAGTTGCATGAAGAAACTGAAGCTCATGGAAAAGGGATATGAGCTTGAGGCCTACTCCTTGACCCTCTCCTGCTTGGAATTGAATTCATTGTCCAGGGCTAGACAGTGCTTGAACTACTGGATAATTGCTAGAATTGCTAGTAGAGACCAAACAGCTGGTTGGTGTTGAGCCATGGAGGCAGAGTCAGTGTGGATTGGAATGGGGATAATTAGCATTAGACAAAAGTAAGACTTCTCTTACTGACATACAAGAAAAGGCCAGTATTCTCTAAAGGAAAAATAAATCCGTTAAGGATGCCTCTCGGAAGGATACCAAGACCAAAGAGTCAATAACTCCCTTTATTAAAGACGAAATAAAGTTCATAGGTCAGTCGTAGAACCCTAGATTTAGAACTGGAAGGTGCATATAGTCAAATCTTTATTTTTTATATATGAAGATCCTGAAACCCAGAAAAACTAAGTGACTTACCCAAAGCAGTGGAGAAATAAAAGGCAGAATCCAAGTCCTTTGACCTGGAAGCTGGTTATAAGGTTGGCTGTATTGCTTTTCCATTCACTGGGAAGCAGAATCATTGAACCATTTTCCTGATCAGGGATTAGATATTGCATAAGGGAGGGGAGAGGGGAGAGGAGGACAGGATAGGAGAAGAGAAGATAAGGGGAAGAGAGGAAAGAAGTGAAGGAGAAGAGAGGAGAGGAGGAAGGAGGACAACAGAGAAGAAAACAGGAGGCCAGGGGAGAAGAGTCAATGCACCATCATTCCTGAAGCATCTCCTGCTTTTGGAAACATCATTCCAGGAACAGCAAAAAGAATTATATTACAATGATTGCACAAATTGTCCAATATGCTGTTAGTTTGCATGCCATGTGTGTGCATGTGTACACATGCTTGTGCGTATATGCATGTGTTTGCATGCACTTGCGTGCATATGTGTGTGCACATGTATGTGCACTAGTTACTTAAAGAGATACTATAATTACAACTTTTGAAACATTTCTTTGTATCCAAGGCAGGCTTTGGATGCTTCTTGCATCAACAGTTTTAATTAAATTGTGTTGGTGTCAAGGGTAATTTAAACCAGTATCTTTACACTTTAATTTACAAATACAAGTGCACAGTAAAGGTAAAGAGAGGGAAGGTGTGGAGAGAAAAAGAGTTGGTGTTTTGTGTAAAAATGTCAGAAGCAATTTAATATCCTGTGTTTTCTTGGCAGGAAAAAAAAATGGTTGAGCCGTACAGCCAAAATTGCGTCATTAATCAGAATTTTTTTTTGCATTCTTTATCATTCCTAGGTGTGTGTTTCTAGCACTTGTGTTTGAATGTATGGAGGGGAGGTTGGCAGAGAATGTTGCATCTGTCACCTAGTGCTGCATCTTAGATGCTGGGAAGCTACTATTCAAAGGCTACCTGTGGAGTCCTGGTTTCCTTAGAAACCTTGAAACATTGATTGTAACTTCATTATCTCATCAGATTCTCACAACTGTTTTGTAAGGCAGATGCTATTATTTTCCCCATGTCCCAGATGAAGAAATAAATCTAAGAGAGGTTAAGTGACTTGCCCAAGGTCACACAGCTAGTTAAGTGTCAGAGCCCAGATTTGAACTGATTGTCTGATTTAGAGTTAGCAAATGCAGGAAGCCAGATTTTCACGCCAGGAAGACTCATCTTCCTGACTCCATACCTAGTACTTTATCCACTTCACCAGCTAGCTGCCTCCCCAATATGATGGGATCGGATGGTTGTGCTTCAGTTATTTCTGACTCCTCGTGACCCTATTTGTTTTTTTTCCAATTTTTTTTTGACAAAGATACTGGAGTGGTTTTCCATTTCCTTCTCCAGCTCATTTTGATGAGGAACTGAGGCAAACAGGGTGGTTTGCCAAGGGTCACATGAGCTAGTAAGTGTCTGAGGCTGGATTTGAACTCACAAAGATGAGACTTCCTGATTCTACACCCAGTGCTCTATCCACTGTGCCAAGTAGCTGCCCATTCTATTTATGTTGTTTTCCTTTATTAAAACATAAATTCCTGGAGGACAGGCATTGCTTTGTTTTTCACATTTGTATTTCCAGCATTTAGCATAATACCTTACATATGATAAATGCTGAATATTTTTCATTCATTCATTAATGCAAATAAAATGGCATTAACATTTTGGCTCCTATGTCTCACTGCTCACTCATATTGAGCTTGAAGTCCACTGAAGCCCTCAGAACAACTTCTGTCTAACCAGCTTTCCCCCATCTTGTTCTTTTAATGGTCATTCATTTATTCTCAATTTTTAAAATGCACGTTTCATTTATTCCTATTTAATTGAATCTTATTACATTCTGTCCTAAACCCCAGCAGCCTATGAAGATCTTTCTGTATCCTATCCTGACCACATAGATTCCAAGAATAGAAAAACGATAGGTCTATCATGGTCTGCCTTCATCAGAAGGCATCTAGTGTATTGTGTTTGGTTCTGGGCTCCACATTCTAAGAAGGATATTGTGAAGCTGGAGAATGTTCATAATAGGCAACCAGAATGGTGAAGGACCTTGAATCTGTATGCTATGAGGGTTGATTGAATGAACTGGGGATATTTTATCCTGGAAAAGTAAACACAAGAGTTTGGAAACAGTATAGCTTTCTTCAAGTATTTGGCAGCTGTCATGTGGAACAGGAATTAGGCTTGTTCTGTTTAGCCCCAAAAGGCAGAATTCAGAAGAGTGAGTGGAAGTTACAAAGAGATCATTTTAGATTTGACATCAGAAAAACCTTCCTAATACTTAGGAGTGTCCTAGAGTAGAAAAGATTGCTTGGAAGGGTTAGGGGATTTTCTTTGTTGGAGGTCTCTAAGTAGAGTCTGCATGACCACTTGGGCATGTTCGTAGTATGACTCTCTCTTATTGGGAAGAAGTAGTAGTAGTAGTCTCATTGCAAAAACCTTGAACTAAGCATATAGCAATAGGTCTTCACTCAACAGGGGAAGAATTCTTAGGAATGGGAGTGTCTCTATCATAAGAGAGCCAGGAGGACAAGAATATACTTCTGCTGATCCATGGTCATGAAGTCTATGTTAAGAACAATGTGTTAACTCCAAAAGCCTGAGATAGGACTTTAGCTTGAGAATAGGATGACATGAATACCTACCCAAAGCCTTGGGCTTTAAAACCAGGATTATGGCCCAGGGAAATGGATTCTAGAAGAACAATATGCCTACAATTCTCCCCACTTTCAGTCCAATAGCTTGAGACTTGGGGACAGCAAGGGTATTTAGCTGAGATAGCAATTCATATTTCTCTAGCACCTTAAGGATCACATCCTGTGAAGTAGGTAGTATAAATATTATTGCTTTCATTGTCACATGATTCTAAGAAACCACGTGATCAGGACACATTAAGTGTCTGTGGCAGAAGTCAAGTGCAGGTCTCTGGACTTGAGGGCCCATACTCTAATTACTGTAGGCCATGCTAAGCATTGAGCATGAAGGACAAAGCAAATTGAGCTCACTGCATATGCATAAAAAGCTAAAACAAACTGAAAATACAGATGTAACCCTATAACAACACAAAAGGATAATGCATTTTTTTCAGGGAGTAGGGGAAAGGAAATGAAGCTAGGTCTTTCCCTGCAGGCAATTTGGGCTGTGGGGACACCAGTAGGGAAGGGAAATGGTAGCACTTAGAACCCAGGAGAATGGCATCCCACATGGGGTAGCTCCAGGCCTTGGAAATTGACAAAAGTTTTGCCAAGAGCCCAAATGATGATGATTCATGCATTGTTTTGCAAAAGTAATTTTAAAGAAGTATAATGCCATGTACCTATGGGATTCTTTGATTTCAGAGTGAAGAACATTTTTGGTAAGTTTGACTATGTATGATAACCTATGCATTTCTTTATCTTTCTATTATTGATAACTTGTTTTTTATATCATTTTCTTATCTCTAAACAGCCATCTCCCCCTCTCCTACCCAGGAAACCATCCCTTGTAACAAAGATTTTATAAAAAAAATGAGAAAAAAGCCATTCAGAAAAGTTAAACCACACACCAGCAGTGTTTGACAGTATGTGCAATATTCTACACCCTATACAGTCCCTATATGTGAAGGAGGTAGAGTGGTGCGTTTTCTCAAGTCTTCTTTGGGGCCAAGCTTATATGTGTTTGATTTTGTTTAGCTTTTTCTTTTTTGTTCTTTCCATTTATGTTCTTGTCATTATTGCATCTATTTTTTCCTAGCTCAGATTTCCTAAATCTGCCTGTTAAAAGATGTGTTTCCAGGTTTCTCTGAATTCTATTTCATTCATATACCATAGTTAGCTATTGCCAGATCTACAAAAAGTGCTACTGTGAATATTTTGGTGCATGCAGGAACTTTCTATCTCTGACCTTTTTAGAGTATGTATCTAGTAATGGATTTTGGGTCAAAAGATATGTACATCAGAGACAAGACTTGACTAAAATGTGAAAAAATGTGACTAAAAAATTACTTTATTTGTATAATTTCAAAATTGCTTTTCACAATTGTGGGACGAATTTATAGACATCCACAGTATAATAATGTACCTTTCCATAACCTCTGAAGCATTAGCTATTCTCATTTTAAAAGAAATAGTTTGTATCTTTTGTTTTCACATTCAAAAATTCTCTTTCAGCAGTTATCCCTACTCTCTGCTCAGAGAACCATCCCATATAAAAAAGAATATTTTTAAAGAAAAAAATTAATAAGAGAAAACATCAGTAAAACTAAACAGTATCTCTGAAAAGTCTGAAAATATGTACGGTCTTCCATATCTGTGGGCCTTCCACCTCTGCAAAGAGCTTGTGTGGGGATATCTGCTCATCTGTTTTCTTTGTGGCCTTGTTTGTTCTTGGGAAAATTGCAGCATTAGCTTATGGTTATTTCGTAGTCATTCTTTCCATTTCTGTTGTTGTATTGATTGTGGATGCTATTTAATTGGTTCTGCTTACTTTGCTTTCCATCAGTTCATATGTCTTCCCCATGTTTCTCTGTATTCATCATATTCACCATTTCTTAGAACCCAGCAGTATTAAATTGTATTCATATTCCATGATTTGTTTAGCCATCCCTTAATCAATTTTCATTTTGTTTGTTTCCAGGTTTTTGTAGCCATACAAAGTGTTCTTGCAAATATGCTGATATATGTGAGGACTTTCTTCTTAACAATGTCCTCACTGGACATGTCTAGTGGAAGAATCTCTGAGTCAAAGAATAAGGATATATTTTAGTCATTTTGCTTACTCCCAAATTGCTTTTTACAATGACTGTACAGATGAACAGTTCTGCCAACAGTGCCTAATGTGCCTGTCTTTTCACATCTCCTCCAATTTTGATTCTTTCCATTGTTTATCATCTTCACCAGTTTACTAGGCATGAAGTACATTTTTAGGGTTATTTTTGATATGTATTTCTCTTATTTTTTGTGACTTGGAGCATTATTTCATTTGAGAGCAAATGGTTTGCAGTTCTTTTGAAAATTGATAATATCCTTTGACTTTTTAATCTATAGAAGAATGACTTCTATGTGTATAACTGTATATATACATATATGAATATTTGTGTATATATACACATAGATGTATATGTGTGTATGTATACACACAAATACATACATATATGCATACATGTTATCTGCATATCTTAGATATCAAACCCTTCTGAGGAAAATTTGATACAAAGTTTTGTTTTTCCCCATTCAACTCCTTCCTTTCTTATCCAAAATGAATTAATTTTATTTTTATAGCAGCTTTTCAATTTTATATAATCAAAACGACTTACTTTGTCTGTTGTAATTGCTTCTATCCTTTGTTTGGTTAAGAATATATCTCCAGCCCATAGTTGTGAAAGGTATTTGATCTCCCTTATGATTGGAGGATTGGAGGGCAGAGCAATGAAGTCCTCTCAAAGCTTCTGCTTACAGAAGGTTCAAAATTTTCTAGCCATCTCTTCATTTCCCAACAGCTGTTCTGCTTGGCTTCAATTCTATGCTCCTGTGCCAATACCCTCTGGTAGTATACCCCCTCTTTTCAGCTTCCTTTTGTGTATTGTCTTTCCCCATTAGACTGTAATGTCCTTGAGGACAAGGACTATCTTTTTCTTGTTTGTATGCCTAGTGTTTATTATGGTGACTAGCACATAGTCAGTGATTAATAAATGTTTATTAACAATGAATGTTGACTAAGACTATATTATCTTTTTTAATTCGTATGGTAGGATCTTTACTATTAATATCATGTAACCATTTGGGGTGTACTGTGGAATGTGGTAAAAGGTGCTGGTCTAAACCTCATTTCTGTTGGACTGCTTTCCAGTTTTCTCTACAATTTTTTTTTATCAAATAAGGAGTTCTCTCTGAAATAATTTGTTTTTCAGTTTATTGAAAACTGGGTTATTGAGTTTCATTGTTTCCTGTTCTCCCTTGTCTACTCTGCTTCATTTATCTCCTCTATTTACCAAATGGTTTTCACGGATGCTGCATTATATTATAGTTTGAGGTATGGTAGTGTTTCTCTTCCTTAATTCCTATTTTTCCCCATAATAAATTTTGGTACAATTTTATCTAATATTATAAAGCACACCTTTGATGGTTTGGTATTTTTAGCATTAAAATTGCAAATTAACTTTGGGGGTGTTATCATTTTAAAAATATTGTCTTAGTCTACTATTCCCATTTTAAAAATAATATTTATTAATTTTTTGGGTATAAGACAAAGGATTAGTTAGTTGAGTTGCATTTCTCATTGATTTGGAGCAGTCTTCTACATGATTGTTAAGAGCTTGAAGTTTTTCTTTTCAGATCCGTTCACATTCTTTGACCATTTCTCTGTTGCTCAATGGTTCTTCGTCTAGTATATATTTGTATTAGTTTGCTATGTATCTTGTAAGTCAGCATCTTAGCTGAGATATTTGATGCAAAACTTTTTTCCCATTGATACTTTCATTTTTATCCTAGCTACATTGATTTTGTTCATTTTAAAGGTTTTCAATTTAATGTAATCAGAATTATCTATTTTGTCTTTTGCAATCATATCTATCCCTGCCTGGATTAAGAATATTCTCCCTATCTTTGGATGTGAGAAGTATATGATATCCCTCTCTTCCAATTTTTAGTGGTATAACATTTTGTATTCTTCTCATGTATCTGATTGTCTGATCTTATTGTACTATGTGGTGTCACATGCTGGCTTAAACAAAACTTCTGCCAACTTTGTTTCTGGTTTCCCCCAGAAGTTAGCTCTACCTCCAGTTAATTTACTTTCTCAGGTTTTTTTAGACATGATTATTGAATTTGTTTCTAATTCCCCTTCTGTAGTCTATTTTGCTCGTCTGTCTTTCTGATTTTTTAAAAGTAGTACCAAGTACTTGTAGAATTACTACTTAAAAAAAGAGTTTGATATCTGAAAGTGTTATTTCAGCTTTGTTCTTACTTTTTCCAAGTTACTTTCCTTGAGATTCTACACTTTTTGTTCCTCCAAATGAACTTTATTATTATTTTTTCTAGATATAAAGTACCCCTCTGGGAGTTTGTTATAGAACAAAATCTATAAATTAATTTAGGAAATATAATTTCTGTTGCATTGTTATAGTCTAACAATGAGATAAATGTCTTTCCAATTATTTATCATTATTTCTTTAAGGAGTGTATTTAAATTGTATTTGCTTGTCTCGAATATATTTCAGTGGGTTGATTCCTTGATGTGCTATATATTTTGTAGTTATTTTGAATGGAATTTACTTTTTCATTATTTCCTTTTATAGAATTGCTGGTGAATTTTTATGGATTTGTTTTGTACTTGCTACTTTACTAAATCTTTTCATTGTCCCAGTAAGTTTTTTTGAAATTCATTGGTGTTCTCTGAGTAAGGCATCAAGGTATCAGCAAATAAGGATAGTTTGTCTCCTCTTCACCAATGTTTGAGCATTTATTTTCTTATAACAGGGAAAGGGAACAGCTTTGCTGTACTCCTATGTTTATTGGGATCATTTCTGGTGTGAATTGATTGCAAATAAGCTTGCTATTGGTTTTAGATTTATAGTTTTTTAGTATATTAAAATGTTGCTTCCATGCTAATTCTGAATATGGTTTTTAGAAGAAATAAGTATTATACATTGTCAAAGGTTGTTTTCCTGCTTTTATCCGTATAAAAAGGGTTACAATGATTTTGTTTTTCATATAATTATGTTAATTGTTTTAATTGATTGATTTTCCTAATATTGAGCTATTCTTGCAGCTTGGGTATAAATCTAACTTAGTCATAGTGAATAATTTTTGGATATCTTCCTTTAGTATTTTAAGGACTTTATTTTGAGTTTCTGCATCAGTAATATTTTGTAATATTAGTCTATAGTTCTCTTTCTTTGCTTCTTTGTAGTTCTCTATAATTTCTTTATAGTTCTCTAAACTTTCCCTGGTTGAAATATTAAGACTATACTTGTCCATCAGTTAGTTAGTCAGCAAACATTTACCAATCATGTACTATATACAAGGTCCTGTGCAAAGTTCAGAGGCAACAAAGGCAATTGAGGAGCTTATATTTTAATATAAATAACATCCATAAGATGAATACAAGGTAGTTTTGAGAGGGAGAGCACTAGCACCTTGATCTAGGAAAACTTCATATGGCAGTTGGTACGTAAGCTGAATCTTAAAGAAAACCAGCGATTTCAAGAGACACTGGTAAATAGGGAATCTATTCCAGCCCAGGAAGACAGCCAAAGCAAAGGGATGGAGACTGGAGGTACTGTATCTATCACATGTTCAAAACAACAAGAAGATCTGTATGCCTTGACCACAGATGAACATAATATCAATAAGACTGGAAATGCAAAAAGACCCAATTTATGAAAAATGCCTATGTCTGAAGTGTTTATATTTGACAGAGAAGCACTCACTGGTCTTTAATGAGGGACAGGTAGAGGGAAAGACAAAATTGCTCTTGGGGAAAATCTCTTTGGGAGCAGTGAAGATGAAGCAGTGTAGTATGTTGAGACTTGAGGCATGGAGGCCAAAATAGGACACTATTGCAATGGAAAGAAAGTATAAGGGCCTGGATTAGGATAGAGACTGTGTGAGTTGAGAGAAGAACCTATAAAAGAAGTAGAAATTGGTGGCATAAAGCAGTAACATTCTGTATCTGATTGGATATATGAGATGAATGAAAGTGAAGAGACTAGGACAAAAACCGACATTCTGAAGCTGGGTGACCAAAAAGATAGCCATGTCCTAGACGGTGATGAAGAATGACTAATTGTCTTTGGCTGCGATTGTGCTCCAATAGCAGGGCTGAGTAGTTTCAGAAGACACCATATGTGACCCTGCTGCTCTGTAACTTGTAAACTGCAATGACTAAATTATAACTTTATAGCATTTTGAGTGCCATACGTATCTTACCATGACATTTTACTTTATTTTTATTACCAGTACATATCCATCATGTCAAAGCACCAAAAAGGAAAAAGAAAATTATACTTCTTTGAGTTCAGGACCAAGATTGAAATTTTTTCTCAATGAGAAGAACCATTCTCAACCACTATATAATTGCTTTGGAATTTAGCTTTTACTTGATTTTTATTTTTTGCCTTTTGGAGGGGGGGAAGGCAGGGCAATTGGGGTTAAGTGACTTGCCCAAGGACTCACAGCTAGTAAGTGTTAAGTGTTTGAGGTCATATTTGAACTCAGTTCCTCCTGACTCCAGGGCCGGAGCTCTATTCACTGAACCACCTAGCCACTCTTACTTGATGTTTATTAATGAAGTAATTTCCAAATCGCATGAATAATGTGAAAAACCTGAAGGGCAGTAAAGTCATGGCAACCCACATTTTAATCACTAGCAATATCAGCCTGCTTTATACATTGCTTGTGCTGTCAAAAATTAAAAGAAGTGGGAGTTCCATTCCTGCACAAGTTTGCAACAGATACATTTTCTGATCTCAAACTATAGTTCCAAGCAGAATTTGGGGAGGATCTAAATGAAAGTTTAAAAGAGAATCC
>CM053602.1:26385599-26470691 GCA_028646575.1 Pseudocheirus occidentalis | reverse complement strand
CTGGTCATGGGTTTCAGGTAGACCAATAATTTTCAAATTGTCTCTCCTGGATCTATTTTCCAGGTCCGTGGTTTTTTTCAAGGGGATATTTCACATTGCTTTCTATTTTTTCATTTCTTTTTAACTGTTTAATAGTATCTTGGTTTCTCATAAAATCATTAGCTTCTACTTGCTCCACTCTAATTCTGAAGAAATTATTCTCTTCAGAATGCTTTTGAGATTCTGTTTCCATCTGGGAAATTCGATTTTTTAAAACATTCTTCTCCTCATTGCCTTTCTCGGCCTCTTTTCCATTTGATTTAATCTATTTTTTAAAGTGTTGTTTTCTTCAGTCAGGTTGTAGACTCTCTTTTCATGATTTTCTCACATGATTCTCATTTCTCTTCCCAATTTTTCTTCCACTTCTCTTATTTGTTTTTCAAAGTCCTTTTTCAGTTGATCTATAGCTTCTAGGAATTCTTCGAGTGTCTTGGAAGCATTTGGTGTGGGAGTTTTGATTGTGTTGTCTTCCTCCCGTTCCATGCTTTGATCCTTTTTATCCACAAAAAAGGATTCTAGAGTTTTATTGCTGTTCTTATTTTGCTTCCTTTTCCTCATGTTTGCCAGTCAATTAATTGGTTGGTTTTTTTTAGCTTTGTGGAACTCTGCTTCCGGGGGGGGGGGGAAGCTCTGTTCAAAGTAGCTGGGGTTTTCCTAGCTGCCGGAGCTATTAGGGGGCTGTTACAGCCCCTACCAGCTTTGGCTTGCTGAAAGCACACCCCAGGACCACCACCCAAGACCACAATCCAGATCCAGGCCGCTCAATGCAAGAACACTTGGCCCTGATCAATTGACTCAGCTCCCCTGCGGGGTCCACAGGCCAGGGGCTCTGAAGCAGCCCAGTGGGGGCAGCCACTGGTTACAGCAGTTCCTGCCCTTCCCGCACTGATTCCTTGCCCTAGGGGCAGATTGGCTGAACTGCTTTTCTTCCCCCAAATTTCGTTTCAAAGTTTCACTTTCACTGACTTTCTCTAATCCTGGCTTGATAGATGTGAAGATTGCTCTAGGTGCCGTAGATCTGCTCCTGGGGGTAGACTCACGCTACAGCTTGGGAGGCTTGTCTCCTCCCTACTGCCCTGGGGCCTGGCCATGGTTTTGGTTTCAGGCTGGGCTGGCCTTGGCTCCCGGCCTGCCTCAATGAGGCCCTCCTGCTGGGCTGCCTTCAGCAAGAGATGTGTTTTCTGTATTTTTGTGAGTTTGGGATCCCTATAATTTGTTTAGAGTCATATTTTATGGGTATTTAGGCTGGCTGTGTGGCAGCTGCAGAACTTTGCTACTTCTACGCTGCCATCTTGGCTCCCTCTCTTCAACAAAGGCACATCTTAAAAATATGATGTTAAAACACCCTTAGAGAATTTATATTTCCAAGGATTTCTCTATAAGTCAGTGTTCTCCTGATCTTCATTTCTCTTCATAAGTATATACAAGACAAGTACACTTAAGGACCATTCCAGAAAGACTTTAGATGAAGGATCCTAAAACTAACTTCTTCAAGTTCTTCTTCTGTTGGCTTCTTATTCTTGATTTTAAAAGCTCTTTTAGAAATACAGCTGGATAAACAAAAGGTTCCACCCCGCATCCCATAAACTCAGTATTACATGGAATAGCCATACAATTCTGCCTAAGATATTTCAATGAACTCACCAATGCAGGTACCACTTCCACTAGCTCAGATTGTAACTCTTCCATGCCCCCACCTTCTATTCCATAAAAACACCACCCAACTCATTGAACACTTTCCTTTGGTTCTTTTAATAGTACCGTAGTGCTCAGACTTTCCATCCACTGTGCTAATCAAGCCGACCTCCTCTTCTGATCAGACATGCCCAGAATATCTCTGATAGCACTCTGTCTGCACAAATCATCATATGAATATGCTGTGATCTACTCACACTTACCACATATCTTTACATCACTCTGTGAATCAGCGTTCTTGATTCTTCAGAGATCACGGTGTTCCACGATTCACAACCGTGAGCATCAGGACAAGAATACAAATGTTAAAACAATGTGACTTTGCAGCAGTGTACAAGCAAGCTCACAATTACTGAAAGCACCACATTATTTACCAAATACAGTCCTGCCTCTTCAACCTCCTATTCAGTTCTGGGACCAGAACACTGTGCATCCAAAGCACGTGAAGAACTATGCATTTGTGTATGTGCTATCCAATGTAACAAGTTCCCACAGATGACAAGGTTCCTGATTCAGAAGAATATTCAGCATTTTCCAAATTGCTGCATTTACCCATTACTTTCAACATGTTAAGACTATATGCCATTATGGGTATATGCCTATTCTAATGAAAATTCTCCCTGCTGCTTAGATCCAATCATTAAAATTCAAGTGGACTTTATGAGTGAATGCAAAAGTTCACTCACTAAAACCACAGTAAAAGAAGTAGTAGTAGCCCTAGGAGCAGACTATGTAGCAAATCTTACTTCCACCACCACCTTTACCCTGCCCCTCCCCAGAATGAGGCACCACTGCTGTACTTCCTCCCCTGGGGCTCCTGGACTACAAGGAGAAACATTTATTAATATAATATTCTTATCATTACACACTTTTGAAGTCACTCAGAGGAGGGTGCCAACTATACCACTCGAGTATATTGTACAAGTGCTGTTGACTGGCCTATATGCAGTTCCTGGTAGAATATTTCTTTAGGACTAGTCCACTCTAATTCTTTTCCCATGGTCCCAGCAACTCTATTATGCCCAATACAACAATCCTCATAGAAATTCCTCCTAGAATGGACATTCAAACCTTGCTATGAAGAAGAACAAGTATCGGAAAGAGCTGCTAGGATCCAGAGGAGTGAGGAAAATGTGATCCTAAATGTCAAACCAAGGCCAAAGGAGGTACGGCAAGGAGGATCCTCTTAGCAACATGCAGCCCTTAACCTAGCTGTCACCATCATGGCTCCTTTCCAGCTTAATTTTCACTAGCCTCCTTTGTCCCTTCTGCCTAGCCAACCAATCCAGGTCATAGAAGAGTCCTACTAAATGGTAATTAGTTGCTCAGAAAACATTACACTGAGATCTTTAGTCACATCCACTGAGACATTTCTTACTGATGAACTAACTCAATGAGGTTCTAACATAGTTATATTCCGTTTTCTGGGTAATGTGAGGTTTGGGGGGGTTCTACTTTGGTTTCCTATTTTGAATGACTAAACTGACATCTTTCAACTTATTATGAGCATATTTTAGGACAGCTGAAAATATTGCCACCCCACAACCTCTTTAGAAGCAAAATTATGGAGCAGCAGAGCCAACAAAAAGTCAGGATAAGACATTTTTCCTGCCTAACAAAATTTAAGAGATCAGTAGGAGAAATCTGTGACACTAGGCTGGAAGCCTACCCAGAGCCCACACACGTGGTGACAGCAACACTGGCTACAGCAGTAGCAGCTTCTGGAGCTCCCAGCCCAGAGACAGTAAGGGTGTCAGACAATTGATCAGAAAGAGATTACAGGGAACCCTTGCTGGCACTGGGTACAGCTGGTACTGATTGGCAACGTGGTTCCTCATAGATCATTCTCTCAGTTGCAATTCCTGTTTTAACTCTTCTCCCAGGGTGGAGAGAAGTGCTGGGAATCATTCACAAAACAAACAGGGACCCTGGTCACAGTTCCATAGCAAAGAGAACTAATCCTTGTGGCTACAAAGAACCAGGGGTCCTTCCTGGATAAAGACTACAGTACAGACGAAGATAGCTGTGATCATCCCTCTCCCAGGATACCACCACCTTGGAAGCATGAACAACTTTAAAACTCTCAAAACTAACCCTGAAAAAAAAGTGTGAAAAAGTTTAAATTTTGGGGACAGTGTCTCCCTACCCCCAGTGAATGGAACCCGACTTTAACATAAAGTTCAAAGTCAAGAAATAGGCTGGAAAAATAAGCCAAAAACAAACAAAAAAAAAGAATCTGACCATAAAAAGCTACTATGATGCAGGGAAGACCAAGACATAAACTCAGAAGAAGACAACAATGCGAAAACAGCTATCAAAAAACCCTCAAAGAAAAATGCTAATTGGCCCCAAAGCCAACTAGAATTTTAAAAGTGTTGAAGAACAAGATAAGATTGGTAGAAGAAAAATTGGAAAAGGAAATGAGAGTGATGTAAGAAAATTATGAAAAGAGAATTAACAGCTTGGTAAAAGAGAAAAAGGAACAAAAACACAGAGGAAAACATAACCTTAAAAAATAATTGGCCTATCAGTAAAAGAGTCACAAAAATCCACTGAAGAGAGTTGCTTAAAAATCAAAATTGGCCAAATATAAAAAAGAGGTTAAAAAACTCACTAAGGAAAATAATTCCTTAAAAATTAGAATTAGGCAAGTGGAAGCTAATGACTGTAGGAGACATCAAGAAACAAGAAAATAAGGTCAAAAGATGAAAAAACAGAAGAAAAAGTGAAATACCTCACTGTAAAAACAACTGACCTGGAAAATAGATGGAAGAGAGGTAATTTAAGAATTATTAGACTACCTAAAATCCATGATCAAAGAAAGAGTCTATCATATTTCCAGAAATTATCAAGGAAAATGGTCCTGATATCTTAGATCCAGAGGGTAAAATAGCAATTGAAAGAATCCACCAATCACCACATGCAAGCTATCTGAAGGAAGAACGTGTAAGTCCAGTATTTTTTAAACTATCTATCCCATGACAAGTTCTCAACAGTCAAAGAAAAAGAGCACCATGCTCTAGGCCTAGTATATAATGAAAAGGACCAGTGTTGTAATAATTGAAATTTCATTAAGAGATCATTTTAAAAAATCATTCAACCATCCCCATTATCAATCAATAAGCATTTATTGGTTACCTTCTATGCATGATAGGCACTAAGGGAACGAGATATAAAAATAGAAAAGTTCTTATCTTGGGGAGATAATATATACAAACAGGGATAAGGTTATGACACGTGATTTCATTGGTACAGGGAACTCCCAGAGGAGAGAACTTGTTCTACCAATGCAGATAGCTACCTTCTCTGAAACCTTTAGTCTTTTTTTTGAAACCTTTATTCTTAAGGAGAATTGTCAAGAACACTGAGAGGTTAAGATTCTTGTCCAAAGTCACATAGGCAGTATGGATGAGAAGTTGAGGGTGAAGCCAGGTTACCTTGGCTCTCTTTCCACTACATTAAATTGCTTCTCAATATATGCATGTATAAGTTCAGAATAAATGTATAAAACATGAATATGAAATAATACAAGAAAGTTAGTGAGGAAAGATACTAGAAATTTGGGAGGTAAAGAAAGGCTTTGTGTAGAAGGTGGTACTTGCTTTGTATCTGGAAAGAAGAGGGAAATTCTGTGAGGCAGAGTTGAGGAGGGAGGGCATTCCAGGCATAGGGGCCAACCAGTGTAAAGCTACAGAGATGGGAGAAGGAGGATTATGGGTGAGGAACAGAAAGAAGGCCAGTTTGGCTGAACTGTAGAGTGTAGGAACAGGAGTTATAGGGCTAGAACACACACCTACTATTTTAAAATTCCAGGAAAGCAGCAGCATGCTTAGATGCTATTTGCCAACTTGGGTGTACCTATGTAGTTTCTTGTGTTCATAAGACCATCGATCAAAACAGAGCCAAAGAAAAAAACCAACTGAAAAGTGCATAGGTTTGAGCAAATGAATGGTGGCTCACATAAGCTGCATGAATAGATCTTTTCATATATCGGTTCACAGCCACAGTCACACAGCTGGAAAAAGTCAAAATGAGGCAAACTTCCTGATTTTGTATAGTTCTATGTCTAACACACCTCTTCCTTCCTAACCTCAGCTACCACAAAGTCCTGTTCTCTCACATTTATTTAATCCCCCACGGCCCCAAAGGCATATAATAACTTATTAAACAGAGGAGGTCATGTAGCATTCCAGAAAGGATGTGGCCAAAGGCATGCTGAGATTTATCAGAATATAACCTCCTTCCAATAGAGGTATCAATTTTTGTACTTTGCCTTGAGACTACATCTGTCCCCAAGGGTTTAAATAGTTGGGGTACCTCAAAGGATAATTGGATATTGGCTCCATGGACTGGGAAAGAAGAGTGGTTTCTACTATTTCCCAAGGTTTGGGGAAGAGAATGAGGAAGAAGCAAGAAAAGGTAGCTATAGACGATCACTCTTCAAAGCTCTACCAAGAAAGGGGATGTAACAGAAATTTGTATGTACTACACAACGATGATGGCAATAATGATGAGCCACTGACAAAAGCAAAGTGTTTTCATATAGTAGGAAGGAGAAAAAAAGACAGAATGAGTTGAGGCTATAAATTCATGGTAATGACAACCAGAAGGGTGTTTTAAACCACCTTACTGCAAGAGGAGAATCAAAGAAAGGAGTAACCACTAGGTGTGACTAGAAGGATCACAAAAGATACAGGTGAGAAGACAGAACTATTCAGTTTGTTGTTGTTGTTGGGTTTTTCCTCTAAAAAGAATAAAGCATGGATTAGGGAGGACAGAGCAAAATCAGTTAACAAACAATTGAACCCATAGATAAATGAGGAGATGAGAAGGAAGCACCTACTTGTCCCCCAAAGATTTCAACTCACCAGGTCCAAATGAATGAAATCCTGGGGAACTAAAAACTGACTACTGAAAAATACTGTAGAATGAAGAGGTGTCACAATGCTACAGAAAGGCAAAGGTCTTCAACTTAAAAAAAAAGTAGGAAAATGGTCAAGTATGCAAATTGTTGGTCAGTGAATCTGACTTATTTCCAACAAATTTCAAACCAGAAGTTTAAATGGATAGTTTATGAACCTTTAGAAAGGAAAACAATGATAGCTAAAAGCCAGCATGACTAATTACATTTCTTAACATACTCATCTCCTTTGATGACAAGATAATTAGATTGATACATCAGGGAATTTAGCATGACGTCTACCTAGATAACAGTAAATTATTTGATATGCCATCCCAATGGACAAGATGAAAAGAAGCAGGCTAATTGTTAGTGCCATTAGGTAAATTTAGAACTTGCTGTGGAATAAGACTGATGATAGTAGAGATTTATAAAGTGCTTTAAAGTAAACAAAATAGGGGCGGCTAGGTGGCTCAGTGAATAGAGCACTGGCCCTGGAGTCAGGAAGACCTGAGTTCAAATCCAGCCTCAAACACTTAACACTTACTAGCTGTGTGACCTTGAGAAAGTCACTAAACTCCAATTGCTCTGCCCTCCCCCCTCCAAAAAGCAAAAATAAAGAAAGAAAAAAAATTTTAAGTGTACAAAGTGCTTTTATATCCATGATCTCACTTGAATCTCACAACAATGCTAGAAGGTAAATACTTGTTCTATAGTCATTAGTATCACCATTTTATAGAAGAGGAAGTTCTGAGGGGTGATCTCTCCATAATCATACAGTTAATAAGTAAGAGAGTTGACATTCAACCTGACATCTCTATTGATTCCAAGTGCAGAATGGAATTAACAAATCCAAAAAGTAATCAATAAAAGATCAATATTAATTTGAAAAGGTAAGAGAATCTCAAAGTTGGAAGGGACCTCAGGCACCATGTAATCCAGTCCATATCTAAACAAAAATAGCCTTTCCAACATACCTAAGTAATAGCCATATATATTTATTTATGTGTTTACTCCCACATTAGATTGTGTGCTCCTTTAGAGAAGGGACTATCTTTTGCCTTTCTTTAAGATCTCCAAGAGCTTAGCACTGTGCTTGGTACATGGTCAACGCTTAAATGTTGACTGATAGATTGAATAAAGTCTTCCAGTGAGGAAGTCTCCAATGTAGTACAAAGAAGATCAGTTGTTGGCCCTGAGCTATTTTAACATTTTTTGTCAGTGATTCAAAGCATGAATGACAGGCTTATCAAGGTTATAAATAACACAAAGCTGGAAGGGACAGAGAGGATGCTGGGTACAAAAGTATCTTTGTAGTTTAGAACAGGATGAATCTAAACGGCTGAAACTGAATAGGAATAAATGTAAAATTTTACATAGGTTCAAAAAACAAATATCTCAAGTAAAGAATTGTGGAAATATGACTAAACAATAATTCCTATGATAACAATCAGGATGTTTTCATTTTCTGCAAGAAAAAAAGGCATGGTATATAGGATAAGGTAACTAATAATCCCTCTGTGGCACTGTGTTCAGTTCTGGAATTCTGCCCACTACTTCATAAAGAAGACACAGATAATTCCCAAAACTAAGTGGTCAAATGATGACATATATGCTATGAACCAACCGCTCTTAAAAGGAGAATTGAAAACTATGAACAATAATCTGAAATATTACACCAAATCACTAATATTAAGAGAAAGGTATATAACACTCTATTATAATTATTAGCTTCTTTTATGCCTAGCATCCCCTCAAGTCCACATGGTTCCCTCTTCTACTGATTTAAAGAGTTTATATTAAATGAATAGTTTAGGAAAATTCCTAACATGTAGGCAGAACTTTGGCTATCTGCCACAACTTACATTTAACTAACTAACTAGCTAACTCCTGGCCTATTTGTGATTGAGACAAAAATTAAGTAACTGGAAAATTTGGGCACAGAAGTAGCAGAGTATACTACAGTGTGTTAATAGACTGAAATCAGGAAGGGAAATTGAGGAAAGAAAAGACCTTTTCATAGAACTTGTCTCAGTCCTTGAAGAGGGGGGTACAACTGGTGGCATTGGCCAGAGTCTCATGCTCTGCAATGCCTTTGGGGCTAGTGGCCATCTTCATTCTCTCTCTTCTCTGTCACCACTGTCTTACCTTCTCTTCCTAGTTTTGTTGATTGTCCTAGACTGCCAATTTTTTTAGCTCTGCCTGCAATATCTTCCTTCTTTCTTCTCTGTTGCCAGACCCTCAAAATCTCTTAGACCCAAACTGCCTTGATATTTTCATTAGATGATTCACTAGACATAACCATCTTTACTCAGTCAATACAAAAAACTACCTGTCAATTTCATATCAGTTCATCCAAGGACCTTTTGCACTTAGTCTATAATTCTTAAATTTTCGATTGGTTTAGGCCCTGTTCACATCTTCAATTTGAGTTATTCAATAAAGATATGCACTTAGTACACTGCCTGGCATATAGTAGGCATTATGCAAATGTTTATTCCCTTCCTCCATTCTCTCCTGATAAATGTATTAGGACTTAGGCTCTTATTACCAACTTTAAGGGGGATGTGGTAACTTGAATGGATTATTTACCTTTCATCTTTCAAGTTTTACCTTATGCCATGCAAACTAGTAAAAATAGAAACAGTCAAGTTGGAGGGACTATGGGAAAATAGGAAGGCTTATACACTATTGACAGAACTGTGAATTGATCTAACCACTCTGGAAAATAATCTGGAATTATTGGGGGAAATGATCAAAATGTTCATACTCCTTGACCCAGAGACTCACTACTAGAGGAAATGAAGGCCCTGGGCGGCTAGGTGGCGCAGTGAATAGAGCACCGGCCCTGGAGTCAGGAGTACCTGAGTTCAAATCCGGCCTCAGACACTTAACACAAAAACTAGCTGTCTGACCTTGGGCAAGTCACTTAACCCCAACTGCCCTCCAAAAAAAAAAAAGAAACGAAGGCCCCATAAATGACAAAAAAAAATCAATAAAAACACTCTCTGCAGTAGCAGACCTAGAAACAACATAAGTATTTATCAACTGGAGAATGACCATGAAAACCATGATATGCAAATAAAATATAATATTATCATGCTATATGAAATGACAAATATGAGTAATTCGTAGGTTGTTCTATTTGTCCTTTGTTTTCAAAGAAGACCATGGTGTCAGGGAAATGGTGACATGACTTGCAGTTCACTTTGATTTCAGTGAGGGAGGTCACCAGCCTCACTTTCTCCTCCAGAGCCATTTGGATCCAGTGACCAGATAATTCATCAGGGTGACTGGAGATGACCCAGGATGGAATGGGAGACCTTGGCCCTTTTAGGCTAAGGCATTTTCAGGTGCTCACTTAGACTGAGTAAAGCTCATTCAGTGAATAGGCCTCTTTAAGAAGTGTGTCAAGGGACAGCCTCTTTAATTAGAAAAAAAGGAAAACTTGGTGGAGAACCTCTGTTTTCTTCATATTGACTATCAGGCCAAAATTAGCACAAGCAGCAGAGAATCAATCCATGCTTTGTTGCATCTCAGACTCAGAGACTGAATCACCAGCACAATCAAAAAGTCACTCACTGACTCTCCCTCTGTTTTAGTTTTGGCTTGTAGCCTTTTCAAGTTAAGTAATTTACCATCATTGTAGTAGCTGACTTTGATATGATTTTCATCCCCATTGAAGGCCTCTGACAACATAGTATAAATGCTATACAAATATAAGAGCATAGTGCTATATAAATACAAGCTATTACATTTTTTCCAGGGTGGACAATTAAGGTGAACCCTTTTATGGGACTGTATATATCACTCAAAAGATTCTGCAGTATATGGAAGTTTTATGCAATCAGCACAGACATCCACAATATGAGCATCTGGAGGGCCTCGCTATCCCTAGGGAATCCCTCTTCCATTTGGATCCATCAGTGAACACAATCCAGAACAATGGGCAGTGCCTTTGGTGAGTATTCTTCTCCTTATTTTGATGACTCTAGGCTTCCCCTTGAAACAAAAGCCCATCTTTTAAAATATTTATTCCATAAATGTTTACTGACATTTTTTCATCCCCTACATTTCCCTACATTTCTCTCCCTCCCAAAGATACATCCTTTGTAACAAAGAAGAGAAATGAATTTAAAAAGTAGATCATCAATGAATAGAGCACCGGCCCTGGAGTCAGGAGTACCTGAGTTCAAATCCGGCCTCAGACACTTGACACAAAAAACTAGCCGTGTGACCTTGGGCAAGTCACTTAACCCCAACTGCCCTCCAAAAAGCAAAAAAAAAAAGTAGATCATCAAAACTAATTAAGATATTGAAAAGTACCATTACACTGAAAGGCAGTAATGTGGTTTGAATAGAACACTGCTACTGGAATCAGGAAGATAGGTTCCAATTGTACCTTAGACATTTATTAGCTGCATGATGCTGGCCAAGTCATGGAAGCAATCCAAGACTCAGTTTCCTTTGTTATGGAATGAGGGGGCTGGCATCCAAAGTCTCTGAGGCTTCTTCCTGTTCTCAATCTATGATCTTATTATATGTAGCTTCCCACATCCATGCCATCCATGCATGCAGACATGAAGACACACACACACACACACACACACACATACACACTTTCTCAAATAGGTGGGGAAAATTAAGCTTGTGATTCTACTGTACTCAGTTTCAATTGTTTTGTGGTTGTTCTTCTTTTCATTTATACTGTTGTATTCACAGCATATATTATTTTCCTGGTTTCATTTCAGTTCATTGGTTATAGCCTACTTCTGTCATATTCATCATTTTTTACAGCATAGTATTATTGCATTACAATTATATACAATTTGATTATTCATTTGCCAGTCAATGATCATCAACTTTGTTTCCAGTTCTTTGCTACCACAAAACATATGGCTATAAATATTTTTTTTGTTTATGGGGCACTTTTCTTTTTGTCATTGACCAACCTGGGGTATATCTCGGGTAGTGGAATCTCTGGGTCAAAGAGCAACATCTTATACAATACGCCACAATAAACTCAAAATAGATATATGACCTAAACATTAAAGATCATACCACAAAAAATGTTAGAAGAGAATTAGATCAGATACTTTTCACAGCTATGATTAGGGGGTAAATTCTCAATCAAGCAAGGGACAGAGGCAATTATGAAAGATAAAACATAAAATTTTGATCACAATAAGTTGAAAAGTTTTTATATTAATAAAATCAATAGAAGATAAGAAAAGAAGTGGCTAACAATGAGAAATCTTTATATAAAATAATCTTTGAAAAGGGTCTGACAGCCAAGATATATAGACCACAAACTGAAACGTGACCAAAAGTCAAATAGTCCAAAGATATGAACAAAGATTTCTCAAAAGAATTGCAAATTGTTAACAAACATATGAGAGATCACTCCAAATTGCTAAAAATAAAAAAAATAAAAGAACTGCAAATCAAAACAATTCAATGATTTCTTTTCACATGTCTTTTTTTATGCTTTTTTTTTGGAGAGCAGTTGGGGTTAAGTGACTAGCCCAAGTTCACACAGCTAGTTTTTGTGTTAAGTGTCTGGGGTTGGATTTGAACTCAGGTCCTCCTGACTCCAGGGCCAGTGCTCTATTCACTGCGCCACCTAGCCGCCCCACACGTGTCTTTTCAACAGCAATATTTTTAATGTATGGTTGGGAGGTGAGGAATTCTAGTTTCCAAAGAATTAAAGTTAAGAGTCACCCAGAAGGCAATAAAGAGTCACATGGTGAACATTAGTAGGCTGCAACATAATACCAACCAAGAACTATGCCAGAGAAACATTGTAGAGAAACACCCAATCAGAAAAGGTGAGACAATCACACAGAGAGAGCTTGTGGCAACCCATGGACTCCCCATTTGCCTTGCTGGTTTCAATAATTATTTTTTATTTTTGTTGATGTATGCAGGCTGAGGGGGTCTCAGGAGAAGCATTGTGTGCATACATCAACAAAAACCCCACAGGATGTGCAGAGATGAATGCTTTGTGATGTGTATCACAATGAATATGATCATAGATCTATCAAACTTGAAAATAATCTATGAGGAGCATATTGGTAATATTTAAAGCATAATCTCAATTTGGACTCATTTCCTTGCACTGAGAAATTCATATCTATTGATGTGGACATCATATGTTCTCAAAGTTACCCTCAGAAGAATCAAATAGGCAGAAATATAATAGTATTCAAGGTTCTTACTTAATATTTTTCTATTATCACACATCAGAAAAAATATTACACTTGCCCTTTTCATTAGAATGATGTCTATTTTTTATTCAAAGGAGCTTCCTCCAACTTCCAAATAAGCTTGTAATGACTTTTTTATAGTTGAAAATAAATGATCATCAAGAACTATTCACTCTTTACTCAGTCTGAGCTGGATTTCTACAAATGAGCTACTAATCTTGATCTTCCCATTTTTTAGGCTCATCTATAAATCTGAACCTATAGAAACAAGATTTCTCACCCAAGGTTGTCAAGCTATGTGCAAAGCATTGGCCTCCCGGAATTTATTGAGACCTAAAGAATTATGTTGTTAGAATGACTCATGTAACAACCCTTGAATTTATAATATAAGCAATCCCCCCATTAGAATACGACAGACTGGAGAGGTTTCTATAATTTTTCTCTGTAGATAACAGTACTGTCCTTATATAACGTGCATGTGTATGTATAATGCTAAGTGTATATAATATACAGTTCCTACCTAGGTGTTAAGATTTGTTGTTTCTATGCTGCTGAGGATCTACAAACATTAGAAGTGCCCTTTAAATTCAGCACCCAAAAGCAAAATCCAAGTTACCCCACCCTGGTTATTTGCTTTATGCCAAGACAGCTCTTACTTTACCCTCCTCTTAACTCTCCTCAATATTACTCAATACCTAATAACCAGTTTGACTAAATATTTTTTCTCTTTTTAATTGGTCATTTTGGTATCATGAAGACAAAGCCTCAGAAATTCATACTAAAATGATCTGTATTGGCTCTTACATTCTACCCACTGACTTCAACATTCTTCATTTATGAGAGTCTCTCCTTCAATTGGTGTTTTAAAATTCTTATTCAAGGGTCAGTAAAGGGAGAAAAAGGCAGTAAAGGGAAAGATCAGAAGTGGAGAAAAGGAGGAAAAATGGTTATCCCAAAGTAAATACTTTTAGAATCAGAACACCTGAAGGAGATGATGTCCAGAAAAAAAAAGTAAGGGTTGGGAAATTTCTGTCAAAGAGTGCGTGCATTTAAATGCTTCATCTAATTGTATTAATAACACCATCAAATTTACTTCTTTAGCATCCTGTGAATTCATAAAGGATTACTATGAAAGGAATAAAAAATTACTGATTTTCATTAAAGGACCCTAGCTTGTATGATTCTCTATAAGGTAGTACTCATATACACTCTCACATCCCCCTTTTTTGGATACATTTTTCCAAGATACACATACAGGTGGACTTACGCAATAGCTGCTCACATATGTCTGGGAAATATTTATTTTTCATCCACTTTGTTTTGCCAGTATGCATGGTTAGACAATTTAATTTTAAATATATATATATATATATATATATATATATTTATTTTAAGCATTCTTTTCTTCATAAATTTTGAGTTCAAAATTCTCCTTTCTCTCACACCTTCCACAACCCACTGAGAAGGCAAGCAATAGGATATCAAATATACATGTGAAATCATGTAAAATATATTTCCTTATTAGCCATATTTCCAAAAAAAGCCAGAAAATATAGTGAGAAAATTATGTTTCAGTTTGCACTCAGAGTTCATCAGTTCTCTTTATGGAAGGGGACAGCATTTTTTTCATCATGAGTTCTTTGGAACTGTCTTGGATCTTTGTGTTGATAAGAGTAGCTAAGTCTTTGTTCATCATCATTACAACATTACTGCTGCTGCACCCAATGATCTCCCAGTTCTTTTCACTTCACTTTGCATCTGTTCATATAGGTCTTGCCATCTTTTTTCTGAAATCAATCCCCTCATCATTTCTCATAGCACAATACTACTCCATTACAATTACATGCCACAATTTGTTCAGCCACCCCTCAATTAATGAGTATCCCCTCAACTTCTAATTCTTTGCCACCACAATAAGAGATGCTATAAATATTTTTGGACATATAGGTCCTTTTCCTTTTTGTTCAATCTCTTTGGGATATAGATCTAGTAGTGGTATTACTGGGTTAAAGGGTATGCACAGATTTATAGCCCTTTGGACCTACGTCCACATTGTTCTCCAGAATGGGTGGACCACTTCCCCACTCTACCAACAATTCATTACTGTACCTATTTTTCCCTCATCTCCTCCAGCATTGGTCATTTCTGATAGTTGTTAGGTGGTGCCTCAGAGTTGTTTTAATTTGTATTTCTCTAATCAATAGTGATTCAGAGCATCTTTTCATATAACTATAGATCCTTTTGATTTCTTCTTCTCAGACCTGCCTGTTTATCTCCTTTGACCATTTATCAGTTGGAAAATGACTTGAATTCTTATAAATTTGACTCAGTTCTCTATATATTTGAGAAATAAAAACTTGCTGTAAAAATTGTTCCTCATCTTTCTGCTTTCCTGGAAATGAAAACTAAAGCAAAAGTGACAAATAATGGAAAGTCTATGGGAAGCTAGGCACTCTTCTTTCAAGTAATACTTGATCTTTATAATTGGCTACATTCATTTTTAAAAATTTTTATGTGTGTAGTTATTCTTTCCATTTCCATTACTGTAGTCACTACATATATTACTTTCTTCACTCTGCTTACTTCACTCTACATCAGGTCATATAGCTCTTTCCACTCTTCTCTGTATTCATCACACATGTCATTACTTAAAGTACAGTAATATTACCTTAATTTGTTTCCATTTCCCAATACATGGGCATATATTTTGCTTCTAATTTTTTGCTATCATAAAAATGTGGCTATAAATATTTTATATCTATGATACTTTCCTTTTATCAATGATTTTCTTAGGGTATAAGGCGTATAAGGGTATAAGGGTGTAAGAGTCTCTAGGTCAAAAGGTATGAACATTTTAGTTACTTTATTTGTATAATTCCTAATTGCTTCCCAACATATTGTACCGATTCACAGCTCTACCCCAATGTATTAGTGTGTCTATCATCCCATAACCCCTCCAATATTGACTACTGCCATTTTTTGTCATCTTTGCCATTTTGCGGAGTGTGAAGAAGAACCTCAGAATTGTTTTATTTGCATTCCCCACATTATTACTGATTTTGTGCATTCTTTCAAGTGGTTGGAAATACTTTGCAGTTCTTCTTTTGAAAACTGTTCGTACTCTTTGACTACTTATTTATTGAAGAATGGCTAATGATTACATATACGTATATATATGTATGTATGTATGTATGTATGTATGTATAACCACTTCCATGTATATGCTAGATGCATTAATGTTTGCACAATAGCTTTTCAATTTCATGTAATCAAAGTCATCTATTCTATCTTTTATAATTGCCCGTATTTCTAGTTCAGTTGAGAGCACATCTCCTATCCATAACTGTCAGAGATACATAATCTGTTTCTCTTCTAACTTTTTTATAGCATGATCTTTAATATTAAGGTTGTGTATCCATTTAAAACGTATTCTAGAAGATATTGTAAGGTGTTGGTCTAACCCTAATTTTCTGCCAGACTGCTTTCCAGTTTTCCCCAGGAGTTGCTTTTCTAATCAAATAGGGAGTTCTTTCCTAGGTAATTTCTGTTTTTCACTTTATCTAAAACTGGATTATTCTGTTCTTTCATTTCTGATTCTTGCTTGTCTCATCTGCTTCATCAATCTCACTCTACTTTTTATCTAGTATCAGATAGTTCTGAAGACTGCTGCTTTATGATATCGTTTGAGATCTGGAAGTGCTATTCCCTCTTTGTCCCTATTTTTTATCAAAATTTCCCTTAATAGTCTGGATCTTTTGTTGGACTACTTTATTTTGGATTACTGGGGACTTACTGAGAAATTTTTGTGGTATTCTGGAGTGCAATATACAGGGTTGTTTGTAAGTAGAATCATTTGGAGATCTCCAATACCAAGAGGAATCCTTTTATTTGGAATTTGTATTTTAAAAAATTTTTTCAAGACAGTAACTTTACCCCTTGTTTGATATCAATGCTCAGGACATCATTGAACAAATCTGTCTTTGTAACTGCTTCTACTATTAAGTCCTGTATAATTTTAAAGTACATAGATATGGGAGAATTTGCAGTTAAAGAGACATGTCGAGGTTGGCATTTTGCTCTATTGAGTCAAAAGCTATTTAAAAGTCAATAAATAATAGGACTTATCTTCTAATATCTTGTATTCTTTACAGTATTCAGTCAGGTATGTGACTGCAAAATAAGCAGTCTGCTATTAAAAAAAATTCTGCAAAACTCTACCTATTCCCATCTCCTGATTGTATTAAAAATAGCATTAATGCATGCATAGACAATACTCATAAAGTATATATACAGGTGAGAAGGCAATCTCATAAAGTTGGTAGCTGCTAATGTCTTCTCCACTGTCAAAAATGCTGTCTGATAGCTTTTCCATTCTAAGGGAATCTTCCCCTCTTTGAGATCTTGAAAACCAATCCACAAGTGCCCTTTAAATCATATTGCTTCTGGCACAAAATCCTTCCATATGTATTTGATGCAAAGCAGCCGCGTGAACTACTTTTTCTGTCCCGGTGTTCAATTTGAAAGTCACACTGCCAGTACTGGAAATGCTAGCTTAGAATCATTACAGAGCTAGCAAAGACCAGCATTCTTGTATAAACTGCTGGCAAATCAATAAGAAAATATTAGCAAATATCTTTATAGCATTTATTATGTGCCAGGCATCATGTTAAGGGCTTTCCAATTACTACCTCTTTGGATCCTCACAACAACCCTGTGAGGAAGGTTATTATTATCATCTTCATTTTACACATGAGGAAACTGAGACAAAAAGAGGTTAAATGACATGCCCAGAATCACACAGCTATTAGGTGTCTGACATCAGATTTGAAATCAGGTCTTCTTGACTTCAGGCTCAGTGCTCTATTCATTGAGCAAGAGAGCTTAAAAGAAAGCATAATGGATTGCAGGGGTGGGGAACCTGTGGCCTCAAGGCCACATGTGGCCCTTTAAGTCCTCAAGTGAGGCCCTTTGACTGAATACAAGTCCTTTGACTGATTCAGTCAAAGGGCAACACTTGAGGACCTAGAGGGCCACATGTGGCCTCAAGGATGCAAGTTCCCCACCCCTGGATTAGGGCATAGTTTATTATATTTTGAACAGAGGATTCATGGGAATGACAAGAATTTTTATTAGAAGACAATATATCATTCAAATTGACCAGACTTAGGAAAGTAAGGTTATACTCATTCTAGTTCGCATGTGCCCATTATTAGACCAACTTTTTCAGCAACAAAAGCAAATGACATTTCAGTCACCAGTAACAGAGGCTTCTATATGGCGAAAATCACAGTTTGACTTGGAATCCATTTGAAATGATAAAAGCACTGAGTTTCTACAGCATCAAACTCTAAAACTCAACTGTTTTTATCATTGCCCCAAGAGTAATCATTATAACAGAAAGATCAAATAATACTGTCACTGGAAAATGGGTAGAGAAAGAAAAGCACATGTATATGGTATACATGTGTATACACATAATACCACACACACCGAAAAGCTTTTTGGTCCACCATGAAAAATGATACTTTCATTTCAGTATGTAAATAATGGAGGCCGTGTTCAGTAAAACAACTTGTGAAAAACCTATAATCACACAAACTAGGTAGCTCAGGTTAAGTGCTCAATGGTACAATTGTATTTTATGCCTTAAGCCTTGCTAATTACTTGGGTGGATTTCTGAAACCCACAGGCATGACCCTAACGTGATGAAGAATATTACCTTTGAGAAATGAAGACTTGACCAACAGGCTAAGCAACTAACTCCTAGGGCAGTGAGTTTTCCTAATATTTTCTAATTAAGTCACTAACTATGTCTCTGAGATACTTTCCCTAGTGTCCTTCTCTATCTCATTTTCTAGAACAAAAATATCAACTCTTTCTCTACATGCCAAAGGTAAGCAAGCCAGGTAGAGCCAAGTCAAGTGCTCAGTTGCTTTCTCAAAGATTGAAGAAAGTCACTCCCGCTGGTGACAGGGTCTCTATCTACAAAACCATATAGTTTGTCAACAAAAAACATTAAGCTTTTAGTATGTGTCAGGCACTGTTCTAAGTGCTAGGGATTCAAAAATAAACAAAAAATAAAGGCATTACCTGCCCCCTAAAAATGTATAGTCTCAGAAAGAAAAACAGCTCACAGATGAAAGCCAACAATCAAAGGAGTGAAGGAGAAGGGGAGGTACCTGGCATAGCGCCAGGGTTTTCAAGTCTAGAAACCAGGGATAGGGTCAGGAGGGAATGAGTACCAACCTGCCCCTACACATACACAAAATGGAGGGTGCTACAGGAACTTGCCAATGAGAGAATCCTGGGGTATTGCCTTACAGTTGAACTTTTCAGTCTATGAAAGCAGGAGTGAGTGTATATTCCAGGTTAAAGAGGACCTAGGCACTGGGGAAAATTCTAGAAGGAGACACTATGGTTCAGAAGTCTGGGAAAGAGGACCAAAGCCAGGAGGAGAATGACAACAAACAAATAAATGCATATACATAAATTAGATACAATAAAATGGAAGATAACCTCAAGGAGAAAGTATCAAGGAAGAGAGGTGGAGGGTGAGAGTGGACAATACAGAAAGGTCTTGGGCAGAAGATGGGATTGAGCTATGTTAGTTAGGAGGTAGAGGTAAGGAAGAGTAGCTACCCCCATTCCAATAGTGTGAGACAGCCAGAGTCAGGAGATGGAATATTGGGTATAGGAACCGTAAGAAGGCCTGTGTAGCTGGATCCCAGTGGACACAGAAAGGAAAAAAGTATAAGAAGACCAGGTTGTAAAGGGTTTTAAATGTGAAAGAGAGGACTTTATATATGATCCTGTAGTTTGGGAGCCATTCAAGTTTATTGAGTATGGGAGGGGGTCATGACGTGCTCAGTTGTATGCTTTAGGAAAATCCCAGCTGCAGCTCAAAACAGAATGAATTAGAGTGGGGGAAAGATGTGAAGGAGGGAGACCAATTAGAGCAGTGGTTCTCAACCTGTGGGTCATGTTCAATTTGTAACAATGAAAATATATCCTGCATATCAGATATTTACATTATGATTCATAACAGTAGCAAAATTACAGTTATGAAGTAGCAACGAAAATCATTTTCTGGTAGGGGGGTCACCACAATATGAGGAACTGGATTAAAGGGTTGTGGCATTAGAAAGGTTGAGAACCACTGAACTAGAGGATAGTTACAACAGTCCAGGCGGAAAGTGATGAAATCCTTAACTAGCATGGTTAGCTGTGTGAGTAGAGAGAAGAGGACATGTATATGTGAGGTTATGTAAGAAAGATGTGTCACTAGTCTGCTTAGCTGATGCATCTAGATGTCTGCTGAGTATTACTGTGATTCTATTCACCAGACAATCAGGACCAAGCAGTGTCTAACCCTAAGGAGGGGATTGGGTTGAAGGCAGAAGAGAAATGTTCAAGAGATCACATAGATCCCATTCCATAGTATGAGTAACTTACATAGCCCAGTGAGTACCTGGGTAGAAAAGCACAAACAAGAAGAGGAGAGAAGAAGAAGGAAAAGGAGAGGAAGAGAAGGGAGGAGGAGAAGGGAAAGGATACCATGAAGAAAGAAGAAACAGGAGATATTTTTAGACGTTACAAGGACATTATTCAGTGCACTAGTAGATGTAATCTGGTAAATGCCCCCCTTAGTGGCCTGAAGGAATTGAAACAACTCCTGCCACTCCCCTCCTCAAGTGAGCAGTTTCTACAGGAGCAATTACCAATGTATGCTCTTATCTAGTGATTGAACTCTCACAAGGCCAAGCCAAGAGAACTTTGACCCCAGAATGCCAACATCTAGGGGACATCCTTCTTGAGGGGACATGCTTCTTCCAGATGACTAGCACCATTCCCAAACCTGACATCACAGTCTCTACCTGCCCAGGCATTACTGTTGGGAAAGGGCTCAGGGCCTGCCATCACTTTTCCCTACCCTCCAATTCCATGGCTTCCAAGGATGGACCACTCCATCTCCCAGGACAAAGGAACCTGTTGATCAGACTAGCTACTTTACCATCAGACTACCTCCCCAAACTGTTTTTGCCCCAGGTGAAAAAAAATTCCTATCTATGCCTCTGCTTGCTTCATCTAAAAGAGCTATAATTTTCTGTTTAACTCCTCCCTGCATGGGGAGAAAACTTCTTTACCTATTCCCCTCCCATATTCATGACACCCTTGAGGCAACTTCCATCCAGGTCAGGAAGAGAACACAGTTAGAGGGATTCACTTCATACCTATGGCAAACACATACAAATTATATTCCTCTGTGGCTTTCCCAGGGAGATTTATACAAGTGCAGTCTTCAGACCAGCAAGTTTAAGAACTAAGTTCACTGTACTGTGTAAATCCTTAATGGCAATCATTTCTGAACCCCAGGAACCATACTTTCTGCACATTAAGTAACTATTTTAAGAGATTTCACGTCTGGATTTGGTTTAGAAAAATGAATCATAATTCAAATGTTTATGTGAAATTGACGTAACCCCCAGTGGCTGAGACTTTACTTCCTCAAATCAAGCAACTCAATTTTCCAGCAGATTTAAATATCAAACAAGAGTGTTACTAATTTTTGCTGTTGGAGGCCATCTTTAGAAACCCCACTGCCTAATTAGCTCTTCCTTATTTATGTACATGACATTTTACCTTTGTTTAAGCCACAATGCCAATCTGGCTCTTAAATGTGGGAACTCTGAGCTTTGGTTAGCCCAGATTTTGGCTGCATTGATTGAAAGAAGTGACTACGAGAGGTTAAAAATTATTCTCCTTCATAAAGTATTGGGAGAGAATCAAGACACATGTACATTTCCATATGGTTTTTAGTTCTTTGGCAAACGCCCTCTTTGGATGGGAACAGGGCGTGTGACAGGTTATATGTCTACATGCCAAGTTCTGTTAATGAAGAAATATGGCTACACTCCTTGGTTTCAATAGAAGTTTGCTGCACAGAATCAGTGGCAAGATACATCCCTTTTCTCCACTTTCATTAAAAGTACAATGTATTCTGATTTTGTCATAGAATCAGAAAAAAACCCCAAGTATATGAAGGCTTCAAAGAATGGGAAGCATATGTGTAGTATATCACTTTCTGTTCCAAGTCTGGTCCAATTGGGCCTGGAACAAAATCTATCATCTGATGGCCTGATGGTCTGACATTTAACTGATTTCTTCATAAAAAGGTGCTCCAATTTCTCAAGCACTGACTACAATAGGACAAAATGATTCCCACCTCATCTTCCACCTCAGTGAGTTCCTCAAACATAATAGTTATTTCAAGATTATAAAATACTTTTGCACCCAAAGCATTTTTTATCTTCTTACTTTTGTTTACATAATAAAATTAGGGAAGGAGTGCAAGGATAAGTTGGAGAGAATATATCAAAGCAGTTATTTGGCCTAGTTTAGAATAATTTTTGTTTGTTAGTTTTGTTTTTGCATTTTTGGAGGGGGGAAGGCAGGGTAATTGGGGTTAAATGACTTGCCCAAGGTCACACAGCTGGTAAGTGTTAAGGGTCTGATGTCAGATTTGAACTCGGGTCCTCCTAACTCCAGGGCTGGTGCTCTATCCACTGTGCCACCTAGCTGCCCCTAGAATAATTTTTAATAAAACTAGCCACTTCTTATAGAATTCAGTCAGTCATGGGCTACACACATACACACACACGGCAAAAACTAAATTATGTTTTATCTGTTTGTTTTTTTTAATAATGGGGACCTGATCTTTAAGACCTAGCCTTTCTCCATCCAATAAGGTGACAATTCACTGGTCACATCCCTTCCTGCTGCATGGTACCCCTCCCCTTCCTTTCTGTACTGTTCTTTTTCTAAAATTCCCATGTATGATGCTATTGTTCTTGTCTATGTTTGGTTTGGTTTTGTTTTTCCTATTGTTCACTCCATTGGTTACAACGCTTCTATACAACCAGACCATTGTACAATGTGAAAGAGCTTGCAGATCCTATACATGAGTGTATGCCACCATGGGGGGGGGGGAGGAAGGGGAGAAAATCTGAAACTCAAGTGATTCTGGAATTGAATCTTGTAAACTAAAAGCAAACAAACAAGTCAATTAAAAAAAATTAAAAATAAAATAAAATTCCCATGTGTGACTCTTCTCATTTCCTTGCTCCCTGACTTTGAGGTCAGAAGTGGGAAGCCAATCTCAAATCTGCCTTAGCAGGATCCTGTTCCTCACTATAAAACATTTGCCTCTATAAAACATGCCTTGACCTTAAAGCTGCCCTGAAATATGAAGTGAGGATGGACCCATAAATCCCAACTAGAGCTTTGTGTGACCACTGTCTTTGGAAGAGTCTCTTATAAGAACTTCATGGATTCCATCCTCCTGCCAGACCATCCTACCTGAGGCTCCCTTAAGACCTCCCTAGCTGCACCTCTTCATTGAATTCCCTAAACTCTCTTTGGAAGTTTCAATCCAGCTCCAGTTCAGAGGTTTCAGCTGAAATGTTCTAGTTTGGTGTGTGCGTAGAGATGTTTCTTTAGTACCTTTCCACTGGTACCTCTCTCCTTTATCTGCCCCTTCCAGCCTGTTCCCTTGGGTGTCTCCAGTTAAGTCATGTGACTACCCTGGAGATATGTCAGTCAAAATGTCTTAACTGTTTTTAGCATTGTCTGACATATTTAACTCTTCTACAAAGAAGTATCCCAGCAAAGGAACCCAACATTCCTCTTCAGATTTAATAATCTAATCCTAATACAATCTAATCTTAATATAGAGTATCCCTAAAGTGTGAGTGAAGTTTTAAGCTTTATTATATATTTAAACTATAAATTAATAGATATTTAATATATTAATTAATTAATAGATATTTAAACTACTAAAGCTAAAAACTGCACTCAGACTTTTGGGCCACTATCACAGAAAATGAGAGAGAGAAGCCATTCAAAGTCAGAAAAATTTTTGGTTTTTTTCTAACAAGATAATAAAATTGAAAATGAGCTATCCTTTAAAAAGTTTACAAATATGCCTCATTACTCTTTAGAAGAGATCTCTTGAAAACATCACAAAACAAACAAGAGATCATAGAATTGAATTAGTTCTTTATTGTAGACTGTGACTGTGGGTGTTAGGGGAGTGTGGAAACAAGAAAAGCCTGACCCAAGGGAGCCATAAAAATGCTGTGGAGATGGGAAATGTACTTAGGGCCCAGGAAATACCTCAAAGTTGGACAAAAAGATTGAGTTTAGGACCTTACGCCAGATCATATTCAGAATTGGAGGACACACACAAGGCAGTAGATCGAAACAGTCAAGAGCAGTAGGTTCTTGACACTCTGATATCCAACTATGACATCCCTGTTTTGTATTACGCAATTCAACTCGGCCCCACATCTCCAAACACCCTTTACAGCTCCATCTGGATTGGCCTCCAGAGCTGCAGACTTAACATATCTAAAACTAAACTCATTGTATCTCCATGCCCTTCTCTGAGATTCCTGTTTCTTGCCAATGACCACATTTCTCCACTCATCCTGGCTCTAAACTCCAAAATCATTCTGAATTCCTTCCTCTCACTCATGCCATACCTTAATTAATTGTCAAATCCCATTTACTCTACCTCTGCGACATTTACCACATGCATGGTTCCCACTACCCTGCCCCAACTTTAGTTTCTTATTAATCCTTGCTTGGATTTTTTTTTCAATATATCTTCCATCTGGTTTCCCTGCCTCCACTTACTCATTCAGAACATCTTTCTTCGTAACTGGCATTCTTTGAAGACTAAACAAAGGCTTACCATTACTTTGAGAAAATATCTGAATATACTGACCGTTGAACTCTATTCCAGGCACTGTGATAGATTCTGGGGACACACAAAACAATGATAACAACAACAAAAATAACAATAGTTCCTTCCTTCAAGGAGCTTACATTCTATCAGTACGGAACTGTACACAAATAAGTATCAGTTATATATAAAGCAAATACAAAATAACTGGGAAGACAAAGATGGAGATTAGGGAACAAGAAATTAGCGAGATGACACTGACAGGCCTCACGTAGAAGGTGACTCTTTTGGTGAATCTTGTGAGGAAGGAGTACCTACCTGGCACTGATGGCAGCCTGGGCAAAGACACGGAGAGGGTGATCAAATGCATGTAATAGCCAAGTGGACAAGGGATATCAAGAGGAGCACTTTGGCTGGAATGCAGAGTGCATGAAGCTGTTTTCTAATCTGGAAAATGATGAGGTTTGACTAGACCACCTTAAAGGTCTCTTCCAACTCTAAATCCATGATCCAACAATCTAACCAAGGAGGTCAGTCAGGACACATTCCAAATCCTATGCCAGTCTGCCAGTAGCAATAAAAATATCATAGGCTGGGGCAGCTAGGTGGCACAGTGAGGGGTGGCTAGGTGGTGCAGTGAATACAGCACCGGCCCTGGAGTCAGGAGGATCTGAGTTCAAATCCAGCCTCAGCCACATAACACTTACTAGCTGTGTGACCTTGGGCAAGTCACTTAACCCCAACTGCCCTCCAAAAAGGAAAAGGAAAAAAAAATTTTTAATATCATAGGCCATTAACTATCTCCCAGCAACACATGGAGGTGCTATTCAGTTCTCATCTCCACTTATGACCCATGGCCTATCTCTTTTCTATCACCTTTTCTCTTCTAAGCACACTTTCCTCCAATCTTACTACATTTCACTGGATCATGATTCATTTTCCAGAGGAAGAAACTGAGATCAAGAGAGCTGAAGAGACTCACCCAATAGCAGGATGTGAAACTAGGTCCCCCATCGCTAAAGTCAATTTCCACTGTACTACACTCTTCCCTTCTCACCCTCCCACCTGCTGTGCCTCCATAGGCAGGCAGAAGTCAGATCCTATCCTCCCTACAAAAGATGAACTTAGGACAAGTGGGGTTTCCAACCAATTGACAAGCACCACTTTTCTCTAGGATACATTTAAGATTTGGTTTCCTTTAAAAATTCATTCTCAGTCAATATACTTGTCTCAACTATTACCTTCGGGTGATAGCCATCCCACTGAAAACTTCCTATGTCCCTGCAGAAAGGATCTCTCTTGCCTCAGATGTTTCCTGGCACTTTGAATTTCTTTCATGTACTTAGCATATTCCATTTGGTATATTCATGCGTGTATGTACGAATATATAATAAAGAAATGTGACTTTTCTCTCTTATACAAAAATGCATACAATCTCAATTCATTTTTAGATAATAGTATATGTTGTCACATTTCTCAGGGATAGATGTCTGTACAACGTTAATTAACATTTTTAGACCATAAAATCTCTAAGATAATCTCTACCACTCAAGTGTAAGATCTGTGAAAGTTAGACCAGGTCCTATTTATAGTCACATCTCCCCCGCACCCACCTGGCACAAGGCCTTGCTTCTATATATAGGAGCTATGTAGTAAATGTTTGCTGAATTGAATTGTGTCCTACTTGACAATGCCACGATGATTCCCCCAAATGCCTAGGAATATCTCAAGAAATCCCCATTTTGTTTCCAAATTAAGAAGGCTGGAATGAAGTAGACTTTGGGGGACTGACTTCTACTTTTTATAGGATTGGGATTAAATACTTAAGGGCAAAAAGCTGTTAAGAAACCCGGGTTCCAGGCCCAGCTTTGCAACTCCTTGTGTAACCTCAGGGACCACAGTTCCCTGTACTATAAATGAAGGAATTGTACTATACAATCTTTGAGGTCCTTTCTGGCTCTAAAGCTGTGAACTTACAAATTGGAGGATTCATCATGATACTAAATAACCCTAATGCTTCCTATGCCAAAAGGCTTCATTTACAACACTGTTACCAACAGATTTATTTATGTACCTTTAAGGATATTATTGCCACATTCTCTCTCTTGAGAATGCAAAGATATAACTGAATTTGCTTCCAGCTTCAAGTGGAAGCCTTCAGTTCTTTCCACCAAAGAATATCACACTGCACGCTTTGTGACACAAGGCAGACGTTGTCCAGTCTATTGATTCCCTTTCTAACATCATCTTCCCTCTAAAAGAAAAGCAGAGGAAAAATGAAACCTATGACTTGCCCAATGTGCCTACCCTCAGACACCATAGACAATTTAGAAATAGTAAAAGAACATTTCAGTCTCATTTACTCTTGTTAAAGCTGAGTGATTTTGTGGAATCTCTATATCATGATGTCAGTGAGGTATGAAATGAAAAATTGTCCATCCCCTGGACACCAAGAGAATGTAGAGCATGCTTCATAATCTACTTGTAGGCTCTACTGTTCGCTGGAGCTGGTGGAAGCAGTGGTCCCTCTAAAGCATCTTTGGTATGTGATTTTGTGTGTAATGGAGAGACAATATAGTGACCAAGGCAGTGGACAAGTCCATCATTTTAGAGCTAGAATCTCAGAGGTCATCTATTCATAGAATCATAGTTTTAGAGCTGAAGAGACCAATCTTTAATACAGTGTTCTCATTTACAGATAGGGCTTGGCTGAGGTCATATCAATAGTATATGTTGGAAGAGGATTTGAACTCAGGTCTTCCTGACTGGAGGCCCATTGACACTTTGAAATCATTTTGTAAATGAGGAAACAGAGGTCAGGAAAGGTACAGTGATTTTTTCCTAAGGCCAGAGGAGTATTCAGTGACAGAATTAGAACTCCAACCCAGATCCTCTGACTTCAAATCAATCACTCTTTCTGTTACGCCAGGATATTTCTTCAAGGCAATTCTGGGCCATCCAGTTTTAGACTCTCCTACCCTGTCATCTCTCTAGCTGTGACTGGGAGTCCTTCCCACTCACCCATGGTTTCCAGTCCATTATTCTTGCTTTCCTGTTACTTTCCTTTCTTGATAATCTTAAACCTAGAGTTAGCTAGTTTGACTGGAGATAGTACATTTTGAATCTCTTTCTTATCCCTTTCATGGCTCCAATTCTTCCACCAGTTAATTCTGAGCTTTGGAGCAAGTTATATCTCACTATGGGCTTCAGCTGACCCTTTTGCAAAATAAGAAACTTGTGACAGGTAATCTCTAAGTCCCCTTTCATCTCTTATACTCTATGTTCCAGTCTACCTAGAAAGACCATTTTCTTGCCCTTAAAAGGGCTTAGTGATATCCCATAGTAATGGGAATGCTCTCCACTGACACCTATCATGCATAACCCATCTACAACTTACCAGATGGTCTTCAGAAGTTTCCATGGCTACATAATTCATCCCCCCAGGCCAGTCTTGTGATGAGACTCTCTGAACATGTTACAGCTGGTCCTTAGAAAACAAATACACAGTCAGTCCTGAGACCCCATACTGGAAGCCTCTGCTGCATGGCAGGACCAGCCAGAGACTGGGCTCTACTACAACAAAAGTCACCTCCATCCTACCATGAGGCCTTCAGTGGGGTCTTAACTGAGGAAATCAAAAGAGAGCCTTGCACCTAGACATCTGAGTCAATGCCTTCATGTAAACAGAAACAGGTCCATTAGTCCAAGAAACATAAAAAGTTATAAGGAGTCTGCACCACAGAGGATTTAGTTGGAGGTGTGCATAGCAACCAACAAAAATACTCCAATTCATCCCAGAACTCATTGCTTTGCCATTAAATAAAAAGCAGGTGGCCTTTCAAACTGCAAAAAGGAAACACTTCACCTCAGAAGTATTGGGCACCTACACTAACAAGTTCACTAAATGACATTTGGAGCTACATCTGTTGCCTTTAATTCTGGAATGTTTTCAAGGTGATCTATGAGTGATGGATGCTAAGAAGCCTAGTTCTTTCCACAAATGCTGTGGAGAACCCCAATCTGCAAATAACCCAAATGCCTTCTTCTCCATCTTCTATTTAAGTTCTTTAGAGTTAAAATGGTTTCCCCCTTTTCATATTTCCAGAGAACTAAGACAGGTCCATGCTCTAGCTGCTTTCCATTACTAGAACTTTGACTCTGTCTGAGGGGTTATGAAGGACATGAAATTTATATAATGATCCTCTCCCATCAAGACAACTTACCTTAAATGAAGGAGAGAAGGAGAGAAAGAATGAATGAAGGAGAGAAGGAGAAGGAGATGGAAGGAAGAAAGGAAGGAAGGAAGGAAGGAAGGAAGAAGGGAAGGAAAGGAGAAAAGGAAAGAGAAAAATTGAGAAAGAAAAATGAGGGAAGACAAAAAAGGGAGAGGAAAAGTGAGAGACAAAGGAAGAGAAAGGAAGAGAGAGTGAAAAAGGAAGTAATACAAAGAGAAAGAATGAGAGAAGGAAGGAAGAGAAAGGGGAGAAAATAAGATTTAAAAAGTAGAGAAAAGAGAAAGGAAAGAAAAAGGAAAGAAAGAAAAATAAAGAGGGAAGGAAGAAAAAAGAAGGAAATGAAGGAAAAGAAGGAAGGAAGGAAGGAAGAAGAGAAAGAGAGAAAGAGAAAGAGAGAAAGGGAGAAAGAAAAAAGAAAGCGAGAAAGAAAAAGAGAGAAAGAGAAAAAGAGAAAGAGAGAGAGAAAGAGAGAACAAAAGAGAATGAGAGAAAGAAAGAAAGAAAGAAAGAAAGAAAGAGAAGTTTCCTTTTATTTATTTAAAACCTGACTAGCTTACTCTTGGCTAAGACCTTGGAAAGGAAGAAATGGATATTGTCCTGGAAAACTGCTCTCTGCACAGAGATGGAGAAAGTATTAATTTTTGTAGCATCTGGAGTCTTTTTCAAAGAAGTTGTTTTTTTAAGTATTTAAAATGTGCTTTTTCTCCCACTCAGTTATTTCAGTTTTAGGCTTTGGGCAGAGTTGGTCGTTCCAAAGAATGACTGAAAATACCTGTGGTTTATTTTATCAGGGAGCTCTTGCATGTTTTGCATTTTTGTCTTTGTAGCTATGTAATTAATAGATGATTGCTGGATCAGAGTGGGTTTACAAAAAGCATACAATGCTTGCCTTTCTGAGCAGATCTGTAGTTAAGCATCATATCATCACAGGTCTTCTCCTGGACACGAAAGGAGACCAACCCACACACTCAGTTTTGTGTCACCTCAAAGTGCCTAATTAGTCTCAAAGAATGCATGAAGTATTTTTAAGCCCTTACTATATACAAAGCACTGTGCTCAACTCTAAAGGTACAAATAAAAAAATAAGACCATCCCTGTTTTTTAGGAGCTCACATTCTAAAGGGGGAGAATCTGCCATTCCAGTCTACTCTTATCATTAGAAGCACTTCAAGAGTGGTGGGGATGGGGGGGGGGCGGGAAACAGGGAAGTATATACATCACTATCAGGAATTCCTAGTGTGGACATAGCTTACACTAATCTAGATGAAGAGCTCTCTATAATTTGCTGTCTTAGAAAGTTTGTGTGGGGCACTAAAATGTTATGCAGTTTATTCCAGTCAAATAGCCAGTATGAAAATTTGTACCCAGTCCTCTTGACTCTACCAACAGGCCTCACACCAGTGGCATCAAACTCAAACAACAATGGGAGCCACCAGTCCATACATTAGGCAGTTAGGCGGCTCAGTGGATAGAGCACTGGGCCTAGAGTCAGGAAGATCTTGGTTCAAATCCAACCTCAGATATTCATTAGCTATGTGACCCTGTTTTTAACCTCTTTTTGCTGTTATGTTATGGTCCATGGAGTCACAAAGAGTCAGTACACTGTGATCCCTGCTAACAACATAGTTGTTATTTCTAACAACTATTCTATTCTTATTCGTAGTTTTATTTTTGCTTTTTTTGGAGGCAAATGAGGGTTAAATGATTTGTCCGGGGTCACACAGCAAGTAAGTATCTGAGGTCAAATTTGAACACAGATCCTCCTGATTCTAACTAAGGTCAGTGCTCTACCCATTGCACCACCTAGCTACCCCTCAACTTAGTTTTAAAATGTTATCTATATCTTATTGTATTTTTATTTATTTTGTTAACTTTTTCAAATACATTTTCATCTGGTTCAAGGCCATCAGGCAGTGTTTGCTGAGCACTACACCATTTGATTTCTCTTATTTTTAGGAAGATATGGTTTGCTGAAAAAACAAATTCCAAAAAGTCTATGTCCATATAACACCAAAATATATAGCGTGAAAAGAGGGAGGAAACAGATCAGATTTTTAATATAAATAACACTGTCCTTTCCCAAATATAAGTCAGATAAAACTCAAGTGTAGGTTTAGAGGGTCATAATTAGTTTGGTAAATCTGTCTGCCTGTTTGCTATGTGTTACTTAAAATTCCTTCCACACTGCAAAATGTTCATAGCTACAATGACAATTGTTTGCCAACCTATTCAGGCCACTTTCTCCTTAGTCACCTTTGATAGTTCTCATTGGACAATGGGCAGCCAAGCACTGTCGGGAAGTAGGAATTATGTTTTAAGTACTTACTATGTGCCAGATGTTATACTAAGTTCTAGGGATACCAAGAAATTTTTTTTTTAATCCCTGCCCTCAAGAAGCTTAGATCTAATGGGAGGAACAATGTTTGCCAAAAAAAAACATAATGCTAGCTTTTATCATTATTATCATTAATGGGGGAGATAAACGTGAAAATATGTGCAAACAAGATCCAAAATAAATGGGAAGTAATCTTAGGGGGGAAGATCCTAGCAAGCAGGAGATCTGGGAAAGGCCTCCTGCAGGAGTTGGCACTGAGCAAACCATCCAGGAATCCCTGGACTCTTAAGGTGTGTTTCTAGGCATGAGAGGAAGCCAGTACAAAGATACAGAGCTAGAGCATAGTGTGTGCAAAAAATAGACTACTGTGGGTAGATCACAGGGTTGATGGAGAAATCTAACAAGAAAAGATTGGAGAAGTAGGAATGGGGCAGATCTGGAGGGTCTTTACATACCAAACAGAAAAGTCTATTTTGGAACCCAGAAGGAAGAGGGAGTACTGGAGTTTATTGAGCTGGGGTAGGTAATGCAGGGAAGATTATACAAGTAATACATGGTAAGACTTGAATTTCAGGAAAATCAATTTGGCATTTGTGTGAAGGATTGATAGGAATAGAGAGAGACTTGAGGCAGAAAGACCTCTAAACTTTAGTAAAATCACTTAGGTCACTATGTTGGTTTACTTGGACTGTACTTTTTAGTCACAAGAGGGGGTTTAGTGTGGGGGGAGGCTTATTGGGATGTGACAGTGGCTCAGAAAAGAAAATAATATCAATTCAATATTTAAAAAAATAAATAAGTGGACTAGGTGATTTTCTCTGGGAACCTATAGCTTTTTGGTTAAATTAATATCATATTTATATACCATGGTCTAGAGAAGAATACTGGCTCTGAAGTTATAGAACTTGGGTTCTCTGTGATGCTTACCACCTGTGTCATAGACCATTACCAGTCATCTTAAATTTTGTTCTGCTGCTGGACTTCAATGATTCTGGGAGAGTAAGGCTGCTGACTTTGTGCAATTTTGCCCTACTTAAATCTAATTCATTCAGAAGTCAAGACATCACCCCATGATGTCAGTGGTACTCTTCAAAAACAAAAGATCAACTACTACTACGACGACGACGACCACGACTACTACTACTACGACTACTACTACTATGACTACTACTACTACTACTACTACTACCTCTGTAATCTTGGTGAAGTCCTCTAATCTCTCTGGACCTCATTTTATTCATCTGTAAAATGAAGGGATTAGACCTCAAAGGTCCCTTTCAGGTCCAATATTCTCGGAGTCTAAGATGATCCTATGGTCCCTTACAGTCTCCTTGGGAGGATGTACATAGATGAAGAGTGAAGTAAAGGCAATGTGTGATCAAATCTGAAATAAGTCAGGTAGTACCATAGTTCAGGGGAGGGAGAGATCATGTTGGAGGGAGACAAATAATGCATGCAGTGCAAACAGAAACACTTGTTTTCTTTTGCTTGAGGAGAAATATGCAGCAACCCAGTACTTTCTTAGATTTAACTGACATACAAAACTTACTGCTTAGTTATCAGGTATATCCTATATTGCATTAAACCATTTGGAGTAAACCAACCGAGCTAAAGAAAGCTCTTTTCTCTTGGGGCAATGAATTGTTGTAAACTCATCCTATCATTCTGACGCAGATTTGGGCCTAGCATTCAGGAAACTGAGGCAAACAGGGTTAAGTGACTTGCCTAAGGTCATACAGCTAGCAAGTGTTTGAGGTCAGATTTGAATTCAGATTTTCCTGATTCCACATCTAGTACTCTATTCACTGTGCCACCTAGATGCCCTTTAGATACAAGCATGAATGATGACAATTGCTGACATTTATATATCATTACATACATTAACCCTTGACTTAAGAGGGAAGTGCTATGGGCATTCTTGTCCCTATCTTAATGAGGCCCAGAAATCAAAGGAATGAGCCCAAAGTCACATGAGGCTGGATTTGAACCCATGTTCTCTCGACTCTGAGGCTGGCACTCTATCTACTGCCATGCTGCCACTCAATAAAACATCCTCTCTATCCAAAAAGAACTTCACATTTTAGTAGAATGAGTAAATAACTCTAACAGTGTGGCATAGCTACAGGTCTAGGAGCCAGGAAGGCCTAACTTCAAATCCTGCTTCTGACACTTACAAGCCATAGGACCCTGGGTAAGTCATTGAAAATGGGTGGAAAATAGACAATTTCCCATGACTTATTCAATAAAGGAGTCCTAGCCAGACTGTGAGCATCATTGGTGGAGGGAGTTGCCACATTGGTAGTTCCTCATGTTAAGAAAATCACAGATCCATCATAAAATCATGTATGTAATAAGTACCATCAAAATGGCTGGTAATTTTAAAGCTATTTACCGAGATAATATATGACCTAAAGATAATCTATCACCTCATTTAAGCCACACAGATGTTGTGTGAGGTAGATTCTACAGGCACGACTATCCTCATTGTACAAGTGAGGACACATTGTTTAGCTATCAAGTATCTGAAGCAGGATTCATACTTGGGGGTTTCTGACTCCAAATCCAGCACTATATACACTACAATGCAGAGTCTGCCACAAAGGGCTAGAGGAGGCTGGAGGAAGAAGAGAGAATGTCCCTTTGGGGAGACAGTGTCCTCTAAGACTTAACCAAATTCCTGCGGAATCAAACTCATAAGGACCTACTAAGGAAATCAATAGCTATCCACAGTCAATAGAGAGCAGACAGGCAGCATCATGGGGGAATAGTAGACGGATTCAAGCCCCCATTCCTGTCATCATGGTCAAACTAAGAGAAATGCACACCCTATTTGTCTTTTTAGGTAACAATTAAATGAACAGGGATGGTATGCCCTCCACTGACACAAACTGCAAGCCCTCACTGTTTCAGTAGAAGGTCTTTGACAGTTGCTGTTTCTGAAAAATGCATCCACCTGTGGCCAACCTGGTGATGTGCTTCTCTGACCTTATTGAGGCTGGTCCACAGACAAGAGATATATATCCCATTATGCAATCTATAGATCAAGCTTCTCCTGACTGGTAGAACTGCCAAAGCTTGCACTTGACCAGCCCAGCCTTTGAGAACCTCTACACCATGATGAAGATTTGGTAAAGGTCACACAGATGTATAATATTTCTGTGAACAACCTGCAATTCTACTTAATGGTAGATTCATTTCCCTTTGCTTTCCTACCTATGTGTTTTTTCCTGATAAATTTATCATAAAGAGCCACATGTAATTCCACTGCGTGAGCCAACAGCCGTGTTCCTCAACTCTCCAGATGGCTTTGGCTTCTCTTCCACGCCCTCTTGCTATACTTCTTTCTCTACCTAAGATGTCCGGTGCTCCTTAAACCAGATGTGGAATTTCACTGAGTTGCCATGATTTATAAATTTAAACTGAGTGTGCCACACTCTGAAAATTCCTGGCCTACTAGAGCCTAGTTAAGCAATTTCAAAGGAGTAGATGCCGATCAGTAAAACTTCAAATACAATATGCACATACAGCACTCAGGCCCCCCTTCAATTATAAAATCCTCAAAGATTTCCCCAGTTTCATGACCTACTAGGGTGACTACTCCCTCAAAACCAGTAGTTCTTAGCCTCCACTAATGTCTTTCTTTTTTAGAGATGTATTAGTATTTATCACAACTACAAGTTATCCTGAAAACCAAAACAATTTTCTGAAAGTAAAAGCATTGTGCTAGCCAAAAAATCCTCAAAACACACACAAAAAACCATCAAGTAAAAACAGCCTCCCATATGTCAAACATGATCACTATTCCAAAGCGTATGTCCCATGCATCCTTGCTAGAGGTGAGGAACCACTGATCTAAGCACAGCAGGGCAAACTGAAGGTGTTCACAGGCATCGAATAAGTATGTCAGGTACCTAAAGATTCCATTTTCCCTCAACTTAGATGCAGGAAAACAAGAAAATTAAGGCCATCAGCTAGAGTGTCCTTCTGAATCAAACCCACCAGAAATCCCAAGCTCTTTTCTAGAAATCCTACCTGTAACCTTTTCCACCCAAAGAGGTAAAGGTTGCACGGGGGTGCTTGAGCAGAAATACATCAGAGTCTTAAGTCTGGGATAGAAAGAAGATGAGAGAATTAACAGATACAACTCCCTCCTAAAGAATGACACAGAGTTCACTGGCCAAATTGTGCAAGATCCCATTCGTCTCTCCTGCTCCTCCTACTCCCACTATCTAGCCGAGTCTTTTTTTTCTTCTTATTCAAAACTCTCCGAAAGTTGACAACATTGTGTCTTCTAGCTTTCTGAGAGGTTTAGTCCAGAGAGAGTCCTTGCCTAATCTTCTTTCTGTCTATGGGTATTTTATAATCATCTTGGTTGGAAGAATTGAGGATGTTAAGTTGAGAGAAGATCAGACTTGAGGAGATAGGATATCTGTCTTCCAGTCCCTGAAAGCTTGTCACATGAAAGGATTAGCTTTGTTCTGACTGTTCACTGAGAGCAGAACTAGGAACAATGAGGTTGTTGTTGCTTGTTTGTCCTTCATTCTTGAAGAAGACCGTGGCTTCAGGGAAGTGATGCCATGACATTCAAGTGAATATTGGATTTAAGTGAGGAAGGGCTGTGCAAAGTCACCGGACTCACTGGAAATAATGAGTAGAAGTTGCAAAAAGGAAAATTTCAGCTTGGTACCCAAAAGAAACTATGAAAGAGTGAGAGTTCTCCATGACAGAACATGTACCATTTGGGAGGTGGTTGGAGCCCCCTAACTAGAGGTCGTCAAACAAAGACTGGATGACTACCTTTGGGGCATATGTTATTTTTAACACATTTCTACTGATAGCTTTTGTTTTTTGGATTATCTACATTTTCCATTCTATTCATCCTCCCCTCTCAAAGAGCCATCTCTTATTTTAAAAAAGAAAGGGGGTGGAGGAATGCAGTTCAACAAAACCAAGCAAGACATCAACCGAGCATGAGACAATATATTGTTATTTCACACTCAAGGTGCCTTCTTATATCTCTTCTTTGGGGCCAAGCTTGACCATCAAGACTCCATAGCATTAACTTTTGATTGTTGTGTTTTCTTCTTTCCAGCTATACTGCTGTAGCCTAGGGGACGTTAGGTGGTGCTGCAGTGGACAGAGAGCTGGGCTTGGAGTCAAGAAGTCCTCAGCTCAAATCCAGCCTCAGATGCTTTACTAGCTAGGTGACTCTGGCCAAGTCACTTAACCTATGTGTGCCTTAATTTCCTCAACTGGAAACATGAGTATACTAATAGCACCTAGCTCCCAGGATTGCCATGAGAATAAAATGGGCTGCTTTGTAAAGTGCTTTGCAAACCTTAAAGCGATACATAAATGCTAGCTATCATTTGTCATTGTGTATTTTATTTGTTTGGTTCTGCTTACTTTATTTTGCTGTCTTCTCATCATTCTCTGCAATCATTTTGTTATTTCTTACAGTAGGGTAAGATTCCATTACATTCACATACCACTTGTTTAGCCATATGCCAATTAAAAGGCACCTTGTTCTTGTTGTTCATTCATTCCAGTCATATCTGATGCTTCATGACCCCATCTGGAGTTTTCTTAGCAAAGAAATTGGAATGGTTTGCCATTTCCTTCTCCAGCTCATTTACATATGAGGAAACTGAGGTACCAATTTGTTTATAATTCTTTGCTAAAACAAAACTTGCTGCTATAAACATTTAAGGGAGTGTGGATCCTTTCTTTTTATTACTTACTTTCTTAAGGGTCATGCCTAGCAATGTAATCTCTGGGTCACAGGGTATGAATATTAGAGTCACCTTCTTAAAATAGTTCCAAATTGATTTTCAGAGTGACTGAACCAATTCACAACTACACAAAGAGTGCATTTACTCACTCATCTGTACCCAACCATTCTACCAGTATTTCCATATTTTGTCATCTTTGTCAATTTCCTGGGTGTGAGCTAAAATCTCAGTTAGTTTGATTTGCATTCCTCTTATCACTGATTTAAAGCAGTGTTTCATATGGTTCTTAATAGCTTGTAATTATTCTTTTGAGAACTGTTCATTCCTTTGATCAGTGACCTATTGGGAAATGTTTTTGGTTATGTGCATTTCTGTTACTTGTTTATATATCATATTTATATATCATACATATATATGAATATATAAATATCTATCTAGGGATGGAGCCAAGATGGTGGAAAGAAGACAAGGAGTTTCCTGAGGTCTCTCCAGTTTTCTTCAAAAACAAGGTTAAATCATGCCTCTAAACGGATTCTGGAGCAACAGAACCTACCAAAAGACAGAGTGAAACAATTTTTCAGCTTAAGATAACTTAAAAGGATTTCAGGACAGGTCTGTCCCACTTGGGTAAAAGAGGAGCACAGCCCAATGCAGACAGTGTCCAGACAAGTCAGTGAGAGTTTCTTAGCCACAGCACAGATCAGCAACCAAGTCCCTTCAGTACTGGCTCACTAGGCCAGCCAGAGTGCAGGAGACAAATTGCAAGCCCTAGAATCCTGGCACAACAAGCGGGACTAGGCCGGGCCACCCCAGTCCAATGAGCAAGCCACAAACACCCGAGGCCCTGGCGTGAAAAGCCAGTGCCCAGGCCTCTGGCCCCCAGTATAAGAAGCTTAGTATGGTGACCCCTGTTCCCCAGGAACAAAGCTCAACTTTAAAAGTCATGAAATAAGTTGAAAAATGAGTAAGAAAAAGAAAAGATCCCTGACCATAGAAAACTACCATGGTGACAGGGATGACCAAAACACGAACTCAGAAGAGGACCACAATGTGAAAATGCCTGCATGTGAAACCTGAAAGGGGAATATGAATTGGTCTCAAGACCAAAAAGCCTTCTTGGAATAATTCAAAAAGGATTTTAAAAATCAAGTAACAGAGGTAGAAGAAAAATTGGGAAAAGAAATGAGAGTTATGCAGGATACCTGTTATGACCAGCAATATTCAATGTTGTACTAGAAATGTTAGCTTTAGCAATTAGAGAAGAAAAAGAAATTAAAGGAATTAGAATAGGCAACGAAGAAAACAAAACTATCACTCTTTGCAGATTATGTGATGGTATACTTAGAGAATCCTAGAGAATGAACTAAAAACATCGACAAATTCAAGAAAGTCACAGGATATAAAATAAATCCACATAAATCATTAGAATTTCTATATATTACTTAACATCCCAGAAACAAGACATAGAAAGAGAAATTCAATTTAAAATAACTGGAGACAATATAAAATACTTGGGAGTCTACCTTCCAAGACAAGCCCAGAAACTATAAGAACCCAATTACACAACACTTTTCACACAGATAAAGTCAGATCTAAACAATTGGAAAAATATCAATTGCCCATTGGTAGGTCAGGCTAATATAATCAGACTAACTGTACCTAAATTAATTTACTTAATCAGCGCCATGCCATCAAACTGCTAAAAATTATTCTATAGAGCTAGAAAAAATAACAAAATTCATCTGGAACAACAAAGAAGTCAAGAATAGCAAGGGAATTAATGAAAAAAAGGATGGGAAGGAAGGTAGCCTAGATGTATCAGATCTAAAACTATGTTATAAAGCAGCAATCATCAAAACCATTTGGTACTGCCTAAGAAATAAAGTGGTAGATCAGTGGAACAGGTTAGGACTCAGTGGTTCTCAACCTTCCTAATGCCATTACCCTTTAATACTCATATGTGGGTGCATCTGCATGTGGGTGGACCTGCCTGGACACCAATAGAGGAGTGGCGTCTTGGTTCCTAAGACCATTGGAAATATGTGTTTTCTGATGGTCTTAGGTGAACCCTGTGAAAGGGTCGTTCAACTCCCAAAGGGGTTGCAACCCACAGGTTGAGAACTGCTGGGTTAGGTACACAAGACACAATAGTCAATGACTATAGTAATCTACTGTTTGATGAACCCAAAGACTCCAGCTTCTGGGATAAGAACTCACTGTTTGACAAAAACTGCTGGGAAAACTGGAAAATGGTATGGCAGAAACTGGGCATAGACCAATATCTTACACCCTATACCAAGATAAGTTTGAAATAGATTAGACATAAGGGATGATACCATAAGCAAATTAGGAAGGCAAAGAATAGTTTATGATAGACTTAGCTCTTCTCAGCAGTAGTGATCCAAGACAATTCCAAAAGATTTGGATAGAAAATGCTAACCACATCCAGAGAAAGAACTTTGGAGTCTGAACAAAACTATTTCCATTTGCTTTTTTTTCTTTCTTGGGGTTTTCCCTTTTGTTCTAATTCTTCTTTTATAATATGACTAACATGGAAATATATTTAACACGATTTTACATATATAACCTATATTAGATTGCTTGCTACTTTGGGGAGAGCAAGGGAAGGAAGGGAGGGGGAAAAATTTGGAACTCAAAATTTGACAAAAATGAATGCTGAAAGCTATATTTACATGTAATTGGAAAAATACTATTAAGAGAAAAAAGAATAATTAAATGTTACTTTGGAAGTTAAATAAATAAATATATACTTTCCCCCCCAGAGATATGTGCTACAAAAATCTTTTCTCCCAGTCAACCACTTCTTGTTGTGCATGTGTTGTAGTGAGAATTCTTTGTTTAGACTAAAATTGTCGTTCTTAACTTTTTTGGGACATGGACACCTCTGGCTATCAGGGAAAATCTATGGCCCCTTCTTCCAAAAAATGCTTTTTAAATGTACCAAATACATAGGATTGGAAAGGAAACAAATTACATTGAAATATGGTTATTGATTGTTTAAAAAAATTCATGGACCTTGTCGACTCCATTGGTTATAATTCTTCTTTATATCTTGACTAATGTTTAATGTGAAGGTATTTGTAGAACCTCTATCTGACTGCATGCCGCCATGAGGGAGAAAGGAGGGGGAGAAAATTTGGAACTCAAGGGATTGTAGAACTGAATGTTATAAACTAAAAGTAAATAAATACATTAAAGTTAAAAAATTCATGGATCCCCTGAAATGTATTCATAGTCTGAAGACCGCAGTTTAAGAACATCTGGACTACAAAGTTACTCAGATTACTTTGAACCCTGATATTCTGGTATTCTACAGCATTCAAACCCTATTAAAAGAAGGTGGGAGTGCAGAGAAGTTATAGCATTCTCTAGCAAACTGGTCTAGAATATTAACTTAATCTTAGTCTTATTTAGAAGAGTTTGGTACTGGAAGCTCTGGGTCCTGCCTTGCTTTCAGGTAGAGGGAGGGCTTTGCAGGAATCTTGCTTTCTTTTTTAATGCATGCTACTTAAATCCTAGAGTTTGGGGAGTTGCTGAAAATCTCAACTAAATCCAACAATTTACATTTTGCATGTGCCTAGAGCTACCTCTAATTGTCCTATTTTATAGTAATGTGGCAATAGTCGGGAAGGAGGTTTATCGGTTGGTTTTATATTTCTTTAAATGTTTGTACATTAAGCCTTCCCTCCTCAGGCATTCACATTTCTTCCTATCTCTTCTCTTCAAATTCACTATTCTTGTTCCCCAGGGTGAAGCTTATTGTTTGCCTTGATAGGAACTGGTAAGCTAATAGAAATTGCTGAAAAGTGTACATATTTCTGAGGATTAATTTGAATACAATCTCCCTATAAACCTCTACCACTTTAGAAATACCATGACATCATCCCAGCTGCAGCTCAGGCTGCTTTCCTTCACAAACCACCCACTGAATGCACTGGACAAACTTTACTTTATCTGTGCCTTTGGTCACACTCTTCCCTAGAAGTGAAGTACACTCTACCTGCACAAGCACACACATACCATCTCTACCACTCACACCAGTCTACTGAAATTCTACCCATCCTTCAAGGTTCAGTTCAAATGCCATCTCCACGAAGCCTTGCCCTTAACTTCATGGAAAAGTATTATTTCTCTCTCTGTAATGTCTCAAATCACTTGGGACTCCCTTTTACTCCACTTACTTGTATGCCTTTTCTCCCCTCGTAAATTGTAAATCTGTTGTCTTTTGCACCTATGTAATTCCCTGGTGCCTAGCAGAGTGCCTTGCACAGAGTAGTTTTTTTTAAAATGTTGGTTGAATGAATGAATGAATGAATGAATGAATGAATGAATGAATGAATGAATGAAGTGAGTAAGGGAAGTCTTTGAGAAATTTGATGAGTTCTCCCATCAACCTCATAAGATTAGATGTCATGGCTTTTTAGCTCTACCAACTATCACTGAGTTGGATAGTATGAGTACCTTCTCCCAGGTCAAACCTACACCTGGCTACTGGTCAATACCTTCTGCCAGTTTAGGGGAGAAGAGCACCAGTGTCTGCTCTATCTCCCAAAGCCCCACTCTCCTTCACCAGCCATCCAAGTGAAGGAATAGACCCCGGCCCAAACCAGCTCCTTCTGTAATACCCTTTGGAGAGACTGTAAGTTTCTTCCCCGGACACCCTCTATTACTCCTACAATTTCTCTTATTGCTCTCCTATCCCTGAAATAATTAATTAATGACAATTTAAGCAAAAGCTGCTTCTCATCCTCATCCTCCTCAAATTTGCCCCAGTCATTCCCCAATCCAACCCTGTTCACTTTTTCGACTGTGTCTAGAATTTATCCTGCACACAGCAAACAAACTCCCCTGGACATCTTTCTCTCCTAGCCTTTCTTCCTACGTATGAGACTTGACAAACACTCCATTGCCAGCCATTCTGTCTATCACCGGCTGTGCCTTCTCTCATTCCTCCCAGTGCAGTTAACCATTTCAACTCCATATTGTCTTCTGATCGAGAACTCCTTTTTGATTATCCTGTTGTTCATCTCTCACCAAAGCTCAGTCCTCACACCACCACCCCCCAACCACCTTTCTTCTCTGATCTTACTCATGAGTCACTGAATACAGCTACAGGGAGTCTCACAACTCAGGTGAACAGGTACATAACAAATTCTTGTTTTCCAATTTCAACTGGACTCTCAATGCAGTAAGGTAATCCCTTTATTCTTCCCTGCTTGATTCTCTCATTCCCCAAAGAAGCTATTCCAACCTTCTCTTCCCTCCCTCTTCAAATCCTCCAAATCCCCTTGTGTACTCTCTTTCAGCTGAGGAACTTATTTTTTACTCTATGGAAAAATGAGAGGTCCTTTGATATGAACTCATTCCTCTTCCATTCTCCTAATCTTAAATCCCCTCGAAATCATCTGCTATCTTTTTCTTCTTCTCCTGTTCTCTTCCTCTTTGTCTCTTTTCTCTTTCTCTTTCTGTTCTTCAGAACCCATACCCCTCCACATCAGAGCAGACCTGGGTTCTTGGGGGTAGGAGAACTTGCATCCCCATATGGTTTCTTCTCTCCAGGAGCAGCTGACAGCAACTTGCAGTATAGAGTCGTATGGCCCCTTAGAAGTCCTCTTATCCTGCAGGACTGATCTTCTTAGTTGTTAGTACAATGGAGAGAGTGTTGAATCTGGCATCCAGAACTGAAGTTCACATCCTAAATTAGCTACTTAGTACCCACATGTTTCTGAACCTTAAATACCTCATATGTAAACTGGGAGGATTGGACTAGACTTCTCGAGTTCCTTCCAACTCCAAAACTGTCCTCAAATTTGTCTTGTTCATTATTTATTATCTATGCATGAGCTATTTCCCTCCCCCCAACCCCCGGTAGAATATAAGTGCCTTGACAGCTTAGTGCCTTGTACACTGAAGGTGCACAAGAAATTATTCCTGTTGAATAATGGATGGAATAATGAAAGGAATTAACATATGTGTGAGTAGGGCTATGTTATTCATCCTCTCTAGGTCTCTGTTTCTTCTTCTGTAAAGTAAACAGACTGGATTATCTGATCTCTTATGTTCTCAGTTCTGTGCTGCTATTAATATATCAAAAGATATAATAGTGTGTTTTAACCTGTCCTGTATATAACAGAAATAGGTGTTTTAACAGAAAGAGCACTGGATTTGGAGTCAGAGGACCAAGGTTCAAACTCAGGCTCTGTCACCTGTTACTCATGTGACTATGAGTAAGTCACTCTATCTTTTGGATCCTCAGTTTCCTCATCTGTAAAATGAAGAAGTAGAAGAAATGGCTTTAAGGTCCTTTTCAGATACAAATGTACATATATGTTATGCAACGAACATCTGAAAGCAAGTCTCCCAGGGACAGAGGAGGTCAAAGTAATGAGCTTCAAACTTAAAATTAAAGCTTAACATTTTCCTTTCTTATATTTTTGCTTTACATCACAAATTCACCCACTCACCGGCTGCCTATTTAAATCTGTGCCACAACATCAAGTGTAGGACATAGAGGCAGCAGAGAAATGTTACTATCAAACATTCACGCTACTTCTGAAACGCATCTGGGAGAAAGAAGTTATGACAGAGTTGAATCAGCTGTGTTTCAAACAATGATAATGGATCTTTGGGTAAAAGCCTTTGCACTCCACCTCATTCTCAACTAATGAAATCCTTTTTAGTTCTGGTTGTCTTTTTTACCAACAACTTGTTTAAAGAGTGTCCTCTCTCCCACCCCATCTCTACTCGTTCAAGAGTTGAGAGGCTAGACATGATGGAATTCTGGGGACAATGTAAGCAGGCCCCAAAATCAATGACCGAAGCATGACCTCCTGTGTGAAGAAACAAAAGAAAAAGGTGAAAATTATTATATGAAGGTGTTCATTACACTGGTGGTTGGAGAGGGAAGCATATAGTTAGTCTCCACATAGGTCAGTCAGAGCAACTCAGAAGCCAGAGTACTCTTAAGGCCGTTCTAACATCAATCCAACTTTTAGGTGATCCTAAAAAAGTTGCCTTCAAACATTTGAAAGGTTGTTGTGAAAGATAAGGATGTCTAATCTGTTTTGCCTCACACAGAGAACTAGTGAAAGTTGCAAAGAAACAAATTAAGGGTTGAGGTAAGGATAGACTTCCTAAAAATGAGATTTATCCAAAAAGTAGAATAGTCTTTTTCAGGAGGTAATGGAGACCTCCTTACTGGGGTGGAGAAAATTTCTTTCATGTAGGCTAGGGGGTTGTTTTTTTCTTTGAGAGGTCAAAGAGGACATCCTTATGACTTGATTGGTCTGGGGAACTAGGACTTGAATCATTAGCATAGCTTGCAGACCACATGTGGAATAAAAAGCCCAGACTATTGAGGAGTCAGATCTCCTCACATTTGATGGAATCTCTATTGCTAGGAAAGTCAACATACATCTTTAATTGAGCACTGCTGCCATAAGAGAAATACAGCAGAAGGGAGCTGTGACCATAAGAATCAATGTTGCATCCATTCTCCTATTGAGAAAGCATCCTTTTTTTCAAAGATTACATGACCCAGGAGGATCTCATTACATCCTAATTCCAAGGCTTCATCACTATACTTGTCTGAATTTTGAGTTAGGTCCCTCCCAGAATACTCTTGCTCAAGTATGATCTTTGGGTTCTTTCCAACTCTGACACTGCAATTCTTTGTTACTAACCAGAAAAACTTCATATCTGTAAAACAAGGGGGCTGATCAAGAAGATCTCCACAGTCTCCTCCAACTCTAAAATCCTACAATTCTTATACAGGACAGGTTAACTAGATTAGAGTACATATTTCAGTCAAATGTAACATTGCAATTCAGTAATATGGGACCATACAGAGCAAAGGTCATATAATAACTAGAAGCAACTTGTCCAGGAATGGAGTATGCCTCCATTAAAGAACCACTGGCTTCCTTGAAAACACAGCTTAACACTTTCAATCTGGTGCCTGTGAAGCCACAACCTCAATGCTGTTTTTGGTGAAGACTATATGCACACTTTTTCATCCATTCCATATTTTTCTACCACCTCTTGAGAAAGCTATGAATGTAACCAAAGTATCTTGTTTCCTTAGTTATAAAAGTTTCATGGGAGGAAAATTTGCCTTTCCTTAGGCCAAGAAGCAGGGAAAATGTTATGAATCGTTTGAAATGCCAGTTGAAAATTCTGACTTCATCAGGTTTCTCATATTCAATACACTTAAGCAAGATTTCCATAAGTTCAAAAGTGCAAGCATGTTACATTTTATGCAACAGATGAGTCCTTCAAACATCATAAGCCTATTATTTTGTAAATCAAACCCTTTAAAAATGTATTTAGGGGACCTCAGTATTTAAATGGTTCCTGCAATGCATCTTATAATACAATTGGTCCATTGAAGCTCTGTCTTTTCCCTACCTGGTTACCTTAAAGTGAGGCACTCCAGAAGTAGCTTTTTTAATCATTCTTCCTGTAACTGAGTCCCAATATAGGAGTTATTTCCAAATCAGCCAACTGTGTGCAGTCATGTCATCAACTAGTTAGAACATTCAAATCAACATCAAACAAGAAGAAAGGCTGAAGATGAGAAGAAGCAGCCCCAACTAAGCCTAGAACACATTGAATTTGAAGTCAAAAGACATGGTCAGAATTCCTGGTTCTGTTACTTACTCCCTGTGTGACTATGTGTGACTATGGACAAGTTATACCTCACTAGAGGTCTGCTTTAGAATAAGGAGGCTGGACCGTATGATCTCCATGACTGCTCCAAAATATAAAGAGTATTAACATGATGAGGACACTCCAGGGGCTAGGTGATCATATAAGGGAATCAGACCCAAGCTAGGCCAATCAGAGGTATGGAGATACCCCAGGAGGCAGGCAGAAGCTGAAAATGAGGACAGTGGATGGGGCTTGGTACTACTGGGGGGGGGTGTCTACATTCTGGTCTGAAGGACAGGATTATGATCCCAGGTCAAGACAGTGAGAGAAGGCAGGGCCTGCATCCAGGTAACCTCCTGTCCAGAACTAAAGGGCAGCAACTTCTGGACTTCAGCAGGGCAAAACCTGTCCCTGTATAACAACATCTCATAACAATAGGGCAACAATGGGAAACAGAGCCTTGGCCTAATCAGCCCATTCAACAATGCAGGAGGAACAGAACCTGGATCCACTACAAAGTCCTAATCCAAAGATTAAAACTATAGACGTGATCAAAGAGAAGAAAACTCCTACTATCTTGAATAAATACTATGGGTTAAAAAATACTGAGATGAAATCCCAGAGGAAGGAAATGATTCCAAAATAGTCACAAGTAGAACCTCAGATAAAAGAATGAATTGGATACGAGAATTCCTAGAGGGACTGAAACAAATTAAAGAAGAACTAAAACAAGAGATAAAATATAAAATTAGTACACTTAGAAAGAAAATGAACAGCTTAGAGAAAAAATGGACAACTTTACCCAAGCAGTCAATAACCTGAAAAACAGAATAAAGTGAACATAATTTAGCAATTCAACATGGCAACAAGAAACATTAGAATACATTCACATGCAGCTAGGTGGCACAGTGGATAGAGCACCAGGCTTAGAGTCAGTAGGACCTGAGTTCAAATTCAGACTCAGATAATCTCTACCTATGTGACCCTGGGCAAGTTAGTTAACCAAAATTGCCTCAAAAAAGGGACAAATTTAAAAGGTTACAAAAATTAGAATATCAAGTGAAATGGCTACTGTCAAAAGCAAATGGAAATCAGGATGAGGAGAAATAGTTTGGGATCACTGGACTCCTTGAAAAACATGATTAAAAAATCTCCCATCTGGATACCCTATTTCAAAAAATTATATACACCCTCCTCTAAACTACTAGAGCCAGAGGGCAAAATAGGAAGAGTCCATTCACTAGCCACCACCCTTCCCCCCTCCAAAAAAACCCCCAAAATGGAAGACATAAAGAAATGTCATTTCAAAGATCCAACATTTTCAGGTCAAAGAAAAAACACTACAAGTAGTCACCAAGAAAAGGATTTCAAAAACCTAATGATCAATACCACTTTTTTTAAGAGACAAAAGAGTCTACTAGGCTTGGAATCATGAAACCTGAGTTTAATTATTTGCTTTCCCATATACTAGCCACGTGTTCTTGGGCATGTCATTTTAGCTTTCCTTATCTATAATGTGAAGGGATCAGATAAGCCTCCTCTCAGCCCTCCTTCAACTCTGACATTTTATGATCTGGTTGCTTCGACTCTGTAAGCCTCAGTTTCTTCATCCATAAAATTGGTCTGATAATGCTTGTCCTACCTATTTCAGAGACTAAAATGTCACAAGGCACATGAAAGCACCATATAACCACCATCTACTCCTATATAAACATGAATTGTTATTATTCTTTTCAAAGAACAATTTGAACTCATAATTTCAGAATTTTTCTATATTTTAGAACCTGAACGTGTTTCTTAAGTGTGTCTTTATTACTGTATTTATTCTTTAATATTTATGGAGCCTGTATAAAGTCAACATTTTGTCTCTTTCCCCAGAGTAGTATGTATTAACCTTACCCTGAAATATTCCTCAGGGAAAATATTTCAGCACATGGGAAAGCTTTGGAGAATTTCAGGTAAACAAAGGGAAAGTGAATCAAGCTCAATAGTATAGGCTCTCTTCTGACAAGAAACAATATCATCAAAATACTTACCCACTCTCATAAGCAGAAAAACATGATTCAGTGACTTTCCAAATAATAGTCTAGTCATGAATTAATGAATTCACCCTCCCCAAAGTGATATTGATGTGAAAGGCTAGTCCAGTGGCTCTCAATGCACCGTTGAGGGACCCCTTTTAAGTGGGGGGAAGGGGGTGTGTGTCTGCAGGGTCAAATTATTTTCATATTAAGTTGTTTTAATTCCTAATATGGTAAATATTTATAGATATAACACATCTAAAAATAAATTCTGAAGTGGTTGCAATAATAATTTTTGGAACTGTTAAGTGGTCCTGAGACCAAAAAGTTTTGAGAACCACCAGCCTAGTTAAAATATATGGTGTAATTAACAATCCCTTATTAGAATTACGCCTCTGAAATCTATCAGGATCCATTTCTGTCCCAACCACAAAGCTAAGGAATATTTTTTCTAAAGGAGTCTACATGTGGGAAGTCATGGCAGAATATGTAGACTCAGAGTTTAAAGGGACCTTAAGAGCCATTTATTTTAACCTCCTCATTTTGCAGATGAGAAAACCAAGGGACAGAGAAGTAAAGTGACTTAGGCAAGGTCACAGAAGCATTACGTGCCAGAGTCAAGATTAAAGTCAGGTCACATGACTCTTTCAGAACACGTTCCATTGCATCAATACCATGAAACTTATTAACATCATTTAAGTCATACAAAGAAAGAGATAAGGAAACCTTTGTGTCTACTCACAACCACCCATGCTTCCCAATTTCAGATTGGTCCTGAGAAAAGAAGCTATACATGGAACTACAACCTAGTAATTGTCTCTCTCCAGACTATACAGGCCAATTCATACAGGTTTCATGATTCCAAGCCTAGTAGACTCTTTTGCCTCTTAAAAAAAGTGGTATTGATCATTAGGTTTTTGAAATCCTTTTCTTGGTGACTACTTGTAGTGTTTTTTCTTTGACCTTTGGCCTGGGGTTGAAGTATGGGGCTAGGTCAGGGAGGGCGTGTGGGGCTTAAAATGAGACAGAACAACAGAAAACAGGGTTTTTTTTACAAGTGTATTGATCTACGGAGAACAGCCTCCTGGAATCCAGGTAGAAACTCTTTGAGACAAGGCCAAGTAAGACCACTCGGGCTAACAGAATGCTTTTGCTATTCAGAACCACCCTTATAGATTCACCAGTTACTCTATCAGTTTCAGAAGAAGGGGCCTGAGGGAAGGAAAGGAAGAGAGAAGGGAAGGGAAGAAGAAAGGGGACAAAGGGGAAAGGGGGAAGGGGAAAGGGAAGATCCTTGGTGGCCATCTCCACTGGATGGTTTAGATGTCTAACTTCCAAAAGGATTCTTCATATCCAGGTTATCTTCTCCTAAGAAGAGGGAAGAACAAATGGGATAATGAATGCTATATCTCCTGATTTATTTAATAGGCTCCCTCTATGAAAATACAAGTTCTAAGCAAACATAATTTAAGTGAACAGGAGATTAAAATAACTAGAGAAATATTGTGACAGATGGCGTCCCTCATGCTGCCTTAGCATTTTGGCATGTTCCATCTAATATGTCTCTCATGTTCCCAATTCAGAGCAGAAAATCCAATTAATTTAAGTGCAGCATAGTATTCTTGACAACTTCATTTTGCTACACTTTAACTAATGGAGCTGGCCGATAGAATGTTCGGTCATGGTGAGGAATGGGAAGGTTGAGAGGTGATACATACTGAACAGACAATAAAGAAAATCTCCTCGGTACTATGAACAATTGAGGAGTGGTGAACACAGAGAGCACCAGTTCGAGATTAAATACTGGTTCAGCCTTATGCCTTTGGAGAAAAGACTGAATTTTCCACGAGGGAAAAGTCAGTTCATGATTCCTACTTCTAAGAAGTAGGAAATGGCCATTTTCTATAGGTCACCTTTCTGAAGCCCAATCCTGAGTTTCTCACTGACTTGCCTTGGAAACAAGAACAAGAAATTGTCCCCTCTAGGCTTAAGAATCTAAAGTATACTTTGGAATGATGTCTAAAAGGGCTGCCAAATGCTTTGATCATTTTTGTTCAATCAACCAATTAACTGTCCGGTAAGTCAAAGAGTAACAGAAATTGAATTAGTTAGAAATGGATGGCTTAGCAAGCCATCTATTCTCCTCTTGCCTTATATCATCATCATCATCACCATCATCATCATCATCATCATCACCATCATCATCATCATCATTTAGTATTCAAATATCACCTAATATGTGCTTTACAAATATCATCTCATCTGATCCTCAAAACAGCCCTGGGAGACAGGATCCAAAATCCCTGATGTGTGGGCATCTACCCTCTGCTTGAAGATCTCCACTATTTCCTGAAGCAGACTATGAAGAACTCTAACAGTTAAGAAGTTGTAATCCTCCATTTCTATCTTTGCAGCTTCCACCCATTTCTCCTATTTTCCCCTCTTGGGCCAGGTAGAACAATACTAATGTCTCTTTCTCACAAGAGACCACCTTAAAGAGAACTATAAGATCCCCTCTGAACATCCAATTCTTCAGGCTAACCCTGACCATTTCCTTCCAACAGTTCTCCTATAGCATGTACTTAAACTTCTTAATCATCCTACTTTCCCTCCTTTGGGTTCTCTTCAGTTTAGCAACATCCTTAGTTAACAGCCAAGTCAGCCAAAGACATCAGAGAATAACAGAATTTTAAATTTGGCAGGAATGTCAATGACCATCTACTCCAACCCATATCAGAAAGAGCACAACCCCAGCACAATGTACTGAAGTTGTGATTCAGCCTCTATTCAAAAACCTCCAGTGAGGAGGAACCTACTACATCTCAAGATAGCCCATCCCACTCTGCTTGAACTATTAGTAGGCTTTCATTAAAGTAAACCTAAATTTACTGCTTTACAATTCCCACCCATTGCTTTCAGTTCTGCCCTCTGGACTTAAATGAACAAATTGAATCCCTCTTCCACAGTGCAATATTTCAAACACTTAAACAGAACCACCATATCCTCCTTGAACCTTTTTGATTCCAGGTTAAATGTTTAGTTCCATTTTCTTCAAATGATTCTCATATACATGAACTCAAGTTCCTCTGTGTCCTCAGACATGACTTTCAGCAGCTTCTGCCCCAAACAGGGATGCACTGGGGAAAATATTTAAGCAGAGAATATTCTGAAGAACAGCTCTCCCATACTTAATACCTTATTGAGAAAAGAGCACACAATATGAAGTCTATAAAAATAATGATATAGTCATGGTGGTTTAGGGTTCCTTGGTATTTCTTGCTCATCTCTGTATCTGTGTTGGATTTCTTGGGTGGGCTCAGAAACATAATGTAGTTGTATGCCCTGGAGTTTGTAAACAGTCAACAATTAAAAGGGAAAACGGTATACATGAGTGGGGGCCCAGATTTAGCCTTGGGTTTGTCTCTGTATTAACATCTGAGCTTAATCCTCCATCCCTAGAGAGAAGTGACTTGTCACACATACCAAATGTGATGAAAGCAGAACTGGGAAAGTAGGGCTGAGGACAACCCAAACAACTTTAGGCCTGGTTGAGATGAAGCCAGAGAGCTGGGAGTCAGTCAACTTATCTGGATTGAGGGTAAAAACATTATAAGTGAGAGGAGGACAATGGTTAGAAACCAGGTGGGCAGACAGAAACTAGAGATTCCCTTCCTGTTTAAATCCCACAAAATGCCCCAACCTTGCAGACTTCAGTACCACTGATTCCAAGGAACCCAAAAATGTGTGTACACACACACATATACATCCTCCTTCTCCTCCTCCTCCTTCTCCTCTTCCATATCTTCACTTCTAACTTAAGATCCAAAAGAGTTAGTATAATTTTCTCTTCTCAGAAAAAATAACAAATTTCACCTCATCCCCACTGTCCTTCTAGTTTCCCTAAAATAGAGTTGGACACCTCTCCCCTGGCGGACTAAACACTAGCTGTGCAGTGACTGTCAAAGGGCCCCAATGATGCTGAATTTATTCACATATGGGATACAGCAACTGATGATGCAGACCAAGCACAGAGTCTTCCTATGGCTATTCATCCACACAGAGTGAGAGAAGGTTTATATGTTCACTGGCCACTGTAATTAATATGAAGGAGAAGAGGAAGAAGCAGGAGGGCAGAAATAGCATAGGAAGACATATCCTGATGGAGTATGGATAGTGAGTGCTGCTGTAGCTGTACTGATGAAGCACTGATCCCTCCCTTCAAAGTTCCCAATGATATCTGGAGAGTGGTCTTCTAGTCCTTGGAAAACCATTGTCTCCTGAGCAGATACAGATTCCTATGGAGTACGATGGCTTCCAGAACATGAAGATTACAAAGCTTCCATGGGAACAAGCAAGTGTTACTCCCAACCTCATCTGTTTGCTCTGGATTGAGAGTTGCTCCATGACAGAAGTCAGACCTCTTTCCAGCAGACCCCAAACTGATAGTACCTCAGTCATGTGGGCCTGGGTCAGGATTGAGAAAGAAGAACCTTGGCCTGGGGAAGTAACTATGCCTGTTGACATTTACACTATATCCTATTGTTCCTTCATGTTGGCATGAATTTTTTATAATCTAATTAACTGTTTTTCTTTGCCATGATTTATGATCTATGTGAGTTAATAACAATTAGATTTAAGAAGAAGGAGTTTCCAGTGGGATGGGGGCTGAGCCAATATCGAGTATCATGAATCTGGGTCCCAAGGAGTTTTGGGGAATAACAGAAAAAAGAGACTGCCCATAAGTCCCTAAAGAACTTGTTATGTTCACATTAGGCAGAGAGTTGATTCAGGCAAATTAATGGGGACAACAATCATATGTGCTAGATGATCTATACGGTCCCTTCCAGCTAAATCTATGATTCTCTGGTCTTGCCAGTCACTTATCCCAGTTGAAGCAGCTTTCCAAGTATGTTCTTGGCCTGCCATCCCTAAGGTCCTACTCTCTACTATGCCAGAAGTGGAGTACACACAGGGCATAGAATCCTTGGCTCCACTTCCCTGGGGTATAGTGAATGCTACAAAACATAACTCTTGTGTAGCACTTTACCAAGACAGGCAGTTCCCCCATCTTCCCAAGGCAGCAATTTGTCTGTAACAAATCTAAAATAGCATTTGCATTTTTAAAAGACAAAGAAAACGTGGTATTTCCTGACTCCTCTAGCCCAAAGGAATTTCTCTCACATTCTGTGAGCTTGGGTATATGTCACTGTCACCTATGAACGTGACAGAACAACTTATCTTTTCTTTGGGATGACCTTCTCGAGCAGCTCATTCATCTCCCTTGGCAGCCCTGCTATTGCATCTAGGTACTCCAAGGTCCCTTGTATGCTTTAAGAGTAGTACTCTGAAACCTAGAGGGTCTATAGAAAGCTCCTTCCTGTGGACATGGGAGTCAGTAAGTCAGTCAATAAGCATTAAGCATCTACTATGCACCAGGCATGTGCTAAGTGCTGGGAATACAAAGAAAGGCAGAAACATAGTACCTACCCTCATGGAGCTCACACTCTAACGGGAGAGGGACACAACAAGCAAACAACTATGTACTTATAAAATATGTATAACTTAAATGGGAAGTAATCTGAGAAGGAATGCCCTTGGTTGGCAGGTAGGGGGACCAAGACAAAAGACCTCTGTCAGAAGGTAATATTAACACTGAGTTTTGAAAGAAGCCAAGGAAGTCAGAAAATGGAGGCGAGGAAGTAAAACATTCTGGGCATGGAGGATAGCCAGTGAAAGGACATAGAGGCCGGATGTCGTATGTGGGCAAAAGCAAGAAGGCCAGTGTGCTTGGATTGTAAAGTATCTCACTAGCCACAAAGGCATTCTTTTAGTACAAAGTTGGTATGCATATTTCTTAGTATATAAAATACCTATCATTGTTGAATGAATGAGGAAAGCATTTATTAAGCACTTACTACACGCAAAACTCTGGGGATACAAACAGAAAAGTCAGACAGCCTTTGCTCTCAAGGAGCTTATGTTGTAACGGGGGAAAAACTACATAAAGAAGATTTCATCTGCATATCAACTGTGGAAGTCCTATGGTCCTTAGGGTTCATCAGCAAAGTAGATGGTAACATTTCTTCTTTAATGTCATTCTCACTAATAAAATCATATATGTTTCTAAGGTTGACCCATATGACAGAGACAAAGACTTTTGGGACAAGAACCTGCTTTTCTGCATCCTCCTTATGTGAGGCTGTAGGCCCTGCAGGAGCCAGGCTAGATCTCCACAAGTGGTCTGTCCCTGAATGAAGGCTGGTGACACCAGGCTGAAAGTATTATTCTTCCCAAAGCTCCTGGGCAAAGAGTCCTGGGCTCTCTCCATCATTGCCTGAGGGAAAATGGATGTCAAGGTAATGGTGGTTTGATTTACCCAGCCTCTTGTCTGAACCTTAGGGCTGCTTGCTGCCTTAGCTAGGCTTTCTTGCCTGCTCTGTGGGTAGCAGATATTTGTTAGTTGGTGGGAATGATTGGCCCCTTCTCCATAGGAGTTGTTTCACTGATTTCTGTGAGAGTTGGTCTGGAACAGGACTGGCAGTTAGCAGGGCTGGAGGCTGCCACTGAATGTTGGTGGCAGCAGGTCAGCAAATAATGGTGGTAGTATGGAAGGTGGGCTCCCCTCTCCACAATCATTTTTTCCTATAATGATGGCTGTGGGAGTAGTGTTTGGGGTTGGGGAACTCTATTAATCCCAAAACTCTTGGGTTCAGCATCCTTGACTCCATCAGTGTTCAAGGGGAGATGGTGGTCGAGGTGATGGTGGTGGTTTGACTTGCTTGGTATGTATCACCTGTCCCTTCTTCAGGGTAGATGAGTAGGGTATTCTTGACCTTGATATCATAGCATTTTCTAAGAAAATAGATGGTTCCTAGGATTTCTGAGAGATTCCTAGATGAGAATTGATACTGAAATATAATCCCAGTAGAGGTAGGGTCATGTAGCAAAGCCTTGAATTTGGAGCCAAGACTCTGATACCAAGACACTGTGGGACTTCAGGCTGCTCACTTCTATTCTCTTGGTCTCAGATTCTTCCTCTTTAAAATGGGGAGGCCAGACTATGCGACTTCTAAAGTGCAAATAACTGATGTCAGAGCAAACATAATTGGCAAAAGCCAAAACATCCAGGGCCTTGCCCCACACTCAAGAAAGACAAGAGAATATTTAGAAAGCCACCATGCAATGCCTAAGTAGCCAGCCCAAAAGCAGAGCAAAGTGGCCAGAAGGAATAGCTTTCCTGGGGGAAAAGTACACATTAGTAGAAACACTGCTGTTCGAAGTATCCTACCAACATTATCAAATTGCTTTGTTTTCTTCTGATAAATGAATCCTATAGGTTTTGAGTCACGCATACTGTACCTCTCTTCCATTTCTCCCACAATTACTGCTTTTGACAATTACTATAAGATGGAGGTTTCTTTCTTTCCTAAGGTGCATTGCAAAGGCCTCTGAGATTCTACCATGCAAGCAATGAGAGAAATTTCAGAACAGAGAGCTTCCCAAGTGCAGCGACCGACACTTCCCAACAAATATTTTCTATCCTTTGCAAATTCCCCAGGATCATATCCTTGTGCATTATGGCTGCTGAAGTCCAATGCTAGCTCATGGGTCAAATGACAAAGTAACTTAATAAATATCATTTCCCTCTTCCCCAGGTGGGACTCAACTGCCCCAAAGCATTAGTAGCTTTCTTTCACAGTGAAGAAAAAGAGAATTTATTTGACTTTTTGAAAAACTAATTACTCGTAGAAAAAAAAGACAGCAAACCAGAGCACTGGGAATACTGCCTAATCCAATTGATGACAGGGATAAAGTCACAAATTTTCCTTGTTAAACCAATATAAAGACTATTCCTGGGACAAACAGCTCTAGGTCTTCTCTCTGGGTTTAGCTACCTAATTGCAGTAATTCTAAGTACATCCAAATTTAGACTTTTGGTTTACCATTTGGGGTTGCTGTGTATATCTGTTATATAGAAATAAGGCCACATTTCTATATAAACTTAGTAAAGAGGAAATGAAACTTTAGAACAAAAGTATGGATTTCCCCTTTGCACAGAGGTTAGCAACATGACTGGCAGAGTTGTATCCAGGCATCATATAAGCATACATTTTGAAGGTTGCAAGGGTGGGTAGAGAGAGACATTAGGAGCCCAACACGAGCCCTGAGAGGCCAAGAATGGAAATTCAAGTGGAGTCAGCAGGTTAACCTTACTATGAACTCTGGCAAATGTGTGATGTAGACATGTATAAGAAAAAAGTGTTTTTGTTCTGGCATTTTTCAGTTGTGTCTGACTCTTGGTGACCCCATCCGGGATTTTCTTGACAAAAGACCTGGAGTTATTTGCCATTCCCTTCTCTAGCTCATTTCGCAGCTGAAGAAACTGAGGCAAACAAGGTGAAGTGACTTGCCCAGGGTCATACAGCTAGTAAGTGACTGAGGCCAGATTTGAACTCAGGAAGATGAGCGTTCTGGGTTCTAGGCCCCTAGTTCTATGCACTATGGCTCCACCTAGCTGCCCTGGCTAACAAACTATATGCAGTTAAATAGCACAATGGATAGAGCCTTGGGCCAGAGGTCAGGAAGACAGTTCACATCCTGCCTCAGATATTTTCTAAAACATGTGATCCTGGGCAAGCCACTTAACTTCTGCCTGCCTCAGTTTCCTCAACTGTAAAATGGGGATAATAACAGCACCCACCTCCCAGGGTCATTGTGAGAATCAAATGAGATAAAATCTATAATCCTTACTTTGCCAACCTTAAAGCACTCTATATCATCATCATCATCATCATCATCATCATCATCGTCATGCATATGGCTGGGGTCTACCTCCATTGTGTCAAGAACCACCATAGTCCTCCCCAGGCAGCACAATAGGAGAAGGGGAAAAGGCCTACCCTCTGAATATGAAGGAAAAATGCAAACCTCAATCCACATGAGATTGTCTTGGGCCCAGCGAGAACCTTGAAAGCAGCAGCACCATGTCACATGTTCTTTGTATTCATTGGGAAAAGAGTGCATGTGGGAAGCCGTTTGGAGCAAAGAAGCCATTCCCCATAATGATAGTAGAGTGACTGGAGGCTACAGTGTTTGTCACAGTTTCAGGTTATCCATGTTAAGTTTAGAGCTGGAATGGTCTCTAGAGGTTATCGAATCTAATTCCCCTCATTTTACAGATGGGGAACCTGAGTCCCAAGGAGGTAAATGGCTTGCCCTACACCACCCAAGCAGTATTAAAACTGGCCTTTGAATCCAAGTTTTCCAACTCCAAATCCAGCACTCATGCCTCTGTTCCAAACGTCCGAGGGACATTTTCATTTTAGGCCCTAGTTGGTCACACACAATGCTCCATGGTGTACAGCTACATGTCACTTGGAACATAGAATTGGAGAAGCATAAATTTAGAGGTGGAAAAGACCTCCACAAGATGAAGGAATATGAATATCCTTATGCATAGGACTTAAAGGACCTATCATGTTCAATGGCCTTTGTTAGGAAAATCTTTGAGAAAGATGACCTTCTTCATTCTAACTAATGGTCATCTTGCTAGGATGTAGGCACCATCACCATGGGAGGAAGGAATATCCTTGACTTTATTTCTCAGATTATCCTTTCCCCAAACCAAGTTCAAGCCTGCCTACATGGTCATTCAAAGCATCCACTGGGCATTTCTTACCACCAAGGAGCAATATTTGGGGGCTTCATTTTTCTTTGGTAAATTAGATGTTCCAAATATTGTCAGAATTCAAAATCTCCAAAATAAATCCTTGTCCTTCAGTATGAGTAAAATTTTAAATGAGAGAAAGAAAAATCCACATTCATTCTAGCACTCCAAGTGTTGATTCATAACACAATATCACTTTTGATTGTTGTCAAAGTGAAGAGAAAGGTTCTATAGCTTATTAATGATTGAAGAAGTGGTATGGTACAGGGGCAACTGTGACAAACTTGAGATCAAAGAATGCAGATTCAAATCCCAATTCTGCTGTTGAGTCACTTATAATTCTGGGGCTTCTATTTCCACCTCAATAAAATCCTGGGGTCAAATTTGATGGCCCCTTCCAGTCCTAGACCTATGGATGCATGAACTGAAGAAAGTCTTCTGAAAACCTTGAGGTGATGCTGCTAGGTCAAGAAAATGCCTCTTTTAAAAACAAAACTATTGACAAACAGATTCCTGGGTCTCCAGTGTGAAGTAAGTATGAAGACTTACATTAAGTCCTGATTTTGGTAATTCTGATGCACACAAAAGAGGTAGGAGACAGATTATATATCTTTGTGTAAGGGAGCCCAATCACTATCGCTTTAGCAAATTTTGCACCTAAAATGCTGTCGATGATTTATGGCTTATTGTCAGGTGAATTTCAGAGTTTAGAAGATTCAAGGAACTTCTGGATGGCCTGGGGAGGGTTTGCAACACATAAGAAATCATGGCAATGGCTTCTCAGAGAGAGAGTGGACAGAATTTGAACCCAGGTCCTCTGACACTTATTAGCTGGGTGACCATGGGCATACTTTTTCAAATCCCAGTTTCCTCATCTGCTAAAATGGTGATAGTAACCTTCCAGGGCTATGGCAAGGGTCAAATGAAATAGTGGTTTGCTACTGTAAAGTACAAATAAATAAATTAAATTAATGTTAACCATTTACTTTGTGTCATACAGGACTCTGGGTTATGGATATGGAACAGAAGCAGCCTCACTGGGCAAGTGTGCACCATCATACAGATCACATCTTCTGAGATGTTAAAGTCTTGGAGGAACTTATTGTCCCTAAGCTTGTTTTTTGCAGAAATTTGGGTTATGAGGGACATTAAGCATATTGCACTAATCCTGCATTAGATGACAGAATAGCAAAAATGAAAAATAACATATAATGTGCTGCATTTCATTATCCAACCTTTATTTTTTTGTTTTGGATGATGGCAGTGACTCTTCTCAGTATTTGTTATTTCTATTTTTACCCAGCAGAATTTCTTTTGGTTTTCTCTCCTAATTACTCTATGCCTGAGACCGAGCAGCATCAATAACATTCAGATATGAAATCGCCCCTCATTTCACAGAGTTCAAAAAGATTTCCCAGCAAACAAAAACTAATTACAGTGAGTTTGCAAAAGGGTCTCCGTCTTCGTTAGAGCTGCCACTAGGATTATTTCCCCAGTTACTGTCTAATTGCATTCGTTTTTATTGTTGACAAATTCTGAAGCGGGCAGCTCAATTATGGAGACGGTTTATTGATTGCACGAGTGTGCTTATTATAAAGAATTAGCCAAACTGGCAGGTTCTGCCTCAGCTCCTCTAAGAAGCAGCCACTCAAAGATCCAGACCTCCCAGTATCAAATAAATTGTTTCTTTTAAATATATTACGTTAAAACGGTTCTTGGGTTATCTACTGGAAATACTCTGCTACAATGGACGGCAACAAAACAAATGCCATTTGGGGATTTTTGTAGACACCATCTGCCACTGTGATACAATTCAGTAAGATGCTTTACTACAACACAAAATGAATTAATCAATTAAACATGCTTTAAATATGTATGTCCATAGAGTCATTTTACCATGCAGGTGAAAATTTATTCTGGGACAAAAATCCTGATTGAAGGAAAAAGAAGAGGAAGACGGAGTTTGATGGAAAAACCCACCTGAATATCAAAAGAGATATGGATTCCAGTCCCAATTCTCCTGCTTAATTGCCAGGGTAACCTTGTGCAACCACTTGCCGTCTCCAGGCCTCAGTTTCTCTTCTCTTTATATAAAATAAGGGGGCTAAACAACAATCTCCAAAGTTCCTTTCGACTCTAAATATGTGTTTGGTGACAGTTTGGTGACCAAAGAACAATTTCTCGATCTGTAAAATAATAGTGTTGGAGTCATGGTACAGTAGAAAGGGTTCTATTTGAAGCCAGACAATCTGATTTCAAATCTTGATTTTGACGTCTGGTAGCCATGCATAGTGAAGCTTGCTCAGGGACACACAGCTAGTAAGTGTCTGAGGCTGGATTTGAATTCAGCTCTTCCTGACTCCAGGCACAGAGCTCTATCCACTGCACCACCTAGCTGCCCTTGGTTAAATCTCTGTGGCTCTCTATTATATCCAGGATTAAAACCCAAACTCTCTATTTAGCATTTAAGTCTTTGAGTCTGGATGCAATCTACCTTTCCAGATGAATTTTATATCATCCCCCTTCTTCCTCCCACATGCCATTCTACATTCCATATCTGGGCCTCAGCAATGATTGTTCCTGTACCTGGAATGGTCTTTCTTTACCTCTTTTTTGTTTAGACTCATTCTCTCTCAAAGTTCAGCTCAGATACCACCTGCTCTGTGAAGACTTTGCTGATTCCTCCAGTGGCCAGTGCCCACCCTTCCCAAAACAATGGCCTCATGTTGACTTGGTATATATTTTATATATACTATATCTATATTCATCATCTCCCTGATAAAACACAAATGCCTTCAGGACAGAGATTTTTATTTTTGCCTTTGTACTCACTCTACTTAGCGCAGTGACTGGGACAAAACGGACACTTAATAAATGTTTGCTGATTGGCTGATTATCTATGGGCAAATTGAGTTAAACCTTAGTTTCACAGTTTGCTCATCTGTAAAATGAAGAAATAGATATCTTTGTGCTCCCTTCTAGCTCTAAATGTCTAGTCCTATGAATGGATCTCTCTCTCTCTCTCTCTCTCTCTCTCTCTCTCTCCTCTCTTCCCTCCCTCCCCTCCCCACCCCTCCCCACCCCTCCCCTCCTTCCTTTCAACTTGCTAAGCTTCTATTATCTTCTTCTTTTTACAATATGGCTTTTATCCCCATAATTCTGTTTTGACTGTTCTCTGCCAATTGCCAGGCTTTAATTTTCTTTACCTCTTCCCTCCATTTGACACTATCATCTCCTCCTATGATACTCTCTCTCTTTCCTTGGCTTCAGACATCTCAGTCTCCTGGTTTTCCTCCTCCTTCCCTAACTCCCTTATTAACCCTTCATCCTATTCCCAACCTCTTAAGACAGGTTCTTCATGGTCTGTTCTTGGTTTTCTTCTCTTATCTTTCTCTACATTTTCTCACCAAGCTCATTATCTTCCATGGCTTAAACCACCATCTCTAGACAGATAGCCCCCAAATCTTGATCTTCAGGCATACCTAATTTCTCTGAGCTCCAGAAACATGTCACCAACTGTCGATGGGAAAGAACACTAAGCTTGGAGTCAGAAGGCCTGGGTTTGAGTCACAGCCATGCCACTGATTAGCTGCAGGCCTTAGTTTTCTTGTATATCAAATGAAAGACTTGGCCTAGATTATCTCTAAACTCCCTTTGAGTTCCCACCATCTTTTGCTTGACATTGCGTTCAGCCTACATCTAAAGAGTCTCTTAGAATTCCTACCTCCCCACTCTAGAAGCCTAGAGAAGCAAGGGGGATGTTGGAGACTAGTAACCTATAGCAAACCAGCAGGCACATTCCAGGAAGAGCAAAATAATGCCTCTATTATGTGATCTAATTACTCATTCTAACATTTAAGCAATCAATCATTCATCGACCAACAAGAATTTATAAAACACTTGCTGTACTGTTTGGTGGGGCTCCAAAGAAAAAGTGTGCTGCCCTGAAGGAGCTCATGTTTTATCTCAGGGGCTTCATATGGGAGTAAGGCTTTGAGGAGAACTGTGAAAAAACAAGGGTTTCCAAAAGATGGCAGTGAAATGGGAGTGCATTTCAACCATGGGATACTGCCAGAATAAAGGCACAGAGAGGATGGAGTATTACAGTGAAGACTACCAAGTCAACAAGCAAGGTTGGGTCACCAAGTACCTATAGAAGAGTAGGTAATTCAAAGTTTAGGCCCAAGCCATTTTTCTGACTTCATATATCAATGTTCCCCTACCCTCATATCCCATAGTCCAACCAAACTTCACAACTCAGTGTTTCCCAAACAAGCTGGGATTTCCTACCTCAAGATTTTTGTCTATTCGGTTACTTTTGCCTTCAAATACTCACCATCCTTTACTGCCCAACTTACACACGATTTCCTCCATCCCTAATCCCCTTAGCCATACATAATTTCTTCCTCTGATGAACCCCTGGAGTATTATGGGTATTGGCAAGGATATATTCCTCTATGTAATTTCATGGGGAATTATAAATGAAACAGGGAAAGTTGTCATTTTTATAAGATCATAAAGTGTTAGCCCTGGAAGGAACTTTAGAGAAAGATCATCCAGTCCAACCCCCTTACTTTATGGTTGAGGAGGCCCAGAGAGGAGAGATAATTTGCTCAAGGTCATACAGTTATTAAGTAGCAGAGCCAGTATTTGAATCTACTGTTGCTGACGCCAAAGGCCAGGCTTTTTCTATTACACTATGCTGCCTTTTGAATCACTGAGTATAAATTAAGGAAACAGATTGGTGAGTACAAATTACATATATTTTTTTTTAGTTTTTCCCCAAGATGGAACTTTCCAAGTTTAATTGGAATTTTGAGTTTTATACTGGCCCATTAAAGTGAGTGGCATAAGTTCATTAAAGATCATCCAAATGATTTGGTAGAGGTTAACAAATAGGGTTTCATCAATGCACTAGGTCAGATATCTAACATAAATGGAATAGAAGTCTGTTTGATAAATTCCCCCAAAATACAGCTATTAGGATAAAATTTCACTATTTGAAAACAGCTACTAGGAAAACTAGAAAGCAGTTTGATTGAAATCTGGTACCAACAGACCAACATTTCACATTGCGTTCCAATATGTACTCCAAATGTGTACATGATTTAATCAAAGAAAGGACATCATTAAAAAAAATAGCAGAGCAAGAAAGAAATTACATTTCAGATTTCTGGATCTCATGACCAAACAAATGAGAGAGAGGATCACAGAAGATAAGACAGACAATTCTAAACATATTAAATTTAAGAAGTTTGGCACAAATCAAACTAATGCAGCTAAAATTAGAATGGAAGCAGGTAAATGGGAAAAAATCTTGGCAGCAGATTTCTTTGATGAAAGTCTCATATGTAAAATATATAAGAAACTGATTCAAATTTATAAACCTAAGAGTTGTGCCCTAATAAATAAAGGATATAAACAAGCAATTTTCAAAGGGAGAGAGTCACTATCAATAAAAATATGAAGAAAATGCTTTAAAGCACTAATAATTAGAGAACTGAACATTAAAACAACTATGAAGTCCTATTTTACACTCATCAGATCGGTTGTTGACAAAAAAAAGGAAAATGGCAATTGTGCTACAGTTGTGATTCTTGGTGGGGCTATGAATTGGCTCAGTCATTCTAGAAAGCATTTTGAAACTACACACAAAAAGTTACTGAACTATGCATACCTTTTGACCCAGCAATAGCACTACTAGGCCAATACTTGAAAGAGATCAAAGGAAAAGTAAAAGGACTAATAGGTACAAAAATATCATAGCAGTTCTTTTTGTAGCAGGCCCAAACCAGAAACTAAGGAGAATAACTGAACAAATTACAATATTCGAATGCATTAGAGTATTATTTATTGTTCCATAAGAAGTAATAAAATTGACAGTTTCAGAGGAAACTGGCAAGACCTCTATGAACTTGTACAGAGTAAAATAAGCAGGAGGAGAAGGATTTCTACAATGATAATACTATTTAAAAAATAAATTTGCATGACTTTATAACGCTGACAAATGTAATGATAAACATGAATCTAGAGGAAGGAAAAATGAAATAACACCACCCACATCTTGTCAGAAAAGTGATTGACTTAAAGTGCAAGATGAGACATATATTTTGAGATACAGCCAGTGTAGGAATTAATTTTGCTGGACAATTCATGTTTTTTAGGAGAGTTTTCTTTTTTCTTTTTTCCCATTAAATTGATACAGGGGTGGGGGGGTACTGAGATAATAAATGCTTATCAAAACAAAGAAATAAGTACCTCTAAAAAGAAATAAGTTCTATTATCTATAACTGCATGGTTTCTATAGTTTTTCAAGGCTCACCACTGAAAAGCTACAACCAGACGGGTCCAGTGCTGTCCAAAATGAATGTCTGTCATATCATAACAGCACACTTAAACTACAGACACATTGTCTAGACCAGGGAGGCTAAATAGGGCCTCATAGAATATTAGAATTGAAACAGACCTTAGAGGTTACTTACATAGGAAAAAACTGAGGGTTAGACAGTTTGGCAAAATGTCACAGTTTAGAAATCTACTCCGACTGACAGGTTCAAAAGCACAAAGACAGTGTGATGTAGGTTAGAGAACACTAGACTTGGAATCAGGAAGAACTGGATTCCTATAGCACCTCTGACACTTACTAGGGGTATAATCACGGGCAAAGAATTGAACTTCTCCGAGGCTCAGTTCCCTAAGGGACAAAATGGCAGTAATACCTGTAGTACCTACTCCGCAGAGTATCTATGGGATAATACAGAGAAGGTGTCCCAAAAGTTTTATCACAGCCTTAGGCTTTAATAGCTTAAAGCTGTACTGTGCTAAGACATCTGGGATACGTGGTATACATAAAGTCCTCTATAAATATTAGTGCACTACAGAGATATCAGCTACCATTATTATATCCTGTCCCTTTGTGCTGACCCAGACAATCATTAGGTTTCCATCTGCTGTAATTAGCTACGATTAGTGAATTTCAATGTTTACCTTTCCAAGCTTTTACCCTGAAAAGCTAAGAAAAAGACCCCTGCTAGGGAATGGCTCTGGGAGTGGGATGATAAAAGCCTTTCCTAGGAAAAGACAAAAATGAGACTGTAATTCTTTTTCGGGTGAAATAGCAGAGCAGCAGAACTGATGGCTTTCCATTTGGTCCAGAATGAAATTGACAGGCTTTCTTCCATTCAGATTTCTCAAATTAGACTTTGTGTTTCTAAACCCCATCCTGGTCTCTTAAAAGGTTTATTCAGCACCTTTGCTAAAAACCCAATGCATTGTCAACAAATTAGGCCAGATAATGAAGTGCTCACATCAGGGCTATTTTATCCTAATCCTGCCTTTTCTAAAAAATGGATTGTAGGGAAAAAACCAAACAAACCCAAAGTTTTTTTTCCAATTAAGTCAGTTCCATGAGATAGGAAAAAAAGACTGAAAACTTAGTGAGATGTTACAAAAAAAATTCTGGGAGCCTATGTGACATTCTCCAATGAGATAATCTCATTTTAGTGAGATATTTAAGATAGTAAATCTTTCAACTTTTGAAAAAAACTATATATTCCCTGAAATTTTCTGTCCCATTAAATTAAAATTGTATATAAAAAGCAGAGAAATCACTTTCTTCCTCTCCTAAAATGGCAGTGAATTAATTCCTCCCTTAACTTACCTTGCTATCTTTAAATATTTTATCTTGCTTGGTGTGAAACAACATAAGCTATTGGAAAACCAGGTAACAACTTACTTGGCTGCTAAAAACTAGTTCTTCTTTGTCATGAATTTGAAGTAGTTTGGATTTTATTCATATGGATCCTCCTTCTACTGACAGAGATGACAACATCCCTGTGACTTGGTGGATGGTTTTTGTGGAGTTGCTATTGCCAAAGAATTTATCACTCTGTAGTCAAACAAGTGATGAGCCTTGCTGAACTTAGTGAGGCTAGTCCTTTGATAACAAACCTAAAATGTATCCCCGGGCATCTAGAAGGCAAAAACAGGAAGAGAATGTGACAAGCACCAACACACTTAGGTTTGACATCAGGAAGACTTCCTTATGATCAGAGCTATCCAAAAGTGCAATGGGCAGCACCAACAGGCCATGGGTTCCCTTTCACTGAAGGTCTTTGAGCAGAGTTTAGATGACCACTTACTGGACATATTATAGAAGGGATTCTTCTGTGAGTGTGGAGTGAACTAAGTGGCCACTGAGGCTCCTTCCAACGGTAAGATTCTGTGATTATGGACCCAAATTCAGAGCCTCTCCAACTTGCTAGGCTCCGCCAGAGCTTGTACTTCTCTGATCTAGCCATTAAAAAGTCAGGCTCACATCACATCATGACCAGATGTGTCAAAGGAGAACGTCAGTAGGAGTGTGTCATCTTTGAGAAGCAAGAGTTTGGCTTTGTCGCTCTGAAGATATCAGAAAGTCACAGGAAATAACTTGACCAAAGTGACTTTAGCATCATGAAGTAGGCATTGCATGGAAGAAGCTGTCTCTTAACCTTCAGATTTGGACTCAGTTTCCCCATGTGGGCAGCTAAATGGCACAGGGCATAAAGTGTTAGGTCTGAAGTTGGGAAGAGCTGAATTTAAATCCAGCCTTGGACCCTTACAACCCCAGTCACCCTGGGGAAGTTGCTTGATCTCTGCTTGTCTCAGGTTCCTCAATTGTAAAATAGGAATAATAACAGCACCTACCTTGTGAGGACTAAATGAGATCATTTTTGTAAAGTGCTTAGCACAGTACTTGGCATTTAGTAGATGCTAGAGAACTGCTTATTCCCTCCACCCAATCCTGCTACAGACTTAAGTCTTAACTTCACCAAAGCAAAACTCTCTTTCAAGGGAACTTCAAAAGCTTAACGAATGTCTCCTATTGAAAGAAGATCAACAACTACAACTATCTCCTCCTTGATGTCAGGCAGGCTTAATCAAACAAGGAGAAAGCTCTGGAAGTGAGGTAAGTGAGGTGTGATAGAATGGTTCTCTCTGTTTAAACTCTTCTTAGGCAACCTTCTTTGGCCAAGTCACCAATAACCTGCCCAGCTACTTTTACAAGGAATATACTTTGAAAGCATTCCCTGAGCTTTGCAAGGAACTTTGAGAATGTGATGACAAGGAGAGAGGGGAATCTCTCTCATCTATTTGCCTCTCACTTCCCAAAGTTGCCTGATCTACCTTTGAACCTAAAGCCTTGCCCCCTCTCGCCAGTAGCTGGGAGAAGATAGTTCAGAAAACAGTTCACTCATCTTTGAGTACAGAGGGCACATGTGGACAAACACTAGTGGCATGGAGAAAGGCCCAGCCAAATAACCACTGGATTACCTATAAGCACTTTTAAATACCAGCCAAAGATCCAGAAAATGAAAGTTTAAATTTAGGAGTCCTTTCCTAAACCAATAAAATGACTTAATCTATATCTAAAACCTTTTGAACAGAATGTTTCTTGCAGAGTTTAATATATTCAGAATGCCCTGAAGCTTGGCTTCCCAAATGCAACATAACCTTTTGCAAAGCCACAGTTGGTAGGCAGACCAAGCTAACGTGCATTATCAGGGAAAGGGGCTGAAAACCTGGAGCCCACCATACTACCAAGTGGCAGAGTAGTAAGTAAGGAGCAAGTGATTGCGATTGCAAAAGAAAACAGGTCTGTAATGGTGTATCAGAAGAGCTTTTGGGGTCAGAGAAACAGAGAAGTAACAAGAATGTCCACGGAGCTGACATCTTCAATTCAATTCAATTCAGCCAATATTCAGCTAGCACTTTCTATATGCAAGGTAGTATGCTAGGTCCTTGGGACACAAAAACAAATATCAGGAGCTTAAAACCGGGGGATTGGGGGGAGGGGGAGGTGAAGAATGGCATATATGCAAATAACTGTGATATATAGAAGATTGTAAAAAGTACAAATAGATCTGAGAATCATATGTATAGGCAATAACTGAATCCATTCCCAACGTCTTAAAGTCATTTTAGGCTTTCAAACAAGTGGGAGGAGAACTAGGAGAAGACAGTGGCATGAAAACCCAGAGAGGAGAGGATATCAAGAAGAGGGTGACCAACAACATTTGAAGATTGGAAAAAGGTCAAGAATGACGAGGACTGACTAAAGGTCATCATACTCGGCAATTAAGAGATCCCTGGGGGTGGCTAGGTGGCGCAGTGAATAGAGCACCGGCCCTGGAGTCAGGAGTACCCGAGTTCAAATCCAGCCTCAGACACTTAACACAAAAAACTAGCCGTGTGACCTTGGGCAAGTGTCACTTAACCCCAACTGCCCTCCAAAAAGAAAAAAAAAAAAAAAAGAGATCCCTGGTACCTAGAGAGAGCAGTTTAGGCTGAATTCCAAGGCCAGGCGGCAGTAAGCTGCCTTTAAATCCAGAAGCTGGGCAAGGCTGACTTGCAAAGCCTGAATAACCCTGGCTTAAAAGGCGGCAGATGTTATTAAGCACCTGTGAAAGCAGCTACAACCACAGGCCTCCTCCTAGTTATTAGATGCCAGGGAGTTCTGGTCTTTTAACTCTCTAACCCTAGTACCTGGAACCACCCCACAGCCTCCCTACATACCATGTCACCCTTCATCCCGTCCCGTTAACCAGTTTCACAAAGAGAGACCCAGCATCTCTGATTATGCTAGTCTTTCCCACAGTGCTTAAACCATCATGAACAGGGCCTGGAGAACATATCACCCTTAGCTGGTGCCACTGGCTTAGGACTCAGGCACTTACTTCACTTCCAAAAGAGCTGTGATTTCTTTACTGGGGTCCAGGCACAACAAACAAAAACAGAAGCTGCTGTATTTTGCTGGTATGGTGCAAGTGGTTGACTGATGGCAATTTGGAGATGATCAGAATCGAGCCTAGCAACCCACCCTCACTCACACTCGGCCACCTCTGGAAGAGAACACGGCAACTTTGTGAACAATGCTTTGAAAGTCCAAGAAATGGCATAACTGTTCCCCAAGGAAAGCTTCCTTTAATTAGTAAAGAGCATATAGTTAGCCCTTCCCTCATTAATAATTTAAGACAGCCAGTGTAGAGAAGGCATCTTATCTATCAAATCCCTCTGCCTGGCAATTTTATCCAAGTCCCTAGACAACAACTTTTGATGAGTGATCAGTTTGGAAAGTTCCTAATGGAAAACAATAGTTCCTACTATTATTGGACAAAATCACTGATTTTGAATATGCAGGAAGTTTTCACAGGAATCACTAAAAACACTTCCCTCCTCCACTTTTTTTTTTTTTGCTTTTTGGAGGGCAGTTGGGGTTAAGTGACTTGCCCAAGGTCACAAGGCTAGTTTTTTGTGTTAAGTGTCTGAGGCCGGATTTGAACTCAGGTACTCCTAACTCCAGGGCCGGTGCTCTATTCACTGCGCCACCTAGCCACCCCCCCTCCTCCACTTTTAATTTTAGCCAAATTTTTCAAGATTGGTAACTGCACAGATTTGGGGAAAAGCAGAGGTATTAATATCTAGCTCCAGGAGCTTAACCCTAAATTGGTAACAATATGATTTACATTCTCATGGTATGCAGATAAATGGAAAGGCACTCTCCTGAATGACAGATGACCTGAATTCAAATTCCAACCCTGCCACTAATTCACTGTGTGTCCTCAGACTGGTCCCTTTCCCTCTCTAGAACTCAAGCTTTCTCTCTTGTGAAATGTAGAGGTTAGAGAAAATGATCTCTAGAATCTCTTCAGCTCTGTAATTCTGTGACTAAATTCTATCAGCTCATTAGTAGTCCTTGACCTTTTGTAGTATTGCAAAATGAGTTGTAATTAGAAGAAATACATTAGGCTGTTATTGTATTTCAGGGTTATTAGTGAACATGGATAGGTAGATCCCTCCTCATGACACTAAATCAGAAGGCTAGACAATCACATTGATTTATGTTGGAAAAGAACAATCTGGGGGTATAACCATAGGAACTAGAGGCTCATATGATACCTGATATTCATATGCTACCCTGGCCTATAGCTAACAATTGTGGATTGTCTAGGTTCAACTCCGGGGAAACCTGACTTCTCAACAGAAGTAGGCTTCCCATTTTCATGACCATTAGATCATCAGCCCACCCCAGAATCCTGGGGAAAGTTGCTAATTATAGCAACTGTTACAACTTGAAGTCAAAGAAGTTTTGAGAAAGGGAGAAAAGTTGTTTTTTTTTTCAAAAATGTTCTCAATGTGTAAGTATCAGGGAGGAATAGAATGAGTCATTTATTCCAACATAGTAAAGGGAATGCTATGCATAAAAGAATCATAGTATGAAGTACAGAATGATTAGAACAGAATTCAGTAGCCTAGTTTATTACTACTAGTACAATAAGCCTGGGAGGCTAATATTCGGTCCCTGATGGAACATAAAAGTTTGCGCAAGACTGATAATTAAACATGTTGCATTTTCCTTCTATTGTCATATTGTCTGAACAAGCAGCTGAGTTTGATCTTTCTGGTGGCCTACCTCCAAAGCCTGCCCTTTCCTTGGCATCAGTCCACTCCTGCCACTGCTTAGGCACTTTCTCCCTACACCCCTCATTGATCAGGTGACATTGCTATAAACCTCCTAGTGCTTGTAAAGTTGATGGTAAAGAAAGAAACAGAGAAGAAGAAGAAAAGGAACCAGGAAACTGGTTTAAACTCAGCTAGTTGAGTCCATGCTCCATGTGTGGACTCTGACAACTACTGTGGCAGTATTGAGAAATACTATCCTTTGCTATCCCTCACTAATGTTACATTATTTCATCTGGTAAGCTGCACCTAAGAGGGAGCCAGTCAAAAACTGCCTCCTTTTTTTATCAAATGAAGCACCCTGACCCCTCCCCGGCTTGCTACAGTTGGTAGGGTGGGAAGAAGTTAGGGGAAAGGGAGAGATATTGCCAAGAGACCATTTACGGTCTATCACATAATTCTAAAGTATCAAAAAGCCTAGCAGTATCAGACCTCAGACTACACAGCAGTAATCATCAAAACAGTTAGATACTAGTTAGAAATAGGGCAGCTAGGTGATTCAGTGGATAGCCTGGCAGGCCTAAAGGCAGGAAGACATGTCTTCCTGAGTTCAAATCCAGCCTCAGATACTTACTAGCTGTGTGACTCTGGGCAAGTTACTTCACCTTGTTTGCCTCAGTTTTCTCATCTGTAAAATGAGCTGCCAAAAGGAAATGGCAAACCACTCCAGTATCTTTGCCAAGAAAACCCTAAATGGAGCCACAAAGAGTTGGACAAGACTAAAATAACTGAAGAACAAGAAATAGGGAGGCCAATCAGAGGAACAGATTGGGTACACACTATACAGAAGCAAAGGAGCATAGCAGCCTAGTGTTAGACAAACTACAGATTCTCACTATGAGCAAGGACTCACTATTCAACAAAAAACTGAAGGGAAAACTGAAAAGCACTCTGGAAGAAACAAGGCATGGATGAACATTCACGCCATATAACAAGATAATCTCCAAATGGGTACATGACTTAAATATAAAGGCCAACATCATATACACCTCAGAAGAGAGAGGAAGAAACTACCTGCCAGGTCTCTGAATAGGACAAGAGTTCAATGGATAGAGAGGATCACAGAAGGAAAAAATGGACAATTTTGAATAAATAAAACTAAAAAGGTTTTGTAAAAACAAAATTAATGCAGCTAAAGAGGAGGTAAATGAGGAAAAAAATCTTTGCAACAAGTTTCTCTTACAAAAGCTGCATTCCAAAGATAGATAGGGAATTGATCCCAATCTCTAAGAATAACAGCTATTTCCAATTGATAAATTGTCAGTATATGAACAGGCCAGTTTCCAAAGAAAAATCATATGCTTTCAGCAACCATAAGAAAAAAAATGGTCCAAATCACTGATTAGAGAAATGAAAAGTAAAACAATTCTGAGGTTCCACCTCATAACCATCAGACTGTAAAGTTGACCAAAATAGAGGAAAAAAGAGAAATGCTAAAGGGATGGGGACTGGGGGTTGGAGAAAGAAGAGTCCATTAGTGTGTTACTGGTGGGGCTAAAAATTGGTAAGAACATTCTGGAAAGCAATTTGGAACTATGCCTCAAAAATTTCCTAAACTGTTCATTCTGTTTGATCCAGGGATACCATACCCAAAGCAATCAAAGAAAAAGGAAAAAGATTCACATGTACAAAAATATTTACAGTAGCTCTTTTTGTGCTAGCAAAGAATTGAAAACTAAGGTAGTGTCCATCAACTAGGGAATGGCTAAACATGCTATGGCATATAAATGTGATATAATACTCTTGTACTTAAGAAATGATGATGGGTATGGTTGCATAGAAATCTGGGAAGATTTGTATGAACTGATGCAAAGTGAAGTCAGCAGAACCAGGAGATTAATAACAATTCAATAATAGTAATGTTGTTATATTCAATAAAAATAATATTATGAAAACAAAAACCTTTGAAATAATTAAGAATTCTCATCGTAAAGGCCAACCATAATTTCAGAGGATTAATTATGAACCACTTCATACAACTCCTTACAGAGAAGCTATGGACTTAGAGTACAATGTTGAGACATTTTCTGAACATGGTAATGTAGGGGGAAAAATTCTTGTCCTACTACTTCAACTTGTCTACATGTGACCAAGCTAAACTTTTCTCTCTCATCTTTCAGGAACTTGTGTCCATCTTAGAAAGAATTCAAACCCTAGTATAAATCTTCTACATTCTACTTTTAATAAAGCTGAAGACGACAAAATCACCTTTATCTATATTAATTCTAAAATCTTAGAGGTCCCACAAAGATGAAAAATCAGACAAGATCAGCTGTTTAATGATTTTTTAAAAATAATTTTAGAAGAAAAAAAGATTTTTATTTCCTTCACCCCTCCACTACCAAAAAAAGAAAGCCTCTTTGAGCTGCTTTTTTTTTTAGTATTTTAAGATCCCTAAGAAAACCTGTTTTGTGTCACTCTTCCTATTTCTTACAAGGGCTCTGTTTTTCTTTCTTTTTCAATTGGAAAGGCAGAAAGGAGATAAGAGGAATAAAAGATGGATTTCGGTTCATTGAAAAAATTAGAAATGAAATGGGGAGGAGAATAAGACTTGCTATTTACTCCACATAGTAGTCATGTAGATGAAAGGAGATAATGTATGTGAAAGCACTTTGTAAACCATAAACTATAAGCATTTCAATCTCAACATGTCCAAAACATTTTCTCATTCTTTCTCCCACCTCCAATTTTCACTCTTCTTCCTATGGCTCTTAAGGGCACCATTATCCTTCCAGTCATCCAGGTTCACAAGCCTAGTATCACTCTTGACTCCTCATGCTTACTCTTCCCACATATCCAACCATTTGCCAAAACTTGTCATTTCTATCTCTACAGCACTCTTTGGATGAGACCCCTTCTCTCTATTCACAAGGCTACCATAGTAGCTCAAGATGTCATCATGTCTCACCTAGCCTACTGCAATAGACTCCAAACTGATCTCCATTCCTCAAGCCTCTCCTCATTCTAATCCAACCTTTACTAAACTGCCAAAGTGTTATGTTATTTTTTCCTAAATCAGGGGCCTAATCATAGCACTCCACTACCCAATAAACTCTAAGAGCTCACTGTTACTTCTAGAACCAAATACAAACACCTGTTTGACTCCTAAAGCTCTTTACAATCTGGTCCTTTAATACTTTTTCCAATTTTCTTACATTCTTCTCTACCATCCAGCCATACTGCCTAGACACAGGTTGCTCCATTTCCCATCTCCATGCCTTTGTACTGGCTGTCCCCCAAGCCTGGAATGCATTCTCTCTTTAGCTACACCTTTTAGATTTCCTTAAAGACACAATTCAAATGCATTTCCCAGGGGCTCCAGATACTAGTGTCTTCAGTGCTAAGGGTGTCCCATGTCTGCTTTGTTTGAACTTTGCTAATGTCTACAGGCCCAAAGTCTCCTTCAGTAGAATATAAGCTCCTTGAGGGCAAGAACTGTTTTTACTTTTTCTTTGTGTCCTTATCACTTAGCACTGGATGTAACAAATAGTACGTTACTATATGAATGCTTGTGAATTGATTGATAGAGTTGAAAAGACCTGTTAGAGGTCACCTAGTCTCATCCCCTAGTTTCACAGAGGAGAAAGCCAGCTGCCCCAAGGTAACACAGCTAGTAAGTGGCAAAATCTGGAGTTTCAAACCAGGTCCTTCAGGACCAAGGTACTTTATGCTATACCACAATCAGAGCCTTATCTATGGTGAGGCAAACAATTTTGTTCCAGGGCACCAAAATTCTAACAGCATTAACAGAAACCTCAGGCCTTCAACAGCTAGAAACAACTGAACTTAGTATCTAGTGAGAAAGAATAAAAAGCTAAAGTCTCCTAACCATGCAACAGTGTTTGGGGGTTTCATTTCTCTCATTCCCATGCCAACTGAATTTGCCTCAAAAACTGACTTGAGAGTGTGTTTTGCATCACTTTCCCAAATTTTCTCCTTATAGTTCTGAGCACAATTTCTCTACTACCTCACTACAATACAAAGCAAAATGATAGGGTTCTGTCTTTCTGGAGAAGGGAAAACACCCTTGATTCCTCAGTGTGGAAGCTGGCCTTTTGCACTGGCTAGTATAGCACAATCAACATGAGGATTTGGTACAGCTCTGTTGTAAGATACAGGCTGCTTTCTATATAAGGGTTATTACTGCAAACACAAGAAAAATAAATTAAAACGCCAAATAAAGGAAGATATTAGAACCTCTGTGGAGCCATCTTTAAGGAATTCAATATTCTAAGATATTTTAGTTTCCCTGTATCATTTATTATCCAGACAAAGCAATATTCAGGAAACATCTGAAGTATAATTTGTATGCTAATTATCTTATAGATATTCAAGGCTTTATCATGTTTATTTTTATCCTATTTCTTGAGGGCTACATTTTGATTCTTCCCCCCCCCCAATGGGATCAAAACACAAGTAGTCTTAAAAAGTTTGTCCATATTCTCCAAAAGCACAGTATCAGGTAAACAAATCTTCTCATTACTAGCTGTTACCCTGGGCAAGTCCACTGCCCTCTTTGGGCCTCAGTGGTCTCATCTGCAAAATGAAGGTGTTACACTACCTGGTCCCTTCCAGCTCTGTTCTTCTATGATGTATGCATCTAGTAAAAGTCAACTCCTTGAGAGCAGAGGCAGTTTTTTTTAATAAAACTTAGTTTTATTAATTTTTTTTGTTATTACATCAGACATTTCTGGATACACTCACCACTCCCACTCCCCCACCCCCCACCACACACACTCAATGCTGCCTGGTGAGCCTCTTCTGGTAACAAAGAAAAACAATTAAAAACTATAATTGTATATGAAAATGAATGCCACACTCTAGACTCATAGCTCACCACCTCTCCATGAAAAGCAGAGAGGTACATTTCTTCATGTCATCTCCAGAGCCAAAACTGCTCATTGAGAGATACTTTTTTTTAGCTTTGTATTCCCGTTAAAAATATGTATAGACGTGCAAAATAAGTTTCTGCATTAGACATGTTTCTCATCTCAAAGAAAAGAGAGAAAAGGAAGGAAGGAAGGAAGGAAGGAAGGAAGGAAGGAAGGAAGGGAGGGAGGGAGGGAAAGAAAGGAAAATAAAGGGAAAGAGAGGGAGAGGGAGAGGGAGAGGGAGGAAGAGGGAGAGAGAGAGAGAGAATTACAATCTGCATTTGTTGAGTTCATTCATTCTCTATCTGGAGGTGGATAACATGTTTCATCATGAGTCCTTTAGAACTGTGGTGGTTCATTGTGTAAAGATTTAGGAATCAAGTCTTTAAAAGCTGATTATTGGGGGGCAGATTATTGTGATCCAGTGAATAGAGAATGCACCCTGGAGTCAGGAGGACCTGAGTTCAAATGTGACCTCAGACACCTGACACACTTACTAGCTGTGTGACCTTGGGCAAGTCACTTAACCCAATTGCCTTGCCTTCCCCCCTCCAAAATAAAAACAAAATAAAGTTGATTATCTTTAAAATATTTCTGTTACTGTATAAATTGTTCTCCTGGTTCTGCTCACTTCACTTTGCATCAGTTCATATAGGTCTCCCCAGGTTTCTCTGAAACCATGCCCTTCATTTCTTATAGCGCAATAGTATTCCATCACACTCATATACCATAATTTGTTCAGACATAACTAAATGATGGGCATCCCATCACTTTCCAATTCTTTACCATCACAAGAAGAGTCGGTCTTCAGGGCATGAAGTAAAACCACAAAGTTACTTTAATCTGAATCTCTCTATTAGCAATTTAGAGCATTTTTTATATGGTTGTTCAAATCACACGGTTCTTCCTCTGAAAATTGCCTTTTCGTATCCTTTGACCATTTATCTACTAGGAAATGGCTCTTAATCTTCTAAATTTGAATCCGTTCCTAAAATATCTCAGGGAAACTTTTTGCAAAGTTCTTTTCAATTTACCCATCTCTCTCTCTTCTCATTTTTACTACATTAAATTTGCTTGAATGAAAACTTGTTTAATTTTATGTAATCAAAACCGTACATTTTATCTTCTGTCTCCTCTTTATCATTTGTTTAGTCATGAACTCTTGACATACACAGAGATTTGAAAGGTAATTTCTTCTTTTCTTCTCTTATTTATAATGTGATTGTTTAAATCTTGAACTCATCTGTCCATTTGGAGCTTATCTTGTACTGTGGTAGGAGTTGTTGGTCTTTCTAAACCTAATCTGTGCCAGAGTGTTATCTAGTTTTCCCAGCAGTTTTTATCAAATAGTGAATCTCTTTCTCTAGTAACTGTGGTCTTTGGGCTTATCAAACACTATGCCACTGTGTTTGTTTACTTCTAGATGTATATAACTAATCCTTTCCACTTATCAATCTATTTTCTTTTCTTTTTAACTAACTTTCAGATAGCTCAAACTAGAGTCCAATAAGACATCTTCAATTTAATAGGTCTAAAACAGAACTCATTTTTCTCTTAAACCCTCCCCCTTCCTACCTACCCTAATACTGTAGAAAGCACCACCATCCTGCCAGTCACTGAGGCTCACAATCTAGGAGTCATTCTGGAATCCTCCCTACCTCTCATCCCCACCCCCTTCCTCCCAATGCAATCTATCATCAAGATCTGTAGATTTGATCTTAACAACATCTTTCAAATATGCCCTCTTTTCTCTATGGACACTGCTACCCATCTAGCGCAGGCTCTTATCACCACAGGCCTAAATTATTTCATTAGCCTTTGGGTGCATCTGCCTGCATCAAGTCTCTCCTCCACTTCAATTCATCCTCCATTCAGCCATTACTGTGATTTTCCTAAAGTACAGATCAGATCATGTCACCTACTCAATACATTCCAGTTCCTTTTCATTGTCTCCAGGAGAAAATACGAAATGTTCTGTTTAGCATTCAAGGTCCTTTATAACATAGCCTCCTTCTATTTTTCAAGTTTTCTTAAACTTTAGTCCCTGACATATACCCTGCTATCCAATGACACTATACTCTTGACTCTTCCATGAACATGACATTCAGTCTCTTGGCTACAGGCATTCTTTCTGGCTGTCCTCCATACTTAGAACACTTTCCCTCCTCTGCTATGACTCCAGACCTCCCTGGCTTCCTCTAAGTTCCACCTAAAATCTGACCTTCTACAGGAAGTCTTTTTTTAATTATTTATTTTTAGTTTTCAACATTCATTTCGATGAGATTTTGAGTTACAATTTTTTCTCCCCATCTTTCCCCTGCACCCTACCCCAAAATAACAAGCCTACTGAATACCCTTCCCCCAATCTATTCTCTCCTATCCTCCCCCATCAACCCTCTGACTTTCTAGTAGGGCAACATGGGTTTCTATACCCCAGTGCCTGTATATCTTATTTCCCAGGTGCATGTAAAAAAAAAAAAGAAATTTTTTTAACATTTGTTTTGAAAACTTTGAGTTCCAGATTTTTTCCCTTCTTCACTCCTCACCTACCCCCACTGAGAAGATAAGCAATTGAATATAGGTTGTACATGTGTACTTATGCAAAATATTTCCATAGTAGTTCTATTGTGAAAGACTATGTTTCCCTCCATCCTATTCTGCCCCCCACTTTTTCTATTTTCTACTTTGACCCTGTCTCTTTTCAAAAGTGTGTGCTTCTAACTACTCCCTTCTAATCTTCCCTCCCTTTAATCTTCCCTCCCTTTTATCATCCCTCCTCTTATCTCCTCCCCCCCTACTTTCCTGTAGGGTAAGATATCCAATTTAGTGTGCATGTTATTCCCTCCTTAAGCCAAATTCAATGAGAATAAAGTTGACCCATTCCCTTTCACCTTCCTGCTCGTCCCCTTCATTGTAACAGTTTTCTCTTGCCTCTTTTATGTGGGATAATTTACCCTATTCTGTCTCTTTCTAACTCCTCTCATTATATTCTTTTCTCACCTTTTAACTTTATTTTCTTTAGATATTATCCCTTCCTATTCAACTGATCCTGTGCCCTCTGTCTATGTACACATGTACACATATATACACACTCACATATGTATTTATATGCCCATATTCCTTCCTATATAAACACATATGTGTGTATATATATTCATACACATACATATATTCTCTTCAACTATCCTCATATTGAGAAAAGTCTCATGAATTACAATGATCATTTTCCATGTAGGAATGTAAATAGTTCAACTTTAATAAGTTCCTCATGATTTCTTTTCTGTGTTTACCTTATCATGCTTCTCTTGCTTCTTGTATTTGAAAGTCAAATTTTCTGTTCAACTCTGTTTTTTTCATCAAGAATGCTTGAAAATCCCCTATTTCATTGAATAACCTATTTAATAAAATAAATAAAATATTTTTCCCTGAAGCATTATACTCAGTTTTACTGGGGAGGTGATTCTCATTTTTAATTCTAGTTTCTTTGACCTCCAGAATATAATATTCCAAGCCCTTCAATACCTTAATTTAGAAGCTACTAGGTCTTGTGTTATCCTGATTGTGTTTCCACAATATTAAAATTGTTCCTTCCTGGCTGCTTGTAATATTTTCTCCTTGACCTGGGAACTCTGGAATTTGGCTATGATATTCTAAGTAGTTTTCTTCTGGGGATATTTTTCAAGAGGCAATGAGTGAATTCTTTCGATTTCTATTTTGCCCTCTGGTTCTAAAATATCAGGGCAATTTTCCTTCAGAATTTCTTGATGGATGATTTCTAGGTTCTTTTTTTGATCACAGCTTTCAGGTAGCCCAATAATTTTTAAATGATCTCTCCTGGATCTATTTTCCAGGTCAGTGGTTTTTCCAATGAGGTATTTCACAATGCCTTCTATTTTTCATTTGTTTGGATCTGTTTTATAGTATCTTGATTTCTCACAAAGTCATTAGCTTCCATTTGTTCTGATCTAATTCTGAAGGAATCATTCACTTCAGTGAACTTTTGAAATTCTTTTTCCATCTGGCAAATTTGGCTTTTTAAAGCATTCTTCTCCTCATTGGCTTTTTGGGCCTCTTTTTTCAGTTGAATTAGTCTATTTTTAAAGGTGTTATTTTCTTCAATCATGTTCTTAACTCACTTTTCATGATTTTCTTGCGTCATTCTCATTTCTCTTCCCAATATTTCCTCCACTTCTCTTACTTGATTTTCAAAATTCTTCTGGAGCTCCTCCATGGCCTGTAACCAATTCATATTTTTCTTGGGAGCTTTTGATGACAGAGTTATGACTTCATTGTCTTACTCCCATTCCATAATTTGATCCTTTCTGTCCCCAAAAAAGTAATCTAAGTTTTGATTTACTCGGCTTGCTTTGCTTCCTCTGCTTGCTCATGTTGCCAGTCAATTACTTGACTTTTGAGCTCTTTGCCATGGAAGAACTCTGCTTTCAGAGAAGCGAGCTTTATCCCAAATCACTCGGGTTTTTGCAGCTGCCAGAGCTATTAGGAAAGTACCCTGTCTACAGGCCCCACACACTCTGGCTCACTGGCTACATACCCCAGGACCACCACCCAAGACCGCGATCCAGATCCAAGCAAGTCAAAGCAAGAGTGATCACTCTATGAATGGTCACTTGATCCCCCTACAATCTGCAGGCCAGGTGCTCCTGAGGAAGCCACATAGCAGTGGTGGCTGCACAGCTGCCACACCTCTGCTACTTCTCACCCCAGGGGCAGGGGCCAGACCATGTTCTTCCACCCCCACCAAATTCCACACTGACCTTTTACTTTGTCTTTAGTGTTTATGGGTTGAGAAGTCTGGAAACCACCACAGCTGCTGGTGATTCACTCTCTTGAAGTTTGCTCTGGCCACTGCTGGTTGGGGCCGCCCTGGTGACAGAGCCTCAAGGCTCCTGTGGGACTGTGCTGGGCTCCCAGTGTCCTGTGATAAACCTTTCCTGTTGGCCTGCTGGCTGTCTTCAGTAGGAGATTTGTTTCTCTGTCACTTTGTGGGTTCTGTAGCTTTAAAACTTGTTTAGAGTCATTTTTTACAGGTATTGGAATTGTTTGGAGCCGGAGACCATGCCAGGTTTGTGCTTCTATTCCACCATCTTGGCTCCATCCCCTCATATGTATACATGTTACCCTGGGTTAGACTGTAAGATCCCTGAAGGCAAAGCTATTTTTTCTTCTCCTTCATATCCTTCACAGTACATAGTACAATGTCTTGTACAGAGACACTCAGAGAATATTTGCTGAATGAATGAATGAATGAGTGAATGATACTTAGGCTGCTACAAAAGTGATGACTAGCACTTTAAGACAGCCTATAAAGTATCTATTATAGTCCTTAAAGTAATGTTAAGGTGTTAGAATCCCAGATCTCAGATCTCCTATAAATACTGCAATGGGGAAATGTACTTGTACCACTCTACTAAGAGACTGAAAGGATCTCTTCTAGATTTCCCTACCCAACAGTGAAATCCTCAGAGGAACCCAGGACCTCCTGTGGAAACTCCAGTGGGGCAGATAGAGTGGCCAAGTGGCATAGAGAGCTGAGCACAGGTGGCTGTCCCAGCATTCCCTTCACTACCCAGAAACTTGTGCCTTTGTGGGGCCCATGGATGCAGGTGAACAAAGGAGCAGCCTCAGGTTATTCTGGATAGGTCCAGCACAACACCCCAGAAACAGAACCAAAGGGCCCTAATCCATGACTGCTTTAAGTGAGAAAATGGCCTCTAGACCTTCTGGGCTGGGTCCTAAGAGCCCCATCCATGCTTTAAGAGAAAGCCCTTGGGTAAAACCCAGCCTGAGCAGACCCTGCAAGGCAGTCCTTGCAGTGGTAGATGCCCAGCACAGTAGGAGCCCCTGAGCCCCTGAGTAGCAGAGGGAAAGGACATGAGACAGATCCTTCTGCAGGGAGTGGTCCTAGAGCCCCATGACAAGAGAGGGCCCTGGAGTCCTTTGAAGGAGGGGTCTAGACTGTTCACTATTCTAGGACCCTACAACCCGTGCCCAAATCATTCAATTTCTGCTACTGTAAATAAGAGAAGTCCCTGGGATATGGTATTCCAAAAGACAAAAGATAAAGGTTTACAACCAAAGATAACCTATCAGGCAAAACCAAGTATAATCCTACAGGAAAGAAATTAACCTTTTAATAAAATACAGGAATTTTTAAAAATGTATTATTTATTTTTAATATTCTCTTTTTAAGTTTTTTTTGAGTTTATAGGTGCTATTTTTATCCCCATTGTATGGCTGAGGAAGTTGAGGAAAGTAATGATTATGTGACTTTCCCAGGATCACATAGCTGGATTTGAATTCAGATTATCCTGACTCCAGGCCCAGCTGTGCCACCCAGCTACTCTTTACAAAAATTGACCATGTATTGGAACATAAAGACCTCACCAAAAAAGGTAGAGTAGCAGAAATATTAACAACATAATTTACTGATCATAATTTGTATTCAATAAAGGACAACTAAAGAAAGAATTTAAAAGTAATTGGAGAATAAATAACATAATTATAGAGTGCTGATGAGTAAAAGAATATAGAAACAATATAATCTGCCATCAAGGAAAATGACAATATTGAGACAATATACCAAAGTTTATGGAATGCAGCCAAGGCAGTTCTGAGGAAAAAATTTATATCTCTAAACACTTTCATTAAAAGAAGAGAGAAAGAATAAATCATTGAATCAGGCATGCAATAAAAAAGAAAAACTTGAACAACAACAAATGAAATATCTCCAACTAAATAATCAATAAACATTTATTAAATGCCTACTATGTGACAGGCACTGTGATCAATGCTAGAGATACAAAGACAATCCTTGCTCTCAAGAACTTTACAATCTAAAGGGAGAGATAGTATGCATACAAATATATACATACAAATATATACATATACAAGATAAATAGGAAATAATTAACAGAGGGAAGGCTTTGGAATTAAGACTCCCTGTAGGGGGTGGAACCAAGATGACATAGTAGAAGCACAAACTTGCCCATGAGCTCTGCTCCAATCACTTGCAATACATGTAAAAAAAATTACTCTTGACCTTCCTAATGCCACCGCGACCCTTTAATACTCATATGTGCGTGTATCTGCATGTGGGCAGACCCACCTGGAGACAGATAGAGGAGCCATGTCTCAGTTCCTAAGACAACCCCTGTGACCCCTGTGAAAGAGTCATTTGACCCCCAAAGGGGTCACGACCCACAGGATGAGAACCACTGCTCTAAACAAACTTTAGAGCTACAGAATCCACAAAGATACAGAGAGAAACAGATCATTCCCTGAAGGCAGCCTGGCAGGTTGACAGAAAAGATCTAATGCAACATGCTGGGAGTGAGCACAGTACCACAGGAGCCTCAAGGCTGTGGCCCCAGAGCAGCCCCAACCAACAGTGGCCAGAGCAGACTTCAAGAGAGTGAACCACCAGCAGCTGTACTGGTTTCCAGATTTCTGAACCCATAAACACCAAAGAGAAAGTAAAAGGTCAGTGAGGAATTCTGTTGGAACAGAAGGGGACAGAAGAGCATGGTCTGGCCTCTGTCCCTGGGGTAAAAAGCATGCCACTGCAATACAGCTGCCTCAGGAGCTCAGGGGGACCAAGAAACCATTTAAAGGGTAATCACTTTTGCTTTGACTTGCTTGGATCTGGATCACAGTCTTGGGTGGTGGTCCTAGGGTGTATAGCCAATGAGCCAGAGCTTATGGGGACTGTAGAGAAGGTGCCCTCCTAATAGCTCTGGAAGCTGCAAAAACCCCAGCAATTTGGGACAAAGCTCTCTCCATTCTGGAAGCAGAGTTCTACCAATGACAGAAAGCTCAAAAGTCAAGTAATCTGCTGGCAATGTGAGCAAGCAGAGGAAACACAAACAGACCACAGAATCTTTTGGGGGGACAAAAAGGATCAAGGCATGGAGTGGGAGGAAGACACTGAAGTCAGAACTTCCGCATCAAAAGCCTCCAAGAATAATATGATCTGGTTATGAGCCATGGAGGAACTCAAGAAGGATTTTGAAAACCAAGTAAAAGAAGTAGAGGAAAAATTGGGAAGAGAAATGAGAATTACACAAGAAAATCATGAAAAGTATGTTAACAGCCTCCTAAAGGAGACCCAAAAATACAGTGAAGAAAATTACACCTTAAAAAATAAACTAACTGATATGGCAAAAGAGGCCCAAAAAGCCAATGAGGAGAAGAATGCTTTAAAAAGACAAATTTGCCAAATGGAAAAAGAATTTCAAAAACTCACTGAAGAGAATAAATCCTTCAAAATTAGATTGGAGCAATTGGAAGCTAATGACTTTATGAGAAAACAGATCCAAACAAATAAAAAAATAGAAAGCAATGTGAAATATCTCATTAGGGAAATCACTAACCTGGAAAATAGATGCAGGAGAGATCATTTAAAATTACTGGATTACCTGAAAGCCATAATCAAAAAAAGAACCTAAACACCATCTTTCAAGAAATTATCAAGCAAAATTGCCCTGATGTTCTAGAACCAGAGGGCAAAATAGAAATTGAAAGAATTCACTGATTGCCTCTTGAAAAAGGTCCCAAAAAGAAAACTCCTAGGAATATTATAGCCAAATTACAGAGTTCCCAAGTCAAGGAGGAAATACTGCAAACAGTGAGGAAGACATAATTTGAGTATTGTGGAAACACAATCAGGATAACACAAGACCTAGCAGCTTCTACATTAAGGGACTGAAGGGCTTGGAATATGATATTCTGGAGGTCAAAGGAGCTAGGAGTAAAACCAAGAATCACCCACCCAGCAAAACTTCATATAATGCTACAGGGGAAAATATGGTCATTCGATGAAATAGGGGATTTTCAAGCATTCTTTTTTTTCTTTTTTTTTTTTCCTTTTTTGCGGGCAGTTGGGGTTAAGTGACTTGCCCAAGGTCACATGGCTAGGTTTTTTTGTGCGTGTGTATTAAGCGTCTGACACCGGATTTGAACTCAGGTACCCCTGACTCCTGGGCTGGTGCTCTATTCACTGCGCCACCTAGCCGCCCCCATTTTCAAGCATTCTTGATGAAAAAACCAGAGCTGAACAGAAAAGCTGACTTTCAAATACAAGAAGCAAGAGAATGTGAGAAGGTAAACAGGGAAAAGAAATCATAAGGCATTTATAAAACTTGAACTATTCACATTCCTCCATGGAAAAATGATAATTGCAACTCATAAGACTTTTCTCAGTATCAAGATAGTTGAAGGGAATATATATGTATATATGCATATATGCATACATACACACATATGTATGTATAGGAGGTTGTATGTGTATATAAATATATATGTGATTGTGGGTATGTTTATGTATACATAGACAGAGGGCACAGGATGAGTTGAATATGAAGGAATGATATCTCAAAACAAAATTAAGAGTTGAGGGAGGAATTTATTGGGAGAAGGAGAAAGGGAGAGATAGATTAGGGTAAATTATCTCATATAAAAGAAGCAAGAGAAAACTGTTACAATGGAAGGGAAGAGCAGGAAGGTGAAAGGGAATGGGACAACCTTATTCTCATTGCATTTGGCTTATGGAAGGAATAACATACACACTCAATTGAGTATCTTACCCTACAGGAAAATAGGAGGTAAGGGATAAGAGAGGGGATGATAGTAGGGCAGGCAGATTGGGGGAGAGGGTAGTTAGAAGCAAACATTTCTGAAAAGGGATAGGGTCAAAGGAGAAAACAGAATAAGTGGGGGGGCTGGGACAGGATAGAAGGAAATATAGTAAGTCTTTCATAATATAACAATTGTGGAAATGATTTGGGTAACTACACATGAACAACGGGAATTGCTTATCTTCCCAGTGGGGGCAGGTGAGGAGGGAAGAAGGGGAAAAAATCTGGAACTCAAAATTTTAAAAGCAAATGTTTAAAAAATTTGTTTTTTATATTCAACTGGGAAATAATATATACAGGCACTGAGGTATATAAATCTATCTTGCCCTACTAGAAAGTTAGGGGAGGTGATGAGGGAGGATATAAAAGAGAACAGATTAGGAAAAGGGGTATTCAGTAGGCATGCTATTTTGGGGTGGGATGTAGGGGGAATACAGGTAGAAAAAAACATAACTCAAAATTTTGTGGAAATGAACGTTGAAACCTAAAAATTAAAAAATAAATTTTTTAACTTTATTTTTATTCATTTTCTTGTTTACATTATTCATTTTCATTACATTTTTGAATTACACATTTTCTCCCCATTTTGCCCCTGCCCCACCCCTAAAACAGCAATCCCACTGTAAAGCCCCTCCCCTGCTCTGCTCTCTTATTTTCTGGTAGGGCAGGGAGGGTCTCCCTATCCCAGCCCCTGTATCTCTTAATTCCTAGTTGGAGGTATTACAGAACTTTAAGTTCTAGATTCTTTTGATTCCTCCCTTGTCACCAACCCCAACTGGAAGGACACTCAATTCAATATAGGCTGTGGATGTGTGATTATACAG
>CM053602.1:26369661-26385099 GCA_028646575.1 Pseudocheirus occidentalis | reverse complement strand
TATTAGGGGGGTGTTGCAAGCCCCCCAAGCTTTGGCTTGCTGAAAGTGCTCCCCAGGACCACCACCCAAGACCACGATCCAGATCCAGGCCGCTCGACACAAGAGCACTTGGCCCTGATCAATCAATTCAGCCCCCCCCTGCAGAGTCCGCAGGCCAGGGGCTCTGAAGCAGCCTGGTGGGGGCCGCTGTCGGTTCCAGCAGTTCCCTTCCCCCACTGCTTCCTTGCACCGGGGGCAGATTGGCCGAACTGCTTTACCAACCTCAAATTAATTTTCAAAGTTTCACTTTCACTAACTGGTCTCTGAGGATTTGAAGATTCCCTTAGGCAGGTGCTTTAGATTTTCTTTGAAGTAGAGGCTTGGGAGGGTCACTCCTCCAGGCCGTGCTGGGGCTTTGCCTGGCCATGCCTGCGGTTTTGGGCTGGCCGGGTCTCTGCTCTGCTGTGGTGCGAGCTGCCCCTCTCCCGTGCCCCTGTTCCTCATGCTTTGGCAGATGTGGAGGTGCTGGAGGCTGTAGATCTCTCCTGCAGACTGGCTCTGGTGCCCACTCAGCTCAGCTCAGCCTGGCTACTTCCCACCACCCGGGCCTGGCCGAGGTCTCGGCTTCAGGCTATTCCAGCCTCCGTTCCGGCTGCTGCGATGAGCCCCTGCTGCCAAGCTGCCTTCAGCAAGAGATGTGTTCTCTGTATTTTTGTGTGCATCTGAGAGTCCTAGACTTTATCTGGGCTCATAATTTTCTGGGTGTTTAAGGTGGCAGTGTGGGAGCTGCGGGACCTTGCTGTTTAGATTTTCCCACCCCCCTCTCTCTAAAAAATAAATTTAAAATAAAGAAGAAAAAACATTTAAACGCATACATGATCAGAATATAAGGGTGAATGATAAATGACACAAGAGAAATAGAAAATATATATAAGATAAAGAGAAGGGATCAACTTTCTAACTGGTAGATGGAGTTTTCTCATCTGAGAATTACTAACATCAATGTTTAGTTTAAAAAGAGAAGGAAGAACTGCAAGTATTGGAAAGGCTGTCCTGTGCAAAGGGAACCACTATTGTCCTGCATAGCTCCAGAGAGCACAACTAGGAACAAATGCACAAGTTTCAAGGAAAAAACTTTTGGCTGCAAGTAAGGAAAGATTGCCCAACAATTCAATCTCATGAAAACTAAACTGGGCTGTGTCAGGAGGTATGATGTGTCCCACCACTGGAACTTCTCAAGGGAAGGTTGATGATCACTACTATAAAGAAGCTTCCTATGCATGTAGGACTTGGACTAGACAACCTCTGAGGACCCTTACCATTCTGAGATTCTCTGCCTTCCAACTTGGGAAAGTCTGATGAAGGCCTCATGGAGCATGTGGCATTTGAGTTTGACCTTCTTGGAAAGGGAGGATTCGGGCAAGTGAGGAAGCAAGAAGAAGGCAGAGAGAAGAGCATCAACAATAGTAAGGAAGCAGCAAGGAATGGGGCATCTTCAAGGAAAGATCAGAAGATTAATTCATATAATAGAGTTGTTAAAGAAAAGCCTGGAAATGTAGGTTAAGGCCAAATTATACATAGGAAAGAAATGATTTGGGAGAGACTAGCTAGAAACAAGGTGGCCAGTCAGAAGACAATTGTAATAGTCCATATGAAAAGCAATGAGGGCCTGAAATAGGGTGACAGCAATGTGAGTTGGAAGGAGAAGAGAGATACAACAGTCATTACAGAAGCTAAACGGACAGGACTCGATGACTGATTGAATGTTAGTGAGGGAGATGAATGGTTCCAGATTTTCAAGACTGGTTGATGAAGGCAAATAGGTTATATAGTGTATCAAGGAGAAATGGGCCTGGAGTCAGGAAGACCTGAATTTAAATCTAGCCTCAGATACTTCTTAGCTATGTGACCCTTTGCAAGTCACTTAACTTCCCTTTGCCTCAGTTTCCTGATTTGCAAAATAGAGATCCTAATAGCAACTACCTCCCAGGGTTGTTGTCATGATCAAATGAGAGAATGTATGTGAAGGGTTTAGCACAGTGTCTGGCACATAGTAGGTGCTATCCAAAAGCTAGCTCTTATTATTATGAGGAGGGCAGTATGTTGAACAGCAATAAGGAAGCCTGCTAAAAGATGGTACATGTAAATAGCCTCATATAGAACTGGAAGTATTGGCAAGATACCCAGCGATATCTTGGGTGGGATATTGATCAATATATAAATGAGAGAAATGAGAGGGAGGTAGAAATATGGCGTGAAAGTTCTGCATAAGTCATATTCATGGGGCATGGATGCAATTACTGAGAAACAGAAAGAAAAGAAGGTCCAGGGCTGATCTTGACTCACATTCAAAGAAAAAAATTCTGATAAGCATAGTTTATATTCATGTGAAAATCACTGAAAATACTTTGAAAGATGTAACAATGTGAAGTTTTTTCAATGACCTTGTAATTCCTAATACGTAGAAAAGCATAAAACAGGGAGATAGATGATTCTCCAAGAGGTCTGCCACTGTCATGGAGGATGCTGAGCGAGAAACCCAAATGAAAGAGCCCTCCCTATAAATAATGAGGTCCTTCAGATGCTCCTGTTTGCAGATGATATCTTGTCCTAGAACATTGTAGAGACTCCTGAGATTGATAATCACTCAAAAGTTATCAACTTAATGATCCCTACAGGAAAAATCAGGTAGATGAGAAATGTCTGTTGTCCTAACTATGATGTAAAGGTGAATTGGCAACCCTTAGAGCTCATCCATCATCACATCTATCTTAGAAGCTGAAAATGGACAGAAATGAGCCCCAAAGTGAACATCAGGAGGAGAGTCAACTAGACTGTCTTTAGGAAATTGCGAATTTCTTCTAATGATCCTAAGTTTCCCCACACACACCCAAAATAAAGGTTTATCTTTCTCCACACAACTACTCTTCTGATGAGGATGGTGTATGACTTTGAATCATGGAACACTTTATACTCCCCAAGAAATGAAGTTGAGGATTGCCCAAAAGGCAATCATGAGGCAGGAAAACGGTGAGCATGAGCTGGCTATAACCCATTATATATGAGAAATAGTCCAGGAGTAGCAGAGTAAAATGTATCATCAGATAAGTGTATGACCAGAAAAAAAAGACAAACTGGTCATATAAAAACAATCAGGGATAACTAATAGACAGACATGTGCTTGATTTATATCCACCTACTATCATAAAGAAGAGCACCCAGTGTGAGGGTGGTGTGAATACCTTATAGTGGATTTATAGGGGGATAAAGAAGAGTCACATAGGATGGACAAGAGTAGATGAATTGCAAAGTTGCAGTGTATGGAGGGAATACTTTCATTGATGAGATCACTGAAACATGAATATTTGAACATAAACTATATTTCGATGGATCTGTAATCTCATCAATGTTTATATACATTTATATACATATACAAGCCATTCATACCTGCCCATCCTGTGCAACTATTGTTCATATGCTAAGTTCACTACAGAGGGTCATCCAAGGGCTAGGATGCTTCTCTACCTTCTCTTGATAGCCTAAGGGGATCAATGAATTACATGGTCCGTCCATTATTCTTCCCTCACTTTTGCTATGTGATGGGCCCATCTAATTTTTTCACTCAAATATTTCTCTGATAATATCACATATGGCAAGGTCCTCCAGATGTTCCTGTTTGTGGATCACCAGTTGAGCCAAGCCACCAAACATTGTAGAGCTTCCTAGATGAGCTCTGTAACCATTTCAAGACAGTTTAACCTAACTACCCAGGCAGGAAAAATCAAGTGGATGAAGAATACCTATTGTCCAAAGTATGATACACGTGTGAGCGTGTGCACGTGCATACACACCAATTAACAGATATAAAGTGTATTGCAAACCCTAAAGTGCTACATAAATGCTACTTTGTGTGTATGTGTGTGTCTTGGACAAGATACTACAAACAGACAGTGAATTGGGCCCAGAACTGAACAAGAAGAGAGCAGGTAGGATTTCCTTTGAAAAACTGCCAAATTCTTCTAATAATCTTAAACTTTCCCCTGAAACAAAGGCCCATCTTTTTAATACCAACATTTTATTGGTACTGTTATATAGCCATGAGTCATAAAACAGGATAGACTAAAAGAACTGAAAACAAGTATTACCTGAAGGATAATGAAAAGCTGCATGATGGGTGTAAGTAGGCTACAAAACAGTATAAACAAGGAATTACAAAGGAATAATGGTGGAAAGGCCAGGTTATACACACAGGTTTTTTTTTCCCTTGATGGAGGAGAAAGCTGGGCTTCTTTTGTACATGATAATCTAACTATATGCTTCCATTTCCTAATTACATCCCTTCTTTATACAATTAAGGCTCCAGGATGTAGTTAATGTCCACCATCTGACATATCTCCCATTTGATGTCTGCCTTCTGAGGTAAGAATCCTATACTAACTTCATCAGCCCAATTCCTTCCTTTGTTGTTTGTTACTATGGCAAAACAGAATAATGAACCTGAGATTTTGACATTCTGAGAACTGCCAAACACTTGGATTGCAAGGCATAAGTACTTGAATGATCTGTCTTTGAAGACTAAAAATGAAGTTGTGGTATTTAGTCTAATAATATAGTAACTGCCCCCTCTCCTTCTGAACCCTCCAATAGTTCAATAACTGATTTTTCAATGACTACTTCACTAATAACAGACTGCAAAGCCAAAACCCAAAGGAAGTTACCTTGGAGCCTGCGACAGTTCTGCCTAAGAAGCAAGCCACAATTGGGTTTTAACAGAATTCCCAATCCCTGAAGGAATGATTAGCCAGACATCCTCTAGATTATAAGATAAATGGAGATGAGAAAACCCACAACACCCCAGACAGTGGGCAGTATCATTGGACTGCCCAGCCCCATCCTTAACTTATAACTTTAACTCCACCCTTTACTCTGACCAAAACCCTAACCCAGTACTCTAATCTAGCCCGAGAGTATACAGAATCCAGATGGGACTTTGGACAAGATTTTAAGTCTGGATAATTAGAATTCTCCTACCAATTCATGGACTAGGGAAACCAATAGTATAAAGCAGACTTTTTTGCTTCTTATTAAAGTCTGAGAGTCCATGCTTACAAAAGGCCTAGTTCCAAAAGGCCTATCTCACCCTGTCCTCCACTCAAAAAACCAATCCTATCCTGTTTTCTTTCATTTTCAATTCTTAAAATTAAAACTTACTTTCATAGGACCATCAATTTAGAACCATAAGGGAATTTGGAAAATGAAGATCAGAGATTTAGAGCCAGAAGACAACTGAGAAGTCATCTGAGCCAACTCATTTTAAGGAGGAACAAACTGAGATCCAGGAAAACTGAGTGATTTATTCAAGGTTAGGTATGTGGCAGAGTCAGGATCTGAACCCAGGTCCTCTTATTAGGAATTCAACACTCATTACACTATGTGTTAACCAAATCAGAGATTGTCAACAAACCCTGACAATTATTCACACCACTTTGTTTCCACCATCTTGCTCCAGGGCCAAATTTGGCTCCTGGTCTGTGTAAATGGCTGCCTCCCATCTGAAGAGCCAAAATGTTAGGCCCTGCCCATGGTCAAGTGGAGAGTCAGCCTTGCAGAGCCTGCTTTGTGCTATGTGGAAGCTTTCCCACCAGAAGGATGGTTGGCTTCTTACAGCCTTGGGGAAAAATCTAAAAAGCACAGCAAGCTTTTTCCCTGGAAAGAAGCCCCCCAGATAAACATATAATTAAGTTGTGTTTGCAGTTCCTTGAACTCTTGTTCCTACTGCCAATTATGCTGTTTCCATGAAACTAGATCTGATAGGGTCTTTGGAACTTCCTAACCAGCAGGAAGGCCAATGCTGTAAACTACACACACTGAGGTTTCTTCCTCACTTATAACTGTCATAAATAACTTTAGTCAGCAAGTGAACTAGAAGAAACCAGTATTCATGAATTCCACATTTCTGTGACTCTGATACTGGAAATATCTCTTGGCATTTGTTTTACATATATCTAGTACTTACTTATCTACGAACATGTTGTTCCCTCCCTACCCCTGCCCCAATCTAAGCTCCTTGAGGACCGCAGCTCTTTCCCTTTTATATCCCTAATGCCTGACACTAATCACACATCTCGAAAATGCTTACTGATGGAAGAAATTCCTCAGATTGTTTCATGCATATGTTCTAAAAACTTCAGGGGCTCTCCATTGCCTGTGGAGCAAATGACATTTAAGCTCTTTTACATGAACTTCAAGGCCTTCCAGTACCTCGCCCCAGTATAGCCTTTCTAGTCCACTATTCCCCTTCCAAAATGAACTGCTTACTGCCTCTTGAACATATTCTACTCTTTCTCACATCCTTACCTTTTTCCAATTGCTCTTTACACCTGGAAAGCCCTTTTCCCCCATACTCATTTTCATCTAGCCGTCCTTCAAGGCTCAGCTCAAATAACACGTGTGGTAGTAGTAGCAGTAGTAGTAGTAGTAGTAGTAGTAGTAGTAGTAATTAGTAGCAGTAGCAGCAGTAGTAGTAGTAATAGTAATTAGTATACCACTTCAAGATTTACAACATTGCAAGATACATGTTGCAATATTATTACCCCCCTCCCCAAACGCTAAGGAAACCAAGACCTACAGGGTCAAATGACTTGCCCACAGGCACACAGCTGGAAAGCATCAAAGCTAGAACTTAAGCCTAGGCCTTCTAACTCTAAACCCAGCATTCTTTCTACTGCACTGCCTCTCTGGAAATGATTCTACATTTATGCCATTTTGCTTTGTAGTATTATTATTTGTGTCCATGTTTCTTCTCCCCTGTGGGAATATAAGCTTTGCTCTTGATGTCAGAGATTATGTTTCATATAAAGGGCCTTGAACGCAAAGTTAGAGTTGTGTAATGGATGTATACTAAAATAAACCGAACTTCATACCTGGAGACAGACTGAGAGGAGATGACGTGTTTGGGAACAGGCAGATGTTTCAGCTCCATTTGAATCTGGCTCACTGGGGGATTTGGGGCAGTCCTAGAGAGAGAAGATAGAGGGAGGAACAAGGAAGAAAAAGGAACAGCAACAAAAATAGCAGCAGAATCAGTAACACAAAGGGGGGAAACGAAGAGAAAAGAAATGAGTCCACTGTTTTTAGAGGAGACAATTTAATTTACACATAAGCAAAATATATTTTAATGCACGGACTTCACATCAATGTTTTCAGAATAATTTGACTCTTAAGATTTTCTTTTCCAAAGAAGCTTTGTTTTCAAAATTCTTGACCTAAATTCCTAGAGTGTTTTCACACACACACACACACACACACACACACACACACACACAGAGAAAGCCAGAGGAAAGGTGAAAATACCATCATTTTTCTCCTGCCCATAATGGACCCTTAAGAAACTCTTTTGGAAAATGTGACTTAAATATGTAAGCTACAACATAAAGTACAGATTCTAAAATCTTGTCTAGTTTGAATGGAATAAAAAGAAGGATTAGACAATTAGAAATCAGGCCAGCATTTCTAGCATCTAAAAAAAGTTAGAAGCTGGGATGACAGATTTAGAGCTGAAAAGGGTCTAATCCAACCTTGTCATCTTACAGACAAGGAAACAGAATCAAAAAAGTTAAATGACTGGTCCAAAATCACACAGTGAGTAAATAGTGGACATGGGACTTAAACTCACAACATAAGAACATAGAGGGAAAAAGAACCTCAAAGTCCATATAGTCCAATCCACTCATTTTACAGATGTGAGGAAATCAAGTAACTAGTGCAAGATCACATAGTTAGAAATTGTCAGAAGTGGGATGTGAACCCATATCTTCTGATGGCAAATCTACCACCCTTTCCATTATAAAATCGATTTCAAACTAGTAGAGAACATCTAATATAATTCTATCCTTTGAGAGGTGATAAAACTAGGGCTTAAAGAGCTTAAGCAATTTGTCCAAGATCACATAGGTAGTAAACATCAAAGGGCAGCTAGAGGGTGCCATAGTGCCCATAGCATAGTCTAGAGTCAGAAAGACTCATCTTCCTGAATTCTCAGTTACTAGCTGTGTGACCCTGGCCAAGTCACTTCACCCTGTTTGCTTCAGTTTCCTCAGCTGTAAAATGAGCAGGAAAAGGAAATGGCAAACTTGTTCGGTATCTTTAACAAGAAAACCCCAAAGAGTTGGAAATGATTAAAATGAATGAAAAAAAGTATAATAATCATAGGCTTCCCATCCTGAATTCCTGCCTTCCAAAGATATTCTACAGAAAGACATTCTGGGGAACATAGCACCATATAAGGCAGTGATAAAATCCCCAAGTGTGTCCTACAAAGACACAACTACCTCTCTTCCATTGGACCCCCTTTTTAGGTACAAAACACTTAACTCAACATGAGACTAGAGTACACCATTCAGCTCCAATTCTTTGTTCTTGATGGTACTAAGTCCCTCCTGGGTGGCCCAAAACATTGTCCAAAGTCTGGAATTTCGGGGCTCAAGGTGATCCTACAGATGGTAAAATTGTTTTATACACACACACACACACACACACACACACACACACTTGCAGCTGTTATTCAGTCGACACTCTGTGACCCCATTTGGAGTCTTTTTGGCAGAGATTTTCCATTTCTTTCTCCAGCTCGTTTTACAGATGAGGAAACTGGGGCAAACAGGGTGAAGTAACCTGCCCAGAATCACACAGCTAGTAAATGTCTGAGGTCAAATTTGAACTCAGCTCTTCCCGACTCCAGGCCCAGAGCTCTATCCACTGTAGCACCACCTAACTTTGTACATTGCAGTATCCTTCACTTAAAACTAACTGGACTTCCCATGGTGACTCCCTGCATTTCTAGATTAGCTAAGACCCTGCTAGATTGCTGTATCCTATTTCACCTCTACTGGACTTAACCCACTGGTTTCCACCTATTTCCTCCTAATGCCTGCAACAGGACCCAGCTCTACCAAGGATGGGAACAACAATCAGCTGGAGCCAGCTGCACACTACTGAATATACCAGCACTGTCTCCAGCACTTTTCCTGATGACACTCTATTCCTTTTGCAGCTTCAATGAAAGCTGATGTTGCCAGGTAGGGTCAAGTGCCTTATCTACATATATATGTGGGGGGGGGGAGTGTGGGGTGTATATATATATATCACTGCACTACACCTATATTCTTTCCTTCCTCCCCCCTTCTTCCATATTAATACCACCAATCTCCAAAAAAAGTGATACTTTGCTAGAATTTCACTTCACCAATACACAAACATCATTATCTAGATAAAAAAAAATAACTGAAGTTTTCCACACATGAAAATGTGTATAGAAATCATTGTAAAAAGGACATCACTTTAGGATTTCAGGAAAATTTATGCTTCAAACCCTAATCAAACATACCTCCTCCTAGTAACCTTCCTTCCCTAACCCCAAGCAACCTACCCATAATGCTCTCTGTAAAATGGTGAGTTTTCTGTCTCTTGAGAGGTTCATGTAACAACAGGCAATAGCTGACATGTATATAGCACCTTAAGGATCACAAAGGTATTTCTACTCATTAGATCTCCACAACTGCATTTTAAGTCAGTCAATCAACAAACATTTATTAAGTACCTCCTATAGGCTAGGCACTGTGATACAATGAAAGACAAAAGCTAGCCCCAACTCTCCAGGAGCTTATATTCTAATGGGTGAGAGGACATGCAAACAATCCAGCTTACTGCAGGACACGTTGGGGTTAAACAGCAAGGAAAGGTACTCTTATCAAGGGGCCTTGGGAAAGGTTTCTAGCAGGAATTCAAGGAAGTCAGGGAAGGTAAGTGGTAATATTATGCTCGTTTTATAGAGAAGAAAACAAAAGTTCAGTGAGGTATTTCCTACTCAGGTTCCTCCTGGCACGGAGTAGAGTTCTTTTTTCTGCTAATCCATATTGTTTGTGAAGGAGGGACCAAGTAACCAACCAACAGAGATACTGAATTGGAGATTTCTACATTGGGTAATAGGTTAGACCAGTGGTTCTCAACCTTCCTAATGCTGCAACCCTTTAATACTCGTATGTGGGCATATCTGCATGTGGGCGGACCCGCCTGGAGAAAAATAGAGGAGTGGTGTCTTGGTTCCTAAGACCATGGGAAATATATGTTTTCCGATGGTCTTAAGCAACCCCTGCGACCCCTGTGAAAGGGTTATTCAACCCCCAAAAGGGTTGCGACCCACAGGTTGAGATCCACTGGGTTAGACCCAACTACAAGCTGAGGTCCAACTGAGACTACAATTTTATAATGAGATGTCTTATAACAGGATTTTAAACGCTTATAACATCTGATTAATGAAAAGATAGGCACAAAGGAGTAATTTATTGACTATACTGCTAAGTCCAGTGCCCTGGGTTACAGAGAAGGCATCTGATTGTCGGGGTGGAGTCAAATGAGACTGTGCCCATTGTTCCCCCAACATTGTTTGTCCAAGTAGAATTTAGAGAAAATGAACACCCTTGAGCGGTAAAAGAAGTTGAAGGAGGAAGAATCAAGGGATGTGGAAGAGTTAAAGAGAGAAAAGGAACAGATGTCCATAATAATAATAATTATAATTACAATCATAATTATAATTATAATAGGTGCTATTATGATCCCCATTTTACAGATGAGAAAACTGAGACTCAAAATGCTTACATGTCTTATTTAGGGTCACAAATCAAATAAGTGCCATAGCCAAGAATTAAACCAAGTCTTGACTCCAAGTCCCACGTTTTTCTCACTATAACACATTGCTTCTCAAATATAAATACTGAAATACAAAGGACATCTGGGTAATTAGGTGGCACAGTGGATAGAGTGTGTGGCCTGGAGTCAGCAAGAATCATTTTCATGAGCTCAAATCTGACCTCTGACACTTAGCTGTGTGACCCTGGACAAGTTACTTAATCCTGCTTGCCTCAGTTTCCTCATCTGTAAAAGGAGCTGGAGAAGGAAATGGCAAATCACTCCAGTATCATGGCCAAGAAAACCCCAAATGGGGAAACTGGGTCACAAAGTGTTGGACATGACTGGAAAATGACTAAACAGCAACAAAAGAACATTCACTATATTGTGTTTAACAAGGCAAGGGAGGAGAATATAGCTTATTTTTTAAAGATTCCCATAAAAAAACTTAGTAAAGTTAAAACAGTTTGGGTACTTAAAGGAATAAGTCTCAGTTGCCTGGAAAATTTGCTTATGCAAAGTAGTTCTTCTTTGACCATGCCTAATAATTAAGATGTTACTGTATATGCAAAATGATTAGTCTTCTCTCAGAATGAGTTAGCAGCTCTCAAACCAAGAGCAAAACAACCTCCAAAGCATTCTGTGCTCCTAGGCTATAACCTGGGACACTGAACAGAATGTTTGTTGCTGGAATTTATCTCTCCAATAAGGCTGAATGGATGGTAGACAAGCATTTCCACAGTCAGAGTAAGCTGTCTAGGAGCCATATCCAGAGAGTTGATACAAACTCATGTAAATGCAGCAGATAAGCAACATTTAAAATCTAAAACTTAAAAGGTAAATAAAGTAGGGGTGGGTGGAGAGGTGAATGACAACTGGTAGAAGGGAAAAGTCATTTGCAAATAGAAAATGGAGGGTTGGGGGTAGGAGTAACTAATTATTCAGCCAGTAAGAGATCATGATAGGTCATCACCTTCAGAAATGAACCTATCAGCTCACCATATCTGGCATAGCTTATGGGATACATTACAGATGCAAACTAGCTTTTAGACAGTACTTAATGATTTCTCCTATTAAAATTGTTTTCAATAACTTCAGTAGTGTCATTGATCCATTTTTATAAGACAGAGATTAGAAATGACCTGCATAAAACCTAAAGATTTCTGCTCACTGGAGATTTCAAATTCAGAAATCATATGTTAAAAGACCATAAATAGGAAAGAATACCTTTTTCATCGGAGCAGAACCATGATATAAACTGGCATTGCTGTCAACAATGACAGTGAGCTTTATTGTCATCCATCTTTAATTAATATTCCTTTAATTAGAGGAACCATTGTCATTTCAAGAAAGGCATTATGTGGCTAAATGATGGGAAAATTCATTGGTGGAATGGCTGTGGGAAAACAGGTTCACTGTTGGTGGACTTGGAGTAGTCCATCTGTTCTCACCAACAACGTGGGATTCTAAAAGACAAATTACTGAATTGTTCATGGCCTTTGAACCAGAGATCTCATTGCTTGGTTTGTAGCCCAAGGAGGTTATAGAAAACAAGGAAAGATTCTTGCATACAAAAATGTTCAAAAGTAGCATTATTCAGTCATGTCCAATAAGGTTTTCTTGGAAAAAATATTAGAGTGGTTTGCCATTTCCTTCTTCAGTGGATTAAGGCAAACGGGTGTTTCGGTGACTTGCCCAAGGTCACATAGCTAGTAAGTCCCAGAGGCCAGATTTGAACTCAGGTTTTCCCAACTTCAGACCCAGAGCTGTATCTACTGTACCACCTAACAGATAGATAGAAATAACAAATGTGTCCAATGATTGACTTCACAAATTCTGCTACATGAATGAAATGAAACATTACTATGTTGAAAGCACTAACAAATATGAAGAATTGAAAGAAACACGAGACTTGTACAAAAGAATACTTTAAAGAAGCAAAGAAAATCTAAAGAATAGTGTAATTTTTCTTATAAGGTGATGAGCTCCCAGTTGTTGAAAGATTTCAGGAAATAGTGAAGAACTGATATTTAAGGTTGACCAGACACTTTGCATACAGTATTCTACACAACCACCCTACAAAGCACTATAATTACCCCCATTTTGTTGTTGTTAAGTCATTTTCAATCCTGTCCAACTCCCTCTGTGACTCCATCTGGAGTTTTCTTGGCAAAGACATTGAACTGGTTTGCCATTTCCTTCTCCAGCTCCTTTTATGGATGAGGAAACTGAGGCAAGCAAGGTTAAGTGACTTGCCCAGGGTCACACAGCTAATAAGTGACAGAGGCCAAATTTGAACTCAGATCTTCCTGACTCTAGGGTCAGTGATCTATCCTTTGCAGCACCACCTAGCTGCCCATTTTACAGAGGAGGAAACTTAAACTCAAAAAAACTACAACCATATAAATAAAGTCAACACAGGGAAGCAGCAAAATTCTGACCAATTATAATGGCCATTGTTACTAACAGATTGCCAAAGTTAAAGGACACAATCTTCTTTTCTGTTAACAATCAATAAAATAACTTTGGAGAGATAATGTACTGTTAGGTAGCTAGGTAGCACAGTGGATACAGTGCCAGGCCTGGAGCCAGGAAGACCTGAGTTCAAATCCAACCTCAAATATTTCCTCACTGTGTGATCCTGAGTCAGTCTCTCAACCTCTGTCTACCTCAGTTTCCTCAACTGTAAAATGGAAATAATAATAGCCCCTACTTTGTAGAGTTGTGAGAATTAAGTAAGAGTATTTATAAAGCACTTAGCACAGGGTGTGGCAAAAAGCAGGTGCTTAATAGGTGCTTCTTCCCTTCTCCTGCAATGGTACTTGGGTGTTTGGGGACAAATATCTGTTATATCAAAACAAAATGTATCCATACATTTAATAATGAAATTTTAAAAATTAAAAATGATAACATATGATAACATAGCTCTCAAAGGGTTTCATTTACAGCAGACTCTAAAACTCTTCAACAAGAAACAAGAAAATCATATCACCAGGGTGACCCATTTGGTAAAAAGTACCCTGGAATGGGCATCATGAAACCTGAGCCAATGTCTCTGATGCTGCAATTAACCAAGTGCCACAAATGAAAGGAATAATTAAATCATTTACTAAGTGCTTATCATGTGCCAAGCACCATGAAGACAACACATGTAGGTGAGTTCAGCTATATGCAGATAGATGGAAAAGTCTAGAATTCCTAAGGATGCAGCTACAAGGCAGATTATGAGACCCAAGAGTGTTTACAATGCATCAGGATGTAGTCAGATGCATTTAGGACCCAAAGGAGAGGCTGATCATCATTGGGAAGGAAGGAGTAGACCAGAGGTCAGAGTGGAAAGGGGATTCTGGGTTTCCTCTAAAAATAAAATGAAACTTCAATGTCCAGCCAGGTGAGTAAAAGGTAAAGGAACATTAGCATGAAGTTTGGAAGGAGGTTTCAGGGCAAGAGGAGGGGAAGTTGGGTCTTGCTGGACACCAGTCCCAGCAAGTTATCAATCATTCATTCCTATATTCATTCAATAAAAATGTATTGCCTCCTTGGTGCTTGGGTGGATGAAGCTACATGAGCAAAGAAAATGAAAAAGAAAAGCAGAGAGCGTGTGCTTTATAGAGCATGGTCAAGGAATGGCAAGAAGGTCAATCTGACTAGAATTCAGATATGGGAAAAGACATTGTGAGAGACAAGGTGTCAAAAAGAGGTCAGAGCCCCATTGGTGGAAGACCTTGAAAACTGAGATCCATTCAACTAATCTTGATGGAGCCCCTCTTCTGCCTCTCTCTGTTCATTTGCTGTACATTGTTGTAATTGTGGCATATTTTGTTCTTTCATGTGTTTTCTACTCCCTGAATCTTTTTGTACAGAGTCTTATATTTCTTGATGTCTTTGTGTCCCCAAACAGTCTGTTTCCCAAACAGATAATAAAAAAGGAAAAGGATCCACAGGTACAAAAATATTTATAGTAGCTCTTTTTGTTGTGACAAAGATTTGGAAATTGAGGGAATGGCTGAACAAGTTACTGTATGTGAATGTAATGGAATACTACTGTGCAATAAAAATGATTAGCGGGTGGATTCAGAAAAACCTGAAAAGACTTACATGAACTAATGCCAAATGAAGTGAGCAGAATCAGGAGAACATTGTACATAGTAACAGCAACATCATATGATGATGAACTATGACTGATTTAGGTCTTCTCAGTAATATAATGATCCAAGACAATTCCAAAAGACTCACCATGAAAAATGCTATCAACATGCGGAGAAAGCACTGATGGAGTCTGAATGCAGATTGAAGCATACAGTTTTCACACTCCTTTGTTTTTTTCTTTCTTGTGGCTTTTACCTTTTGTTCTGTTTCTTCTTTCACAACATGACTAATGTGGAAATAAATTTAGCATGATTGAACATGTATAGCATATATCAGATTGCTTGCCATCTTGGGAAGGGAAGGAGGAAAGGAGGGAAGGATAAAAATTTGGAACTCAAAATCTTATAAAAAATAAATGTTAAAAATTAACTTTGGGGCCGCTACATGGCACAGTGAATAAAGTACCTGCCCTGGAGTCAAGAAGACCTGAGTTCAAATCCTGTCTCAGATACTTAACACAAAACTAGCCATATGATCTTGGGCAAGACACTTAACCCTAATTGTCCTACCTTCCCCCCTCCAAAAAGCAAAAATAAAAAAATTTAACTTTACATGTAGTTGGAAAAAAAATTATATTTCTGTTAAAAAGGGGGAAAACAAAAAATGGATTGACGGGGGGGGGGG
>CM053602.1:26286089-26369161 GCA_028646575.1 Pseudocheirus occidentalis | reverse complement strand
TGTAACTCAAAACCTTGTGGAAATGAATGATGTAACCAAGAAAATAAATTAAAATTAAAATTGAAAAAAAAAAGAATCCAGAATCATCTCCAGTCTACAATGAAGCACTGAAGTAGAAATGATTAAGAAAAATTTTCCAAAGTAACATGGACTAGCTCGGGACAGGACACATTCCCCATGCTAGGAAGTCCTGAAGCTAAGGCTGGATAATCAATCACTTGTCAGGCATGCTGCAGAAGGTAGTGGGTTGGGCAAGTTGGATTCAGATTCTCTCACACTGTGGAAGAGCTGATGATGACACAGGAAGTACACAATAAACTCTGGAGATTTGAATCAAAGATGTTCATGGTCCATTTCCCTCTATGTACTAGATTAAGGCCAATTTAATTGAGCTCAACAAGCATTTATTTAATGCCTATTATGTGCAAGGCATTAGGGATATAAAGACCAAAGGTTCCTGCATTCATGAAGCTCACCTTTTGGGGGACACAATATGTGCATTAAAAAGTAAATATAAAATACCTTAAGGAGAGGGGAAAGCCCTGATAATTAGGAAGATCAGGAAAGGCTCCCTATAGAAGCAGCCAAGTGATGGTGAATAGTGCATTGGATCTGAAGTCAGAAAAGGCCTGAGTTCAAATCCAGCTTCAGACACTAGGTACATGACACCAGGCAAGTCACTTCACCTCTGTTTGCCTCAGTTTTCTTGTCTGTAAAATGGGGATAAAAATAGTACTTACCTCCCAGATGATTGTGCAAACAAAATGAGATAACAGTGCAAAGAACTTTGCAAACTTTAGAATATTGGATAAACACTATTATTATAGGTGGTGGCAACTCAGCTAATCCTCAAAAGAAGCCAAGCATTCCAACTCCAAGAAGAGCACGCTCTATCAAACTTGCAGAGTAAACATTCAATCACAGCTGTTTATGAACTAATTAGAACTGAGAATTCAAGTTTAAGACTTCTAACAGTACTGAGCACAGAACCCTGCATAAAATAGGTGTTGAAGGGAAACATTGTTGACTGTAAGAATCAAGCAACATGCGTGGTAGGGAGTGTATAGGTACAAGCAACAAGACTTGCCTTGCCTCCTGTGTAGACATGTTACCCTTAGGATTTTCTTTGAAAGCACTAGCTTTAGAGCATGGACATCTAGGCATGAGTTCTATTTGTATTTCTTACCTGTAAGACCTTAGAGAAGCTACCTCTCTGGGCCTCAGTTTCTGTCTTTACAAATTTGGGTGAGTAAACTGGATGAGCTCTAAGGGCCCTTCTATCCCTTAGAGAGTCTAGCCCATAACCCCACAGTTTAAGAACTGCTGAAGGGTTCACGAGCAGAAAACATTTGAGAAGCCCTAGTGTAGCCTAGAAGGTCTCAGATTCTGAATCTTGGTTTATGTTGATCCATTACTCACTCTTCATTAGGGGAAAAAGAGATAGGAACCAAACTCCACTAATAACACTCAATTGCAAATCCTATGAAAGATTTGCCTGGTTATTGCATACTTCATTCACTGATATGCTATGTACCATGTGAGCCCTTGGAAAATATTAATTGATCTCTGCATTATAGCTGAGTTTATCTATTGATCCCATATTCTGTTTGCAGAAAATGTTTTTTCCCAGAGTGCAGAATCTTATTCCAGATGAATTTGTTAATAGCTAAACCAATTAGATGATAAGCTAATACTAATTATTATTAATAGTAAGGGTCACTTAAAGATGTGCCATTTGACTATACAGGCCAGATTTTCAAAGTGGCTTCATTTCAGGGCCCATAGAGACTTTGCTGATGCCGCCAAATAATTACTTTTGTGCACTGTAGTGAGTATTTTCACATGTACCTAGGTAACCATAACTTCAGGTAAAGTAACTGAGGTTCTATGTAAATCCTACCTGGAAGAATGCCAGAGGTCAACCTTTCTCAATTCCCTGCGTGGTAAGATATAAATTATAACTGACTGGTATGTTCTTATAAGAAATTAGAGATGCTTGAGTGCATTAGAAACATAGCAATGAGCAATTTGAATAGTGAACACAGTAATCGTCCTTTGATGAGTATAGAATGGTGTCTAGTTTGTGTTAGGATCTGTCAAAGAGTAGACTCCAATGGGTCTTTTATTGTGGCAGATTCTGATGTCTTCTTAAAAATGTGAGTGTTCTCTGAGAAGCCTCCATTGATTACTCCTTTGGGGGAGTCATGTGGATATTCCATTGCTTTCCCCCTCTGCTTCTTCCTGAGACAGCTAGGTGGCAGCGCAGGTGGAATACTGTGCCTGGAGTCAGAAAAACCTGAGCTCAAATCTAGCCTCAGATATTTACTGGCTGTGTGATCCTGAACAAGTCACTTAACTTTTGTTTGACTCAGTTTCCTCACTTGTAAAGTAGGATTAATAAGAGCACCTACCTTTTAGATTTGTTATGAGGACTGAATAAGATAATCATAAAGGCCCTTAGCACAATGCCTAGCACACAGTTAACATTAGAAAAGTTAGTTGTTTGTTGTTATTATTATTATTATTATTATTTCTGGCATATTGATTAAACAGCACAGCAGATCCAGGGACTACAGTGCAGCCACAAGAGTCAAACTTCCATAAATTTGTTTTGTCAAACTTGAGCATCAGGACTTTTTAATTAATACAAAAGTATCTAATTAAGAAAGTATAAAGTGTACTAAATCTCCCAGATAAAACGGTGTGTCATCTACCTTATGTCTCCCTGAAAAAGACAATCAATAGCTGAATTAATGGGAGAGATTAAGCAGCTGCAGAAATAGCTTGGAATGTAACTGCTTTAAAAGATAAAGTGGTTGGTAAATAGAAGGACAAGAAGACATAGAGCTTTTTTCCTTTAAAGGCTTTCTCAAAATGTTCAGGAATACAAAAAAAATCCATCAATCTGTCTTCTTCTAGTTACACTGATATATTAGCAAAGCTTTGTAAGGAAACAAACTGAGCAACTCAAATCAAACAGTTGACCCTGGCCTGAGAGTGGAGCTTCAGTACTCTGTGTTCTACAAAGCAACCCATATTAGTAGTTTAATTTTTGAGTTGGCTGGGTTTTCTCCGATTTGTTTTCTCCCTCTTGGTCTGGATTGCTTCTAATTAGACTACAAAACTAATGAAAGACAGTCAGAACCCATGCTTCAGTCCCATGATAGTCACCTAGTCTGAGATCAAATGATGAAATTTAGTTGGCCTTCTCATCTGTGTATGCCAACCCACCCCACCCCAAGGAAGATGACCCAGGTGAGAGCAGGGAAAGATTGGAGAAATCCAATGCAACTCAATACAATAAAGTACCAAAAACACAGGTTAGATCATATATCTTACCTCTATTGGCTGTCTAGATTTGGAACCTTATCCCTCCCCCACAAGCAACTAGAGCGTGATCAGATCAGGTCAGATGATCATGCTAGGCCAAAACCACAGAAACAGACAATGATGACAGCAGAGCACCCAGGAACCAGAAAGGCTTGGAAGTGTTACAACCCAGGCTACTGTACCTAGAGAGATGTGAAAACCAAAGGGAAAATATCTGGGTAAAAAATATTTTTTCTGAGGAGTAGTATGGGGGAGTTACATGGAAACTGCAATAAAGTACCTAAAGCATACAATAAAGTGCTATGTGAATGCTAGCTATTACTATTATTACTAATAAATCAATACCCTAACATGGAAGGAAGATGAAATACCTTTGGGCCTGGGGCGGGGGGGGTGAATCCACTATCAGAAGGGTAAGGGTCAGAAAGTGATCAGCAGAGGAATGTACAGGGAAAAGACTAAAACCATCAGAGAGTACAGAAAGAAGAAAATTTAGTTAAAAATCTAGCCTTGTACACACTCTCTGAGGAAAGCAGAGTAGCCAGCCTCATGCCCCCAGTCTCCAGCTTTCCTTCTTGACAGCAAAGAGAGTTTCCCTTGGAGAATGATGGGGCGGGGGTGGGGGGAGGAAGAGATGCTAGAGATATTGAGCCTCCTTGAGAGCCACATGTAGACAGACCCATGTGGATACACATAAACCACAAGTGTAATACACACACACACACATACACATGCATGCATATACACACACACACACACACACACACGCTTTCTCTCTCTCTCTCTCTCTCTCTCTCTCTCTCTCTCTGTCTCCACAATTCAAGTGACAAACAACAAATTCTACAATCAGGAAGAAAACATATTTAAAAATTCAAATATAAAAAAAGGCAAAGAGCTCAAAAAGCAGAGTAAAGATAGGGACTCATCTGAGATCTCCCAAATTCCTTTCCAAATGACATAAAAATAACATCTCAAAATGAATTCTGAAATGGCAGAACTAACAAAAGGACAGGGTGAAACAATTTTTTCCACCCCAAGACAAGAAGGTTGGCAGGAAAAGTCTGTCTTACTGTGGTAAGAATAGAATAGAGTCTACTGCAGGCCTTGACTGGCAAGCCAGCAGCAGGCCTTGGGGGAAACTGAATCAGCAATGCCAGCTTCCAGAGTCCTCAACCCATAGACAGTATGGAGTTCAGATAACTGACCAGAAGGAGTAGTTGTGGTTTTACTGTTATCAACAGTTATTGCCATATTTATTATTATCTACATAGTTATTGTTTTATTGTTATTATTACAAGGACCCTTTGCTGACACTGGGAGCAAGACTGTATTGCACTGACGAAAGGTGGCTCTGAGCTGCAGTCCAGGGTGAGGAGGAGCACTAGCATGTAGCCACATCATGTAGCCACAGGAAAGCAGGGCCCCTAGTCACAGTTCCAGGGCAGAAAATAGTGCTAGTGGTCACTTACAGAACAGAGCACAGCCCAGGAAAGCAGTGACCACATCTCTCATTAGATCATACCACCTGGAAAATTTTTAAAACTTACAGACCCCAGAAAGAGCTCTGAAAACAACAGTAACCTAAAGCTTGAGACAGTGCCCCCTCCACTTTGGGAACCAAGTTCAACTTAAACTTAAAAGTCAAGAAATAGGCTGGGGAAATGAGCAAACAACAAAAATGAACCTGACCATAGAAAGTTAGTATGGTGACAGGGAGGAGAAAAAAAACTCAAAAGACAATAAAATCAAAATACCTACATCAAAAATCTCAAAGAAAAATATGAACTGGTCTCAGGCCCAAAAATAATCATTGGATAAGCTCAAAAAGAATTTTAAAAATCAAATAAGAGAGTTCAAGCAAAAAATAAGGGGGAAAAGTGAAATAGCTGCAAGAAAATCATGAAAAAACCATCAACAACTTGGTAAAGGAGGCACAAAAATACTGAAGAAAAAAACACCTTAAAAACACAATTGGCCAAATGGTAAAAGAGCCACAAAAATTTACTGGAGAAGAACTTTTTAAAAAGAAGAAATGATCAAATGCTACAGGAGGTACAAAAGTTCAATGAAGAATATAATTCCTTAAAAATTAGGTAAGGGGAAGCTAATAACTCAATGAAAGATCAAGAAACAATCAAACAAAATTAAAATAATGAAAATAGAAGAAAACATGAAATATCTCATCAGGAAACAAGGGACCTGGAAAATAAAACAAGAGATAATTTAAGAATTACCAGATTGGGGCATCTAAGTGGTACAGAGGATAGAACACAAGCCCTCGAATCAAGAGGATCTGAGTTAAATCTGGCCTTAGACATTTATTAGCAATGTGACCTGAGTAAATCACTTAACCCCAATTGCCTCCAAAAAAAATGTACTGGACTACCTTAAAGCTATAATCAAAACAAGAGCCTTGACATCATATTTCAAGAAATTACCAAGAAAAACTGCCCTGATATCCTAAAACCAGAGGGAAAAATAGAAATTGAAAGAGTCCACTGATCATCTCCTAAAAGGGATCTCAAAATGAAAACTCCTAGGAATATTATAGTCAAATTCCAGAGCTCCAAGGTCAAGCAGAAACTATTGCAAGCAGCCAGAAAGAAATAATTCAATTATTATGGAATCACAGGCAGGATAACAGTAGGTTTAGCAACTTCTACATTAAAGGATCAGAGGCCTTGGAATATGATCATCTGGAGGGCAAAGGAGCTGGGATTACAACCAAAAATCACCTACATAGCAAAACTGAGTATAATCCTTCAGGGGAAAAATGGACATTTAGTGATATAAAGTGCTTTCAATCATTCCTGATGAAAAGAACAAAGGTGAACAGAAAATGTAACTTTGAAGTACAAGACTCAAGAGATTAAAAAGATAAGTAGGAAAGAGAAATCATAAGGGATTCAGTTAGGTTAAACTGTTGACATTCCTACCTGGGAAGATGAAACTTGTAACTCCTAAGAATTTTAACATTATTAGGGCAATTAGAAAGAAAATACATAGACAGAGAGCAGGGGTGTAAGCTGACTGTGATGGGATACTAAAAAAATAAAATTAAGGGATAAGAGATACACAGGGAGAAGAGAAAAGGCAGACATAAAATAGGGTTAAATTGTCTCACATAAAAGAGGTATGAAAGAGCTTTTACAGTGGAGGGGAAGATGGTGGAAGTGATGGACAACACTTGAACCTTACTCTCATTGGAATTGGCTCAAAGAGGGAATAATATACAGTCAGTTGGGTATATGGGGAAGTAGGAGGAGAAGGGGATAAGGAAGGAGAGGGACTGATAGAAGGGAGGGCAGATTGGGGAAGGGTGTAGTCAAAAGAAAAACACTTTCAAAAAGAGAAAGAGAAGGATAAATGGGGGGAATGGAGGGGAATAGTTTGTAATAACTGAAAAAATTATAGCAAGTTTCTTGATAAAGGCCTCATTTATCAAATATATACAGAACTGAGTCAAATTTATAAGAATAAAAGTCATTCCCTAATTGATAAATGGTCAAAGGATATGAACAGGCAGTTTTCAGACAATTCGAAGTTATCTATTGTCATATGAAAAAAAATGCTCTAAATCATTATTGATTAGAGAAACGCAAATTTTAAAAACTCTGAAGTATCACTTCATACCTATCAGATTGGCTAACAAAACAGAAAAGGAAAATGACAAATATTGGAAGGAATGGGGGGAAATTGGGACATTAAAGGACTACGGGTGGGGTAGTAAACCATTCCAACCATTGTGGAGAACAATTTGGAGCGACAATCAAAGGGCAATAAACTGTGCATACCCTTGGTCTTATTAATACCTCTACTAGGTCAGTATCCAAAAGAGATTTTTAAAAAACCGCAAAGCACCTGCAGGCATAAAAATATTTCGAGCAGCTCTTTTTGTGGTGGCAAAAAATTGGAAATGGATAGGATACCCAACAATTGGGGAATGCTTGAACAAGCTGCGGTATATGATTGTGATGGAATATTATTGTGCTATAAGAAATGAGAAGCAGAATATTTTCAGAAAAACCTGGAAAGCCTTCCATGAACTGGTAAAAAGTAAAGTGCATAGAACCAGGAGAACATTGTACACAGTAACAGCAATATTGTATGATGACCAACTATGAGCAACTTAGCTTTTCTCAGTCATTCAATGATCCAAGACAATTCTAAAAGTCTTATGATGAAAAATACTATCCACCTCTAAAGAACTGATGGAATTTGAATGCAGAACAAAGCATCCTTTTTTAAGTTTATTTTTCCTTGGTTTTTTTTTTTGGTTTGTGTTTTCTTTCACAACATGACTAATGTGGAAATGTTCTGCATGACTGCACACATATAACATATGTCAAATTGTTTCCCTTCTCAATACGGGGGGGGGGGGGGAGAAGGGATGGAAGGAGAGAATTTGGAATTCATAATTTTTTAAAAGAATGGAAAAATTGTTTTTATGTGTAATTATTAAAAAAAATTTTAAATATGGAAAGGAAAATCAAATAATGCAATACTTTGTGGCATCCGGTAGTAACCATAGAAAAGACTGGAATACTATCTTCCAAAAAACAAAGGAGGTCAAATTGCAACTAAAAATTATATTCCTTGTAAACATGAGCCTGTTGATCAATGAAAAAAGCTGAATGTTCAGTAATAGAACAATGCTTAAAGCATTCCTGCAAAAATGACCAGACATAAGTAGATTTTTCAAACTTCTAAACACTCCAAAACAACAAAAAGGCAAGAAAATTAATATGGTTACCAATAAAAGCACAAGTTATGAAATAAATGACCTCATTGCTAGAGACTCAGGAAAAAAAACTTGAAAGAAAAAGATACTTACTGGTTTAAAAGAAACTGAGAGACCACTAAGATTTATTTCTAAAAGTACAAAAGGGAATAAAGTTGAAAATGGAATTTAAATGAATAGAAGCAGTGAAAATAAAGGAACAGGTCTTAAAAATCATGAATTAAACCCATTACTTCACCTGTATGTACACACATAAAAGGGCCATAAGTATGAAATGAAAGGGAATACAAACCTAACTAACATGAAACCAGAACGTCTATAGGGATGCAAAGCCCATAGTCCTTGGACCTCCATGAATGCTGCAGAATCAGCCTTGTTGATAGAATGTACTTTGTAGGCAATGTGTCTTGAATGATGAAAAGCTGACCAACACAGTGGTCATGTGCAAAGGGAATAATAGTTCTAGGTCAAAAAGCCCTCTAACACACCTTGGAGGTCTTACAAGGAGAAATTTGAACCCAACAAATGGCAAAGTCCAGTAGTAGATCTTTTTTGGTTGATGCCTAACACTAAAAATCAGGATCTCAACAAAGGGTTTGGTCCCAGTCTGTATCCCTGTCATCCATGGCTGGTTTTAGCAGCTCCCTAGGTAGAACAGGAACAAGTAGGCCAGAACGGCAGGAAAATGTGGAAGAAAGGGAAAAGTGCTGACTTTATTTAGAATCTGAAGATCTTGGTGTCAAACTCAGCTTTGTACTATCTGTGTAATGTGGACTGAGTCACTTCACTTGAGGGTTGGAGGCTCAGTTTCTTCTCCTGAAAAGTGAGGGGTTGGGACCAGATGAGTTTTAACAGACCTTCCAGCAATTGATTATCATCTACAGAAATACAAAATTTCATCAGTTTTATGATGATTCCAAAAGAAATATTTAGAGAGTGAAGGAAATGATAATCACCCTAGGGAGCCACATGGAAAATTGCCTTGAGGTTTTCTTTCACAGGCCCAGAAAGAAAGGACTAAAACCATGACCAAGTGTCATGGTTCATGAAAGCAACTTTATAGGCACAGCTGATTTTGTTCGTGGGAAGGTCGTCGGCCAGGCTAGCAAAGGAATTATTTGCACAGACATGTCGTAATTAACAAATATGGAAGCAATCTCCTTGTTCCTTGTTTTGAATCTGTGTACCATAGCATACAGATGAGATATAGTCTTATATACAAAATGCTTTATTGTCAAGAAAAATACACACACAAACAAACATTCAGCAAATTTCACTGAGCTAATCACGGTCTTGTGAAAAATGTTTACTGGTATATGGTAAGAGATGGAGAAGGTGGAAGAGAGGGAGCAAGGTAAATATCCTAGAAAAAAATCTTAGAGATATCATAGAAATCCTACTCAGAGCCCTGGGAAAAAAAACTCTGCTCTACCTCATGCTATTTGACTATTTTCCAAGAGTTCAGTTCAACTCAACTACATGAGAGAACCAAAGAGCACTGTTTCTGGATGAACTGAGGCAACTTTATACCTGACCACAGAGACTATGGCAGCTTACTTCATCAATGGCAGCCAGGGAGAATAAAGGAGAAGTCAATGGAAATGAATCAGTCTCCAACATCAGTGCTAAAACAAGGTGAGTTAGGGATTGGGCCTGGAGCAGTGACTAGATATGCCTTTTATCTATCAGCAACACTATGCTCATCCAAAACAACAGAGTCTAGGCCTCCCTTATCACCTTGATTCAGCGTTTTCCCACAACCCTTTGTATGACCTCTCCAAACTTGCTTTGTGCAATGGAAAAAGTACTGCTGGCCTTGGAATGTCAGAATCTCAGCTCTGCTTTGCCACTTTATTGGCTATGTGACCCTAAGCAAGGCTCTGACCTTCCTTTTCCTCATCTGTAAAATGGGAATGATAATCCTGCACTCTTTCTAAACATTTTCTAACATCTGAGAGAAGGGGATGGGGAAAAGGATGCGCATTTATTAAGCACCAAATATGGTATTAGGCATTTTCTTAAACACTTTACAAACATCTCATTTGATAATTCTTGAATCAACTGGGGTACACAACAGCAAACCTCCCGTGTATGGAGTGCTAGCTGCACTAGCATGAATGATGAAACTGACCAGTCGTCACATTCAAGTCACTGAGAATTTCCTCTTCTTCTAGGTAGAAACTCAAAGCTTCAGGTGAGTTAGTGCAGAGATGTGTCAAATGACTGACCGTCATCACAGATGGTCTAATCTTAGCTAAGTGAGGGATTACATGACTAAATTAAACTGAGTAGGAAAAAAAATAGTATCATAGGTTTTGAGCTGGTAGCAACCTCAGAAATCATCTAATCCAACCTCCCTACTCTCATCTTACAGATGAGGAAATGAAGGTTCAGAGAGAAATGACTTGTCCAAAGTCACACAGCTAGTATGCAACAGAGCTAGAGTTGGAACTCATGTGACTCCAAAGCCAGTGACCTTCCCATTGCACCACACTGCTACTGAAAAAATCCACCAAGTCCCAGCCCATATCATAAAGCACTTGTTTTGGGGACACAATCTTTACTTCATGCTTGGTATACTCATACTTCTGCTCAAAGCAGGTTGATGCAATGGAAAATATATACTATTTATGAAGTCAATAGACTGGATATCTATAAGTTGCTCAAGTAAAAACAGGAAATTCTATACTATTGCTCAATACTTAATCTAATGATGATGAATCCACACAGGGTAGAAATCAGATGGGAAGTGTGATATTTAACACGGGCTAATGAAGTCCTGTTGTTTTATTTATTTATTTTTCCAAAATTTTATTTTAGACTCAAACACCAGAACACAAATAGAGAAAAGAAAAAAGAAACAAATATGTATCATAAACTCAAATATTAGAACTTAAATACAAAGTTAGAAAGAAATAAAAGCATTTCACATGCACAGCAGAATATAACAGAGGATTCAAAATACATAACAATAAAATTTCATTTCAAGAAAGCCTATAATAAATAACATTTATTGTGTTGAGAATTGTCCATCTTTCCTTTGCTCCGTTGTGAGTTTTCTGCTGTTTTTTCTTTGCTGTATCCATTTTAACTTTGTTCTTTTTTCTCTCCCCAACCCCCCAGGCTACAATAAAGGTTAGATATGGTTCCATAGCTACAAATACATGCATACACATATACATGTATGCATATATATATATAGACATATACATTCCCAAACCTATCCTACTCCCGATCTTTGTTTTTATGTATATGCACATCTCTTCTTTCCTACCCTTCCTGCCTTCTCTACTTTATTTTTACCCACTACCTTGCCCTTCTATGACTTGCCTACCCCCTCTAAGGATCCCTTCCCTACTCCTGTTGTTTTATTACCACGTTGGTGTGACTCTGGAATGTAATGGCAAACATTCAGGTAGAACAACAGAGCCTAGACACTCTTCTTTCTGCATTATATATTCCCATTTGTCTCTTTGCTGATTTTGTAGACATGTGCTATACTTGAGATGAAAATGATGTTACCTAATGCCTACCAAAGTGAGCCAAAGCTGTAGAACAATTTGTGTGATAACTATAATAAGGTAAAGGAAAGCACCTTTTAAAGACTCCATAATTCTGATCGATGCAGTGATCAGTCCTCAGACAACTGATGATAACCCACGTTTCCCACCTCTTGGCAAAGATTTAATGCAAAATTTAGGTGCAAAATGAGGCAAACATTTTCACAAACAGCCAGTGTGTTGGCTTACTTTAATTGACTAGATCTATTTGGTATAAATAAATACCAAAATAATATACATGTATTATTTCTCTGACTCAGAAGAAAGTAGAAAAAAAGAGTTCAAGTAATATTTGATGACAAACTTCAGAGCAATACAAGGAAATAGTTAGAGGCAGTGTGTGTCTGATGGAGGTCAATGAAAAAGAATACTTGCTTAAATAGCAATCCCAGCAACCAAGTAGATTCCATTGAGAACAAGAACATCATCAGGCATTTCATTTATGATCCACCCAATACAAAATCCTTTCAAGGTCCACTAAGACAGAAATACTTCCCCCCAAAATCGAATCGCCTTTCTCAAAAAGCTAGTAATCAGTGATCACTTCATGCACTCCCAGCACTCAGCTTGGTAAGATGCACTTTTCTATCACCAAGGCTTAGAAAAGCATCAGAATCTGTCTCTGTATTGAATAAGTTAGAAATACCAAAGCTCTTAATATCAAGATCCTTGTCAAAAGTGAAGAATCAACACCAATTATCAGTTTGATTCAAGTTTTCACTTCTGCCCAAAGGAAGATATATCCCTTAGGACAGTCCCAGAAAAAAATAGACCAGCTTTCTATTCATTTCAAGGGCTCTTTTGAAAGAGTTCCATTTGAAAAATACTAGGGGGAGCCCAATAGACTCTCAACCTTTCAGTTTTTCATTGAACTGGTCGAGAAGGCCCAGTCACAGTGGTATAGTGTCTGTATTGATTCATCTTGGTTAAAATTTATGTATGACAATAGCAAACTTCACATCCTTTATAAATGGCAAAGAATTCCCAAATAAGATCATGAACAAATGAGGACAGAGCAGAAAATAATAAGTCACTATATGTGTATGTGTGTGCATGCATATATATATAGATAGATGCATATACACATATATACATATGTGTGCATATAAAATATCCAGAACATTTAAATACATATATAGCATATCTGGAGCTTGTATATGTTGTTGTGTGTGTTTATCCAAATGACTAATAACAAGAGGAAAATCAAATCACAATAACTTTGAGATTCTACCTCACATGCATGAGATTGGGAAACAGGACAAATAAATCAAAATGGCAATTGTTGGAAAGGTAGTAGGAGGTCAGGCATATTGATGTACTTTGGGGAGAACCTTGAATTAGTCCAATAATTCTGCAAAGTATTCTGAAAGGATGCCTAAAAAGTCACAAAGCTGTGCATATCCTTTTTTATTTTGCTTTTTTTTTTTTAGAGAGGGGAGTGCCGGGCAATTGGGGTTAAGTTACTTGCCCAAGGTCACACGGCTAGTAAGTATTAAGTGTCTGAAGCCAGATTTGAACTCAGGTCCTCCTAACTCCAGGGTTGGTGCTCTATTCACTGCACCACCTAGCTGCCCCTATGCATTCCTTTGACAAGCAATACAACTACCAGTCACATACCAAAAAGTAACCAAAGACAGGGGGTGAAAGACCTATGTAATAATAGCTAGCATTTATATAGTACTTACTATATGCCAGGCACTATACTAAATGTTTTACAAATATTATTTCATTTGATCCTTGCAACAACCTACCACTATAATTATTCCCATTTCACAGATGAGGAAGCTGAAGCAAATAAAGTTTTTACTCAGCTACTAAGTGTCTGAGGTTGAATTTGAACTCAAGTCTTCCTAACTCTATGCCTAGTACTCTATCCAGCTAGCCACCTAGCCACCTCAGTAAGGCAAAAATATTTAAGGCAATTCTTTTTATACTATCAAAGGACTGGAAACTAAAGGTATGCCTGTCAGTTGGGGAGTGGTTCGCTAAATTATGCTATACATACATAATGGAATACTATTGAACCAGAAGAAATGACAAAAGGGATGAATTCAGAGAAACCTGGCTGTAAACCGTTGCCCACTGAAGTGAGCACAAGCTGGAGAATAATTTGTACGATGACTGTAATAAGATGAAGGAAAACACCTTTTAAAGACTTCAGGATACTGATAGATGCTGTAATCAATCTTCAGAAAACTGATAATGACTCATGTTTCCCCCTTCTTGGTAGTAGAGACATGATGAACAAGGGATGCAGACAGAAACAGACACTTTGTTTGACTAAACTTCAGGGTATAAATAAGGGCTTCTAAGGTGGATAGCAGGGTTGGGGAGGGAGGGTTGGTGAATAGCGAGAGTAGTATAGAAAAAGGAAAAGTATTGATGAAGCATTAATATATAGAAGAAAGAAAGGATAGTAAAGTTCAGAAAGGAACATAGGGGAGTTCTGTTACTATTACATTAAATTAAAGATTTAAGAACATAAACTACACATAATAACAGTTCACAGTTCCATATATTGTCATCTTTTCTGGTCTTTATATGTTGAAGTGTCCATTTTTTGATGCTTAAATTTGAAATAAAAAAGAAAATTAAATTCTATGTACGTATGGATTTGACATCCTTTGACACTCATTTCTGAGTATAACCTTCTCCCTACCCAGTGACTTCTCCCTCACGTTGTAACAAAGAACAAAAATGAAGGGAAAAAGCAGTTTAACAGAGCCAACTAACACCCCAACCTTGTCTGAAAGTATATGTAATATTCTACACCAAGTCACTGACATCTACATAAAAGGGGGGGTAGCAAAAAAACTCAGGAGCTCCTAAGAAAATCTAATGAGCTATCCCCATGACAAGAATAGGTTTTTGTGTATTGTACATATGGATACAGTGTGTGTACATATATTACACATATAACTAGAATTATATTTACACTTGCATATTTCTATATTTATACATATAATATATGCATATTTCTATACATATAATAAATACATACATGAGTGTATGTATACTCAAAGCCTGCTACTATGTTGATTTGAAAATGCTGAAGGACAAGTGGTAGCCCCAATTCTATTTCTGGAAACGTTGCAATTCCTCCTGCTTCCCTGACCCTCACACCACCAAGCTGCCAGTGAAGTCCTGACCCAGCAGAATCCCACTAAGATAATGCAATCTTTTGGAAGGATGACAAGAGTCATTGCCAAACACTGCTGTGGCCCTGCAAGACTTTGTCACCATGAATCTAAGTTAATTTCTGCACCCCTCCGTGTTCATTTTCGCCTCAGTAAATACATTCTGCATATACATATTTTTCCCCTAAGCCGCCCCCTTCCCAAATTAATGCAGGTTTTCAATTGCATGTTTCCATTTCTGTCTCTGGGGAGGCAATCTTTATTTAATCCTATGAACAGAATATTCATCATAATCAATGAGCCAGAGCATCCCAAGGGCATCCTACCTTTCCAGCCTTATCTCATACTGTGCCCCTCTATAGATAGCTCCCTGATAGCAATATATAGGAACCATGGTATTTTAGAGCAAAACAAAAGCTCTTGGAGATCTAATACAATTTCTGTATTCTATAACTAAAGAAACGAGGTCCCCAGAGACAAGGTGATACGCCTAAGGTCACAGAAGTAGGACAGTAGAGCCAAGAGGCAAGTCCAAGTGTCTAGGCTCCAAATCCAGTGTACTTCTGACTACCTATACTGCTCCCTAATTGCTGTCTGAACTTTTGGGGGGCAATCACATTTTCTTAGGCTGTGAGATCCCTAGGAAGCACTAGGAGGAAGCAATTGGTGATCCTGAAGTCTCTATGGGGAAAGAAGACAGGTGCCTGACATATCTCCAATGCCAATTCTGCCTCCAAGTCACCCGTTCCCTCCTCAGGAACTAGAACAAAAGGGATGGCTCCCCAGACCTCAGCATAAAATCCCTTTCCTGGGCTTGTCACCAGCTGCAGGGACCTGACCCACTTTGGCCACCTGCCTAGAGGGTCTGGTGAAACTGTGCAAATCCAATAGGAACCAGAGAGTTCAGCTAATGTTCTGTGGGAACCATGAGGCTGCCCCTAGCACTTTGGCGACCTTTGAAAGAGCAATGGGGTTGAAAACCCACCTGCAAGGGGTTGAGACTGTCTTTTACCTTTCTTTGTATTTCCAGAGCTTAGTACAGTGACTGGCATATAGTGGTGCTTAATAAAGGCTGGTTGAGAAAATATTAAGGCATAAAGACAGGCAAAAAGGAGATAAAACTATCCCTACATGCTGATTGATATGAATGTATATTTGAAAAATCCTAGGGGATCAGTAAACATAATTGAGCAATTAATGGATTCATCGAATTTGCAGGAAACCAAATAGCCCCTCCCATCAAATACATTCCTATATAATAATAACAAAATTCAAAGGGCAATAATAGAAAGGGAAATATCATTCCAAATAACCATGAAATGCATAAACTACTATCTGAAGATCAATCCCCCAAAACACACGCAATACTTCTATAGATCCAGTTGCAAAGTGTACCTTAAAGAAATGAAGAATAACTTAAAGAAGCAAGGAAAAATCTGTATGAATTGACACTAAGAAGAGCCAAGAAAACAATGTAGCCGGTGACTATAACAAAGCAAATAAAGAGTAACTCCACACACAAAATCCGAAATGCATGTTGCAAATTATAAAGAACAAGCATGACTAGAAAGGATAGGAAAGAACATGCCCTACCTGGCCTTTCAAAGAGGCAGAAGGTCCACAGGTGTTGTACAATGTACTTGCTTTGTATTTTTTCCCTTTTTTTTGTCTTCAAAAAAATCCTATTTGTCACATGGGGCAGATTTCTGGGAAGGGCAGGAGAGGGATACTGGGGAAATTATAGTGATGTAAAAACCTGGAGAAATCAACAAAAAAAGTATCAAAAATGCTTCTTGACTGACTGAGGAGAAAATGGATAGAAAGAAAGGTGAGGCATCAGGTACGAACAACTTCTTGACGACATTTAGCAGTGAAAGAAAGGATGGGGGCAGAAGAGCTAAATGGAACACTTTTTTAGGAAAGAGAAGCCTGAGCATGTTTGTAGGCAGATTCTAGACGCTAACTAGAGACATTTACATGGCACTTGGAAGGATGCCAAGTGTTTTGCTTTCATTGTCTTATTTGGTGAGGTAGGGGTACACTGGGATCCACCAAGGCGAGCTTAGCTCTGTGGGGACCGCGTGGTGTGCTCTTCCTGCCAGCTGCCCTAGTGAAACACGAGCTTGTGCAGGTATGGGGAGGGTCTTTCCATTAGGAGTAATGGAGACCTTTGCATGCAAGAAGGTTCAGCCAACCAAAAGGTTCCACTCCTCCATGTGGTCAGCCACCTGGAAACAATCCACAAGGGGATTTGTAAAAGTCTACCCCTACTGACAGCTAGGCGTGATCCCCATTTACAGGTGAGGTAACCAGCTTACAGCAATTAAGTGATTAGCCCAAGGTCAGACAGCTGGTAAGTATCAAAGGCATCGCAACCCAATTCCTGACTCTTAACCAACACTTTCCCTCTAATCCCCAAGCCACAATATGCTCTAAAAGGCACAATGTAATTAACTTTCAAGAACTTTGCATATTTTGCTACCTTTCAAATACCTGCATCATCTCGTAACTGTTACTATTCCAAGTCCAAACTTTGAACGGAGGCAGTTCTTCAGCGTTGGGCTGTGGCTGGTGAGACTGCAGGCAAATGATCATCAGCCAGTCACACAGGAAGCTTTCCCTGAGTCCCCTGAAAACCTGTTTCACTTCCAGCAAAGTCTCCAGCTGAGCCCAAGACAGGTTAAGTTGTTGACCTTGCCCTGTTCTTTCACAGGCCTTGAGAAATAGACATTGAGCTTCTTACTGCTACAAGACTGCTGTGGTTTGGCCTAATCATACTTATTTACAGAGGACCAGTAGCACCAGCACACAGCCCCGAATAGTCGACAAGAAGGATGCTCTTAGCACCAACTGTCCTGGACCCTTCACATACCACTCCACCCACTTGCCAGCTCTTCGATCCCAGGCTGCTTTGGGCCTGCTTCTGCCATACAGACTCAGATTTGGCTCTAGTGAACTGGGCCCCTTCTCGTTTTTGATCACACAATTCCCAAGGATGACTGACTCTCATACTCTATCCGAGCCTCACACATTAGCATCTAGCAATCAGTTCCCCTTCTTGTTGCTGGGAGCCCCACAGCAATAAAAGAGCTGAGCAAGGAAAGGAAGCCTCTTGCTTACCCTGCTCTGCTGACAGCCTGCTTGCTGGGCCTTCCACTTTCAGTCCCTCCCTCATTTAACCCTTGTTTGAATCCTTGAGTTACATGGATGGTAATTGTGTTTAAAACAATGTGCAAGACTTCATTCTATTTGTGCTGCCAAAAAGAGTGAAAATTAATACAGTGGTACTGTCTATATTGTCATGGACACCAGGCTATAAAAGATAACATTTTTGTTGCCACAGAGCCTTCTATTTTGAAGATGTAAATATCATGAAAATATTCCTGGCTTTCACAAAATATGCCTCAGTGAGTGATTGGTAGGCATGAGTACACAAAACTGTGAATTGCATATGATACAGGAATTTGCTTGAGGAAGGGTAAGAAAACAAAAGAATTGTAGAATCCTCTCATCTGCATGATGCTCAATGAGCCGTCCTCAAAGGCCATACAGCTCACTTGACTAGGACCCACATATGACCTCTTCTGGGAAACCCAATGTCTGTCTGATTTCTATTTCAATAAGTTGCATTAAATCCTTTTTTCATCCTTTAATGAGAATAAAAGATAACAGGGAATAGCCAAAAATAAGAAACAGTGACAATCTAATGCTGTCTGTGTTGTCATGGTCCTTAACTTCAGTTAGTGAACATAGTGGACACTTTAAAAATGTTAGTTGAGTTGATTTACTTCCCTTACTCTCCCTGCACCAACTAAGAAGAGATAAAGTTCTTATCCTGTTTCCTGGGTCACTTGTGTATCACATTGCTTCTTGAACCAACCCAGGATGGTCTCTTGCCCTGACTCCACCCAAGAGGGAATTTGTTTTGGGGAACCCAGAAAGGCTAGACATCCCTATCTCTTGTTCTGCCTAGTACTCACTTTCTGAACCATGCCTATACCTTGGGTTGTAAATTCATTTAACGCAGGGATTCTTAACCTGGCAGGCTTAAGTGGATAGATTTCAGGGGACCTCTGAACATGGATGAGGAAAAAAGAATCCAGACTAATCTTGACTGAAATTTAGCGTTTCCTTCAATTATAAATGTAGGCAATGATCCATAGTAGTATTAGGCTTCACCAGACTGCCAAAAAGTCTATGACACAAAAGAAAGACTAGGAAAATCCAATTTAACTCATTCATTCAACATTTATTTACATTTATCCCTTTTGAATTTCGACAGATTTGACCCAACCCACTAGCCTGTCAAGATCTTTTTTAAAACAGGACTATTAAATGTATTAACAGTCCCTCCCAGTTTTTCGTCTACTGGAAATTTGATAAGCATGTATCTGTGTCTTTATCCAAGCTATTAATAAAATATTAAAGAGCACTGGGTCAAGTGCAGTTACCTGGGGAACCTCCTTCCAGTCTGACATTGAACCATAAATGACTACTCTTTGGGTCTGGCCATTTTAGAATTGACCTATCTGTCCTGTCTTGTAGCACATATTCTCCAACCTTTCTACAAGATTAATATGAAATGTTGATAAAGGGTTCACCAAAATCTAGGTAAACTATATATCCAGTATATTCAGTCTCCTTTGCTAACTCACCTTCCATATCATATACCCTGTTGTGGATGTTCCCTAAGGCTCTGTCCTGGGCTTTCTCTTCTCCTCTCTCTATATTTTCTCTCAATGACCTCATTGGTTTCCATGGGTTTAACTGGTACTTGATTCCAGATCTCTATGCCTAGTCTTAGTCTTTGCCCTGAATTTCAGGCCTCCATCACCAATTGCCTATTGGACATTTCAAATTGAATATCCCAGAGACATCTCAAACTCAATGTGTACAAAACAATTCATTACAGTCTCTTTTCCCCTAGACCCTCCCCTCTCCCAAACTATCCTATTTCCATTAAAAGCACCGCCATCCTTCCTGTGTCTCAGGTTCATTACCTTGGCATCAACCTGAACTCCCCACTGTCCCTTATACCATATATCCAATCTGTTCTCAATCTCATTGTTTCTACCTTCACAAAATCTCTTGTATTCCTCCCTTTTTCTCTATTCACACATCTGCCCTCTTAGTTCAGGGCCTCACATCATCTATTGACTACAATAACAACAGCCTCCCAATTTGTCTCCCTGCCTCAAATCTCTTCGGTCTGTCCTTCTTTCTGTTGCCAAAATAATTTTCCTTAAGCTGACTTTCCAAATTTGACTATAGGACTCCCTATTCATCTAACTCCAGTGATTTCCAATTGCTTTTAGGATAAACTATCAACTCCTCTGTTTAGTTTTTAATACCCTACCCAGAACATACCTGGCCCCAAAACATCTTTTCAACCTCATTGAACATTACTTTTCTTTCCATACTCTGTATACCAGCAGTCCCCTAAATCTAGAACCTACTCCCTACTGAACCTCTGCCTCCTTGTTGCTTCCCTTTAAGACATAGCTCAAGCATCACCTCTTGCATAAACCCCTCAACTACTCCTGCCTTCTCTCCCAAACTATCTTGTATTCAATTTCTTTGCATATATATGGATTTATTCCCTTTGCATTTGTGATAGAGACAGAGATAGAGACAGAGACAGATATAGATACAGACAGATATAGATACAGATACAGATTAGATATAGATGTAGATTATAGACATGGACATAGATACATAGACATAGACATAGACATGGGTATGGGTATGGATATAGGTATAGATATGGATAATTATAGATATAGATGTAGGTGTAGATATAGATATAGATAAGATATAGATATACATATAGATACACACACACATGGTATCTCCCTCATTGAAATATAAATTCCTTGTGAGTAGGGATTCTTTCATTCTTTGTACTGCATTTCCAAGGCCTAGCATAGTATCTGGCACACAGTAGTCGCTTAAATACTTGTTGATTACCTACTTGCTTTGATCTATTAGTGTAGGCTGATCATCTACCTTTATTCCCTCTACGCTAACACCATTAAATTAAAAGAAAAAGCCTTCAGGTTTACTTGTGAATCAAGCAACCCAGCCTTATGGAGAACACCACCTCCCCCAGGAGCCTAAACTATTCTCTAGACCTATAGCACTACTCTAGCATGTCAGTTATCATGCTGCCATTCCTCTGCCTTTGAGCTCTCATACTCTGCCCACTCTATAGTTTTCTCCCTCAAGAGATTATAAGGTCATATATTTAAAGCTGGAAGGATGACACTTTTGCCTATTGAAATCCCTAATTTTCTTTAGGAATCAGCGTACCATCTACTTCAGGAGGCCTTACCCAGTTATCTCTACCCCTACCCACTATGTGCTGATGCTGTCCACTTCCCAAGGTTACCTTGACTCTCACTGGTGTCATAAATATATGTATATATAAATATATATGTATGTATATATGTGTGCATGTATGTACATGCATGTGTGCATATATACATACACACATTTTTGTCCTGAGGACCTCAGATTTTATTGCTATAGGGAGCTGCAGGTAAAGAAGTTCCCTCCCTTCTCTCTAATTTCACTGGGACACTATGTCAGGGTGGTACAGCCCACATGTAGTAGAGAGTGATCTTATACCTAGTTCTTTCTTTCTTCATGATCCAACCTCAATTCCTTCTCCCTGGCTACAGCTCCTGCTCATTAGAAAGAACACATCAATTCTCCCTAAAGTAGAGATGTACCAAAATACTGATTCAGAGATTTTCAGGAGACAGAAAGCCAAATAAAGCAACTAATACTTACTCAATATTTCAAAGATATTGTGAATTCATCAGTGTAGGGACAGCCTCCCTTTTTACCTCAGCAGGTGTTTTCAGTGAAGGACCATAGATAAAAGATTCAACTCTTGGTGGCCAACCTGGAACAGAGCCTCTAAATTTAGGCTGATCTGGCTATGACAAATAGAGGACCCACGACTGGTACTCTACTTAAAGCCCTTCTAGCTTGGTAGAGATTGACAGAGCCTAGCCTCTGCATAGCTTTTGAGGCCCCAAGGTTACCTCTCTGCCACAAGAAATATAGGAAAGAAGATTAGAAGAGATTGACTATAATATGATAAAAGAAATGAGGATTTATTTGAAACAGTTATCTTGTTTCAGAATTTCATTCAAATATAATTGGGAGACTTTTAAAAAATTATATTGGTTGATATTGCAAGATTTGTTTTAATTCCCAGAACAATTTTGGAAAATTGTACATAACTTACACAGCTCTAAAAATGAGTTTCTTGTTTTATAAATTCTTCCCTATGACTTCAAATACATTGCACAGAGAATCAGAGATCACATTCCCAGATTCATGTGTAGGAGGAAAGAGAAATTTGAAATTGTCTATAATTTGAATGTTCAACAAGTAAAGAGCTCACATCCTTCCACAATAAACTCATTTTTCCTTTTATACTTAGAAGATTTTTTATTTTTTTTACTAAAGCAAAACGTACCTATAAACTAGATTAGAAAAATGTTTGTTTGCTCTTATGGGAAATAAAGCAAATAAACCTGAAGTAAAAGAAATGGTGGAAAACATGGTTCGTTTTTGTTGTTGTTGTTGTTTAGGGAGGTGGAGGAGACGATCTGCAGTAGCACAAAACCACTCTTCCTCCTCATCTGTAAAGGTCAGTCCCAGTATGTGTTCCAAAATGACTTCTGTGGAGTCACAGTGCCCCCAAGAGGCTCAATTTAGAATTGGCAGAGGAAGAAAGATCTTCCTTAGCAAGACCTAAGCAAAAAAATGTCAGCTGGCAAAAGATGGGACTCAGCTTAGATCTGAAATGCAGAGGGGGTTGGGGATTTTGGTATGGTGTTTTTTTCTTGGTCTGTTTTTGATGTATTTGATTTGAAAGAATGTGCTCTCTCTGTTTAAGTAATTCTGACTTCTGCTTGAAAAATGTAGTTGAGTTCCCATAAACTAACAAGTCCCAATTTTTTTTCCAAAGCAAAGACCTTTTCTCCCCAAATTCAGACATCAACAAGTACAGAAGACCAGTATTATTTTTATTTTGTAGGCGACTTTTCCAAATATTTAAATATTTGAATCTTCTCATTGCAAAAGCAAGATGTGGTTCGGTTTTAAATTATATGAAAACTTGGGGATAAGTGATGACTGGACTCTCCTGGGAATCTATGCATTATTTAAACATAAACTAGGGAGACCAAACTTTCTAATATGAACATATAATTCATTTTCCTTATTTTTATGTTAATTACATAGGAGTTCAGAGTAGAAAATCTCTTCACTAAACCACAGTCCCTAAATATCATACAGTGTTTGAGAGTTGCCTGAGGCCTAAGAAGGTTAAGTTCATAGATATAAAGCTTGGGGGACCTTTAAGCCTTCTAGTCCAATCCCTTCATTTATGAGGAAACTGAGGTTCAGATGGGTTAAGTGATTTATGCCTGAAGTCACGAAGGTGATGAGTAACAGAGCAAAGATTTAAACCCAGCTCTTTGTATCAAAATCCAATAGTTGTTCCACAAGATTGGTAAACTACACTGCTTTGCAAATCCTTAAGTGCTAATTATGGGGAGGTATACCCCAATACCACAGCCTGAAGTCTGCTCCAACCTCTTCATTTGTCCCATGAATAAAAGAGGGCGTGGGCAGATCTTAAAGGGACAGACTGTTTTTCTTTCTTCTCTGGGAGAGACTGGGAAATTCTGAAACCTAACCAAATGAATCCTGGGAATTGTAGTCTCTGACAAATAAAAAGCACTGTCATTTCCCTGCCCTGGTAAAGAGATTCTCACAGGAGTTTAGCGCATGGAAATGCCAGGTTGGGGTTGGTTGAGCAAAGGAGGCTCAGAAGTTGAATCAGAATTGGAGTTTACAGAAGCAGCAGAAACAGCAGGGAGAAAAAGAGAAAAGCCTTTGCAGGCTATTTCTAATTCCTTGTTTCATATAAAACTGGAATTAATGATAACTTCTTTATGATTTATATAACTTCTTTGTGATTTGATTGTGATTGATTATAACCTCTCTGTGACGTATGTTAATTGTGTCTTGAAAAAATAGAGTCCAATATAGACAGTGCCTGTTGTGAGTGTGCTACTTCTGAGGTGGACCCAGACACATTTGACTTCAGGGATTTCCCAGAATCTCTAGCCAAAGAAATGGAAGGAGTGGTTGGGGGCAGGAACTCAGCAGGAGTATAGGCCTGTTCTCCCCACATGAACAAGACGTGGCCTATGCCCAAGGAACAACTCATTTCACCAGCTTCTGATCAATCCTGGAAAGATCTAGGAAAATTCCTTTGGGATGAAAGGTCTCAGAGACCATCTGAAGAACCTGATTGATTAATGTATCATATGTTTCATCTACATATCATGTATATCACCTACAGCAGTAGCGTTGAAGAACAGTGCACAGAAAGATTAAAACTACTAGACTTTGAACAAACAAAAAACCCCAAAGTAGATAAATACAACATACCAAGAGTTTAAAATGTCTATTAGCCACTGATTTTCAGCATTAGACTTCTGCACTGGCTTTTTCCATATAACTATGGAAGGGGAAAGCAAGAAGATTACTTTATATCTGCCAGTTGGATTTCACCAGTTTTATTGCATTCCCTAAGACATCTTGCTTGACATTTACCATTTTCCAAAAACTGATGGAGAAAGTAATGAGACATGAATCATCTACATGTATTGAGGGACCTTAATGATATCACTGTCTTTCAGAAGATTCTAGAAGAACAGAAGGAAATACTATTCAATACAATGGATTGACAACAGGAAAATGAACTAAAGCTTTTAATTAATAAGGGCCATACTGTCAAGTATATGGGTCATATTGTATGTCATCAAGGTATGGACAACAACCTAGAGAAGGTAGAAGTGTCCCTGATTTGGTGCCTTTAGAACCTTTGAGATGGAAGGACTTTTCCAGGATTCGTTGGATTTTGCAAATTTGTCAGGAACTATGTTGCTATTATGAATCCACTGAATTACTTTACTAAAGCATATGTGATTAAAAGAGCACAGAAGAGAAAGGGTAAGAAATAAAAGGTTTCTTAAAACTCTCTAAACCCTTTTAGAAACCAACAGACAAAGCATGTGAACAAGATGCACACCAAAGATTTGCTCCATCATCTCTCACTTGCACCTGTATTGACCTCTCTACGGACCCAAATAAGCCTTTTGTCCTGCATATGAATGCCAGATCAGAGGGTTCTGGAATAGTCCTGTGGCAGAGAGTGATGGTTACCACAAATTAGTTGCATTTGCCTACACATGCTTGAGCATCAGCAATTCTCATTGCCCCTGCACAAAAGCTAGACGTCTTGACTTTGAAGTAGGCTCTCACTGAGAAATTCAAAAGCTATGTGTCTGGAATAGAGTTGCAAATGGAAACTGACAACAATCCACTGTCTCTTATTCTAACCAATTCCAAGTTAACTACCACTTGACAACCAAATATAATTCACCATTCACTGGAATGGCCAGGAAAAATTAACGTCAATTCAGATGCCCTGTTTCTGATACCTAAAGAAGGAACTGGGTTACAAGAAAATGGCAGTACCACTGGAAGTTTAAGGCCTCCTCCAGACAGTAGTAAGAAGCATATGAAAGCCTTGCTTCATAGAATCAACATTATTGGCCTAAGCTGTTTGTGGATGACTAGTAGAAAGAGCAGATGGCCCACAAAGGACTGCTAGAAGTGATACATACAAGCCGAGAAGTGGGAAGATCATGCCAAATGCCTCAAGTGCCAGTCCCTTGAAGTCACCATAATGTTGAGACAATGACAGAAGTTGGAGCTATACAACAGAGTACTGTACCAGACTGTCACTGAGACCATACATGGTATTGGGAAGCAGTTGGTACTGCCAAGCACATATCACTTTATGGCCATGAAAGAGAGAACCCTAGAGCTGCTGAGAAACAGATTCTATTGGCCTGAAATTGCTGCTGATGCGTCCAAGAAGTGAGAGGCTTGTAATTGTTTACAAAGAAAAGAACGAGCCACTCGTGCTGAATATTTAGAGAATATAAACACTAAGAAACCTTTGGAACTTGTCTTTATTGACTTTCTGTTGTCTGGAAGAACATAGCAAGAACATAAGCCACATAATAGTAGTGACTGACCTCTTTACAAGGTATGTATAAGCATATTCAACCAGGAACCAGAAAGTTTCCATGGTTGCTAAAGTATTGTGGAAGAAGTATTTCTTAGAGCATGAACTTCTTACTAATGGGAAAAGGGACTGAAGGGTGGACAGAGGTTCCAGGGTGAGGAGATACAAGGCACTGGGGGAAGTTCCAGGGTGAGAAGTCAGCTGAGACATGGTATCAAAGTCCGAAGTCCAAAGCAGAGCTGGGAAGGGGAAAAAAGATGGCCAGCTGAGATCTCACCCCAAAATAGAGTGAGACATGAGGGGAATGGGATAAGAATTGAAACACATGGGAATGAGGGACAGAACACTGAGACTAAAGAGGGGGAAGTCATTCTACAGCAGCCAAGGGTTCAATAAGTAAGGGATAGGGAGAGTAGGAGAGGTTAAAAGTATGCCAACTATTGGAGAAGTCAAGGTAGAATAACAGTAAGGTCCCCTGATGAAGGTAGGGGATTAGGAGGTTCAAGTTTGATTATTTGTGTTGGCACAGCTCTCAACTGCCTGAACTGTCATGTTGCTATGGATTGGGATATGCCTGGTGGTGTTGTAGCCCTAGGCTTGTTGTAGAAGTGGAATACCCAGGGAGGAGAGGAGGAAGGAGGTGGTTTATCCCAACCCAAAAGCCCACTCCCTCCCCTCTCAACAGGATCTGATTTTTCTGTGCCTTTTAGTCAGTCTGGAATCCTAGTAAGGATACTGTCTCCTGCATCCTCATCCAAGTATTGTAAAGAATACACCTGAGAAATAAGAATCTTCTCCCACTCTGTTACATAACTTTTTTCTCCTCCTCAAATCCTACTTTCGTACTGGAAGGCTTCAACATACATTTTGATACTCTCTCCTAGATCCCAATCTCCCAAATTCATCAACTTACTCATTTCCTATGACCTATTCCTTTATCCTACCACAGCTATACTTAGAGAAGTGTCTCCATTTCCTTTCCTTTTGCTCTCTTAATTGTCTGCAGTCTGACTTCTGGCCTCGTCATCAAATGGAAACTGCTCTCCTCAGAGTTACTAGTGATTTCTCTGTGTGTGTTTTCTATATTATTTTATTTTTTAAACTACATTTCAGTTCCAAGCTGTTTCTCTCCCTCCCAACCCTGCAATAAAGAAGGCCAACATTTGAGACACATGCACACACATACATATATGTATATCTGTATATACACATACATATGTGTTAGAGATATAGACATAGACACAGACACAGATTTAGATCTAGATCTAGACATAGACATAGACATAGACATAGACATAGACATAGACATAGATATAGATATAGATATAGATATAGATATAGATATAGATATAGATATAGATATAGACATAGATATAGATCAGGTTTTCCCCCTCTGGAGGTGAATAGCCTCTTCCTTCATAGGTCCTTTGTAGTAAAAGTGAATATTCATATAACTCATTAGTTATTCACATTTACTCTTCAAACAATATTTCCACTACTATATACAATATTCTCTTGGTTCTGCTCATTTCACTCTTCATTATTTCATACAAGTCTTTCCATGTTTTCCCAAAACCGATCTGCTCATCATTTCTTATAGCACAGTAGTATTCCATCATAATCATATACCACAACTTATTCAGCCATTCCCCAAATCATGAGCATTCCTCGAATTTCCAGTTCTTTGTCACCACAAAGAGTTGCTATAAATATTTTAGAAAATATACGTTCTTCTCCTTTTTCCCTCATCACCTTGGGAAACAGACCTAATAGTGGTATTGCTAGGTCACAGAGTATACACAGCTTTATAACTCTTTGGGCATAATTCCAAAATGCTCTCTAAAATAGTTGGGTTACTTCACAGTTACACCAACAGTGTGTTAGTGTCCAATTTTTCTGCATCCCCTCCAACATTGGTCATTTCCCCTTCTATCATTATAGCCACACTGATAGGTGTGAGATGGTATCTCAAATTTTCATTTCTTTAATCAATAAATTATTAATATTATTTTTTCATATGACTAAAAATAGCTTAGATTTATTCCTCCAAAAACAGCCTGTTCATATCCTTTGACTATCAATTGGAGAATGATTCATATTCTTATAAATCTGACAAAGTTCTCTATCTATTTGAGATGTAAGGCCGTTATCTGAGAATGCATCTATAAAATTTTTCTCCATTTTTCTGCTTTCTTCATGATCTTGGCTACATTAGTTTTATTTGTCCAAAAACTCTTTAATTTAATATAATCAAAATTATCCATTTTACATCTCACAATGTTCTCTATCTCTTGTTTATTCATAAATTGTTGTTTGTCTCTTGTTCATAAAATTCTTCTCCTAACCATAAATCTGATAGGTAATGTGTTACATGTTTTTCTAATTTACTTATATATCCATTTATGTATCTACTTTTATCTTGGTACATGATGTAATATATTGATCTATACCTAGTTTCTGCCAGACTGCTTTCCAATTTTCCCAACAATTTTCACCAGTGAATTCTTTTTTTTTTTTTTGCTTTTTTTGGAGGGCAGTTGGGGTTAAGTGACTTCCCCAAGGTCACAAGGCTAGTTTTTGTGTTAAGTGTCTGAGGTCACATTTGAACTCAGGTCCTCCTGACTCCAGGGTCAGTGCTCTATTCACTGCGCCACCTAGCTGCCCCTCACCAGTGAATTCTTATACTGAAAGTTTACATCTTTACATTTATCAAACACAAGCTATTTACCACTGTGTACTGTATATCTACTGTATTCCGCTGATCCACCATTCCATTTCTTAGCCAGTAGTACTTCTGATAATTATTGCCTTATAAGACATACTAATTGTGTTTTACTAATATATAGTAATATAAGGTTCCCTCACTACCTACCTTCCATCCCATCCTTTCCTCTACTGTAACAGTTCTTCCATTCATGCCTCTTTCCATTTTACCTCTTCCTACCCAATTGTCTTTTTTAGGACCATCTCATCATAATCAATCCAATCCTGAGCCTTCTCTCTATGTTACTCTTTCAAACTACCCTTAGTAATAGTAACATTCTGAAAGAGTTGCAAATATCATTTTCCTATATAAGAAGTAAACAGTTTAATTCTATTAAATCCCTTATAATCAGACTTTCAGGTTTATCTTATGTTTTTTCCTAATTCTATAAGTCAGATTTTCTGTCCAGTCCTGGTTTTTTCCTCAAGAATGGCTGAAAACTCTTTAGTTCATTAAACACTCATTTTTCCCTTAGAAGATTACATTTAGCTTTGCTGGGTATGTTATTCTTGGTTGCAAACTCAACTTCTTTGCTCTCCAGAATATTATATTCCATTCCCTTCGGTCTTTTAATGTCAAAGCTGCTAAATCTTATGTTATCCTGACTATGGCTCCACTATATTTAAATTATTTCTTTCTAGTTATTTATATTTTCTCCTTGATCTAGGAGCTTTGAAAGTTAGCTATAACATTCCTGCGAATTTTCAGGTGGTGATCAGTGAGGGTTTTTTCAATATCTATTTCACTATTTAGATCTAAACCTTAAAGGTAATTTTTCTTATAATTTCTTGAAGTATAGCATCTAGATTTTTTTTATCATGGCTTCCATGTAGTCCAAGAATTCTTATACTATCTCTCCTCTATCTGTTTTCCAGGTCACTTGTTTTTCTAATGAGATATTTCATGTTCTCTTATATTTTTTCATTCTTTTGATTTTGTTTTATTATTTTTTTATGTCTTACCCAATTCTGTTTTTTAAGGAGTTCTTTTCTTCAGTGATTGGGTCTTTTTCCAATTGGTGACTTTCTTTTCATAATTTTCTTGATTTTTTTTGCATTAATCTTATTTCTTTTTCCAATTTTTCCTTTACCTCTCTTCTTTGATTTTTAATTTTTTTCATTTTTTTTAGGGGGCAGTTGGGGTTAAGTGACTTGCCCAAGGTCACACAGCTAGTTTTGTGTTGAGTATCTGAGAACAGATTTGAACTCAGGTCCTCTTGACAGCAGGGCCCCCCGCTCTATTTACTGCTCTCTTCTTTGATTTTTTAAAAATCCTTTTTGAGCTTCTCCAAGAACCTTTTCTGGAGCTTGTGGCCATTTTTCTTCCAATGCTTAATCTAAGGCCAGGTGTGGTCACTGCTCCTCTGACTATAAGGCTGGTCCCTTAAATGTCTTCAAGTACTCCTGTCCACCCTTGAGGCACCGACAGGGTTCCCCAGCACCTCTACGTGGCAAATGCTCTTGCTCCCTATGATCTGTCACGTAGCCCGAAGTGTCAGCTCAGCCCACTGCCCCGGGACCAAACGGAGGTTCCCCATTCTCCTGTAGGGTCCACAGCCAGCTGGGCCCCGCCCCTCTGAGACAGCACTCACGGCCACTGGCGGGGGTCACTTCTGGTCATCGTGCCTGCGTCCTGTGCCCCCTACCATGTGGCAGCGGGCCTGGGCCCCTTTGGCCAGCACCAGTGGAGGTCCCTGCAATGGTGCCATGTTCAGGGCCCAGCCCCAACAAGGTCCGAGGTGTGAAAGTTCTGGAAGCCCCGACTGCTGCCCACACAGCTGCTCCCAGGGCTTGCCATTTGTTCACCTGGTGCTATCTGTCCTTGTCACCAGTCCGGTAGGTCCAGCTTTTCCTAATGTCCTCCCAGGTTGCGTTGGGCTGGAGCACTGCTCTACCCTGACTTTGAATTATTTCTGCCACTCTAAAATTTTAAGTTATTTGTAGGGGAATTTGGGAGAACCAAGGAGTTTACTGCCTTGATCTGCTACCTTCCCCCAATTCCCTCACCAGTGATTTCCTAATCTCCAGAGTCTAATGACCTCCTCCCACTTACCCACTCTGCAGACTTTGACACTGCTAATCACCTGATCACCGTCTTCTTCTTGCATTTCTCTTTTTTCTAGATTTTCTTGATACTTCTCTCTCTTGGTTCTCTCACTCTCTTTGCCAGATCTTCATCCAAATCGCACTTACTAAGCCTGGGTGTTCCCCCCAAATTCTGTCCTCATCCTTTTTCCTCTTCTCCTTCCATGCTATTTCACTTTGTGATCTCATAAGCTTCCATGGATTCAGTTAGCATATAAAAGCTAATTATTCTCAGATTGACTTATCTATCTCTAACCTCCAGACTTGTTTGTATCTGCAATTGCCCATTGGATGGATATCATGAACTGAATGTCTTGTAGGCATCTTTAACTCAACATGTCCCAAACTGAATTCATTATTTTCCCCCTCCCTAAGCCTGCTTTTCCTAGTTTCTGTTACTATGGAGAGGCATTCCTTTGACTTAAAGCCTTTGAACAGAAGGATTAATCAACCTGGACACAGGTTGTGGAGATGGGAACCAGAAAGGAAGTACCCACATTTCCCCAATTGATAAATAGGCAAAGGATATGAACACACAGTTTTGAGAGAAAGACTGTAGCTCTGTGACCCTGCCAAGTCACTTAACCCAGTTTGCCTCAGTGAGCTATCACTAGCCATATAAAATGCTCCAAATCACTAATTATTTTTGTTATTCAGTCACTCCAGTGACTTGGACAGGGTAGTCTTCCTGACTCCAAGCCTGGTACTCTATCCATTGTGCCACATAGCTACCCTCACTAATTATTAGAGAAATGAACATTAAAGTACTTCTAGAGTCTTACCTCATATTCATCAGATTGGTAAAGTTGGGGGGAAAATGGAAAATGACAAATGTTGCAGGTGCTATAAGAAAGTGAGTATTTTAATATACTGTTTAGGGAGTTACAAATTGGTCCAGCCAATCTAGAAATCTTTTTGGAACTGTGCACCCAAAGTTACTAAACTCCATACCCTTTGATCTAGAGATAGTTCCCCAAAGAGGATAAATAAAAAAGAAAAGAATCATGTGTACAAAAATATTTATAGTAGCTCTTTTGTGGTGGCAAAGAATTGGAAATTGAGCAAGGAAGGTACCCATCAAGTGGGAGATGGCTTAACAAATTAAGGTATATGAATATAGTGGAAACCTACAGAGCTATAAGAAATAATGAAGATGATGGTTTCAGGGAAACCTGGGAAGACTTGTATAAACTGCTACAGAGTGCAGTGAGCAGATCCAGGAGAACAATTTATAAAATAACAACATTAAAAGGCAAACGACTTTGAATGCCTTAATAAATCTGTTCAACAAAAAGGCCAATGATTCCCAAAATGCCACCTACTTCCTGACCAAGAGGTGATAGACTCACTTGCAGCTTGAGATATTTTTTTGTATAACTAATACAGGAATTCATTTTTACTTGGCTATGTATTTTTCTTACAGGGTTGTTGTTGTTTTCCAGTGAGGGTGGAGGAAGAGAAAATAGTTTGTAGTTTGTTTTTTTAATTGAAAAAAAGATTTAATAATATATAAAAATAAAGGGCCAAATTGGAAGAGTTTTGGAGAAAGCAATCACAGGATTTAGTGACAAACTGAAAAAACATGGAGTGAAAGGAGTCTAACCTGATTCCAAAATCTCTTCTTGGGGCCACTAGATGGCACAGTGAACAAAATACTGGGCCTGGAGTTAGAAAGGCTTGAGTTCAAATACAGACTCATACCTTTACTAGATGTGTGATTCTGGGCACGTCACTTCACCTTGTTTGCCTCCGTTTCCTTTCCTGTAAAATGAGCTGGAGAAGGAAATGGCAAACTGCTCCAGTATCTTTGCCAAGAGAACCCCAAATGGGGTCACAAAGTCAGACACAATGGAAACAACTGAATAACAACAACAGAGTCTCTTCTGGAGAGAACAAAAGAGTGCTGGTACCAGTGAAGAGAAATGTAAGCCTGGAGAAGGAGGGGAAATCTGTTGAGGAAGTTGGTTCATTATGGTGTCTTGTTTTGTTTACACACTGATCCAGGCAGGTTCTACAAATGAAAACATTGGGACTGGAATTAAGGTTAGAAGTTAGGGATAACATAAATCTGCACAGAAAAGAGAATTGAAGTCATAAGACTAGAAGAATTTTTCAAGAATGTGTGTTTAAATAGAGGAGAGTAGAGAAGTGAGAAGAGAGCCTTAAGGGACACACAACCTCATTTAAGGGATGGGAGAAAAAGTCAGCAAAGGTGGAAAATAAAAATGCAATGATTACAATAATGTAAACATTTAAAAAGCCCAATGTTGTGCAATTGTAATCACCAATCTTTGCCCCTTGAGAAAAGAGGAGAATTAAATATACAATCCTCTTTTCTTTGGAGAGCTGGGGGGGTCTGTGGGTACAGGGTGTTGTATATACTGTCAGACTAGGCCAGATGGTTTTGTTTAACCAATTTTCTTTGCATTATAAGGGAAGACTCACTGGGTGGAAGGTGTGTGTCTGGAAATTGTTAAAAAAAATTGTTTGGTTAAAAACAAAATGTATAAATAAAGCTTTAAAAAATTAATAAGGTTTATCTAAGATGCTATTCATTTTGGATGTTTTATTATTTGTCTTTGTTGATGATTATTACCATTTATAATAAAAAGTTAAAAACAAACAAAAAAGAGCCACCAAAGAAGACAAAAGGAATGGATAAAGATAATGATAAGAAGAGAAAACAAAACTAGAATCTCAATTGGTGCATTTAGGTGTGACAGCTCTACTTGGGGACTCCCAGGCCCTGGATGTAGATTTGGGGTCAAGTTCCACCTTGACTAATTTTTGCCTGTGTATTCTTGGTCAAGATACCACCAAAGCCTCAGTTTCTCCATCTGTTCCAGTTCTAGATCTAGCATCCTAAGTCATTTCAGCTTTGTAGAATGAAGATATTGAACTAGATGGTCTCTAAGGTTCCTTCCAGCTTTAGAGCTATGATTCTATGTTCCCAAGCCATTTCATCTCTATGGATCCCAGAGTCCTCTGTAGTGTGATGGGGTTGGGCTAGATTCTAGAGGTGTCAAACAAATGGTCAGAGAGGCCAAATGAGGCCCACAATGCTCCTGAGTACATCAGAACCAGACTAACAAATAAAAATGTGATAAAACATGTGTAGTATTTGTTTGTGGTTTTCTAAGTCTGCATATGAGCCATAAGGATCCTACATAGGGTTTAGTGGCCATATTTTTTGCTTTGACACCACTAGCCTAGAAAACCTCTGAGAGGGGGGCGGAGCCAAGATGGCGGTGTAGAAGCAGCAAGGTCCCACAGCTCCCACACTGCCACCCTAAACACTCATAAAATACGAGCCCAGACAGAGTCTAGGACTCTCAGACTCACAAAAATACAGAAAACACATCTCTTGCTGAAAGCCGCTCGGCAGCAGGGTCTCATCCCAGAGGCCGGGAGCAGAGGCCGGCCCAGCCTGAAGGCGAGACTGCGGCCAAGCCTGGGGCAGCGGGAAGGAGCTGGGCTGAGCCAAGCTGCACAGCAGCCAGTCTGCAGGAGAGAAGATCTACAGCCTCCAGCACCTCCACATCTGCCAAGGTGTGAGGAATGGGATGGGAGAGGGGCAGCTCACACCAGAGCAGACACCGGCCTAGCCCAAAACCGCTGCAGCCAGGCCAGGCTGCAGGGCAGCCAGGAGGAGCTGAGCCTCCCAAGCCACAGCTTGAATCTACTTCAGAGATCTAATGCACCTGAGGGAATCTTCACATATGCAAACCAGGATTAGAAGGTCAGTGAAAGTGAAAGTGAAACTTTGAAAATTAATTTGGGGGAGAAAAGCAGTTCAGGCCAATCTGCCCCCAGGGCAAGGAAGCAGTGGGGGAGGGGAACTGCTGGAACCAGCAGCGGCACCCACTGGGCTGCTTCAAAGCCCAGACACCGCATGGGGGGCTGAATTGATTGATCCGGGCCAAGTGCTTTTGCGTTGAGCAGCCTGGATCCGGATCATGGTTTTGGGTGGTAGTCCTGGGGTGCACTTTCAGCAAGCCAAAGCTGGGGGGACTTGCAACACCCCCCTAATAGCTCCGGCAGCTGGGAAAACCCCAGCAATTTGGAACAGAGCTTTCCCCCTTGGAAGCAGAGTTTCACAGAACTAAAAAAAAAACAACCAATTAACTGACTGGCCAACATGAGGAAAAGGAGGCAAAATAAGAACAGCAACAAAACTCTAGAATAGTTTTTTTGTGGACAAAAAGGGTCAAAGCATGGAACGGGAGGAAGAGAGCCCAGAACTCAGAACTCCCACACCAAATGCTTCTAAGACACCTGAAGAATGCCTAGAAGCTATACATCAACTGAAAAAGGACTTTGAAAACCAAATAAGAGAAGTGGAGGAAAAATTGGGAAGAGAAAACCTCTGAGAGCACTCTCTCCACTGCAGCACCATGTAGTGATTTAGATCTAAGCCTATGATCCTATGTCCTTGGTTAAATCACTTTCCCTCTGTGGGCCTCAGTTTCAGCTTCTGGAAAATACAGGGGGATTATAGAATTTTGAAGGTCTCTTGCAACTGGAAAAGAGACCACTAGGTGGTGCTGCTGAATAGAGTGTCAGGTTTGGAGTCAGGAAGACCTGAGTTCAAATGTGACCTCAGAATTACTGTATGACCCTGGGTAGGTCTTAACCTGGACTTGCCTCAGTTTCCTCAACTGTGAAATAGTGATAATAACTATATCTACCTTGCAATGTGATTATAAAGATCGGGTGAGATAATATTTGAAAAAGTGCTTAGCACAGGGTTTCCCTCCTTTCAAAGGAGTAGATTTCAAATTTTATAGTAGTGCAACTGTGGTCTCAAGTCCAGGTGAAGTTTTCGATTTTGCCCATTTTTCGATTTGTCCAGAACCATTCACTGGTTCTCAGCACCTTCAGCTTCTGTTGTAGCATTATAACTGCAGGATTGCAAGAATATTGATTTATTTTTAATGATCAAAACTGCCACCTTTGTTTTTAAATACTTTCTATTAGGCTGGATGAACAGAAAACATCTGGGATAAGGAAAGCAATTGTTTCAGAGGGCAGACCCTGGAACTGGGAGATCTCTAGACCAATCCCTTCATTTTGCAGACCAAGAAACTGAACCCTTCTGAAAGGGAAATGACTCATCCAGATTCTCAGGGGAATGAGTAGGAGAGCTGTGATCTGAATCCAGGCCCTCTGATTCCAGTTCCATTGTGATTTAGTTCTGTAGCAAATGCCTTAAAGGTATCATCATTCAGTATTGCTCTCTACTAAGGAACTGGGAGGAGGGGTGGCTTCTGAGGTCCCTTCCAGGTTCTAGGTAAAATGAGGGGGTTGAACAAGAAGGGCTTCTGAGGCCCGATGAGGGCCTTCTGGAGGTGTTGGGGGAACCTCTCCATACTTAGGGCAGAGGATCTTGACTGCAGAGGTTAAGAAGGGAATACGTAGAGAGAAAGTAGAAATAGGTGTATACTACACATTTAAGGTATTAGTCAGCAAAAGGAAGGAGGAAAATAACTGGACAATAGCAGAGAATGGGGGAGCAGGGGATTGAGTCAATCGCCAAAGCTCACAAAAATCTTCATCTTACAGTGAGGGCAATCAGTTTTTACTGGTGACCGTTGACAAATAAAGATAATCCCTGTCTGCGCCATTAAATTCACCTCTATTGCTAAGTAGATGGAGTTTTATTTTTAAACATGGAGGCAGAGTCATGCTGTAAAATTCAAATAGATGGCAATTTTATTTTGTTGCCTTCCCCCCCAGTAATGATTGAGAGAAAGAGGTACCAAGAGTTGCTTTTAAAACTTATCACTTTTTATTTTTTAGCTACAAGCTAATATTAATGAAGTCAAATGAAAAATGTTTTCCAATGATTTAAAATTGGCTTTATCACTTCTCTGCACAATTACACTCAAACCTCTGCCCTAAAATAGAATTTAACCCTCTGCTAGGTTAATTACCTTGGAGGCATGTGCCTGATAGCAGGATACTCCAGAAATGGAGCACAGCCCCAGTGATTTCTCTGGAAGACATCCATCACTCACTGAACCAAAAAATGGTTTCTCATTCCCAGATTTATCTGGAATTGCATTCATTATATTTTCAGAAAGCTCTGTTTACTCCAATGATCATCTAGCACCAAGTCTGTAACAAAGATGTATTATCAATAGGAAGAAGCAATAGGGATTTGAATTCAGTAAGATCTGAGTTCAAGTCCTGCTTTAGGTACTTACTAGCTGTATGAACCTGGACAAGTCACTTAATCTCTCTGTGCCTCAATTTTCTCATCTATAAAGTATGGATAAAAACAGCACCTGCCTCAGGAGGCTCAAATGAAAATAATTGTAAGGTGCTTTGCAAACCTCAAAATACTAAATAAATGCTAGCTATTCTCATTATTAATATTGTTATTATTATTAAAATCAACACAACAGTGGGAATCCAGAGACCTAGGTTTTTCTGGCCCTGACTGTGTCCCTAAGTGACTTTGGGCAACTCATTCTCCTTCCTGGGTTTCAGTTTCCCCGTCTATAAAATGTCAAGTTTGAACTATCTGATCTCTAGATTGCCTGTTCTAAAATTTTCTTGGTTCTGTGCCATCAAAGCCAAAATTAAAATCCAATAGGAAGGGGGAAATCAGCAATATTAATAATGATGTATTTCTGTAGTACTTTAAGAAGCCCCTAGGTGAAGAATGGATACAGCACAGTGGATAGAGTGAAGGGCTTTGAGTCAGAAAGGCCTGAATTCAAATCTCTGGGACCTCAGACAAGTCATTTAACTTTTGATTGCCTCAGTTTCTTCAACTGTAAGATGGCTACATATAAAATGTGTGAATGTAAAAGTGTTTGCTTCAGTTTCCTCATTTGTAAATATGGGGATGGTTAATAGCATCTATCTCTCGGGTTGCTGTGAGGATCACATGACATAATAGTTGTAAAGTGCTAGCTTCATTAGACTGTCAATTCATGAAGGGTGGGAGTGACGTTTGTCTTTATTTGTATCCGCAGTGAGGGATACACAGTGACTAGCACAAATGTTTATTGACAATTTGACTGAATTATGTATCTCTTTAAAGTCTGCAAAGCATTTGACAAACTGTATGTCATTTCATTCTCACCACAACTCTGGGAGGTAGGTGCTATTTTTATCCCCACTTTACATGAGGAGAAACTGAGGCAAACAGATAAAAGTGACTTGACGAGAGTCATTTAGTTAATAAGTGTCCAAAACCAAATTCAAACTCAAATCTCCCTGCTTTGAGGTTCAGAATTCTATCCAGCACGCCACGTAGCAGTCCATAGATAAGCCTGTACATTGGGTGACTACAGCGAGATCCAAAAGAGAATCCAAACTCACCATGCTGGAGCAATGAACCAGATTTAATAGGATTAATTTCAATAGTTCTAAAGGTAATATAGGCTACCAATGTAGATAGTGAATTTCCTTTCATCAGGGAAAGTTCCACAAGGGGAGACTGGATACCCATTTGTCATTTCGTTTGGAGAAGGGTTCCTGATTCTGGTATTGCTCCTGCCTGGCAAAAGCCTCAAATACCATAATGCAGAACCCTAAAGAATAACATTCAGGAAATTTCACTCACTACCTACTGTGCGCCAGCCCTTTGACCCTGCTGGAAGAGTAAGACATAGACTACTTGATCCCTTAAAGTTACTTTCCAATCTTTTGAGTTCACACTTGGTGATTCTAGACCCCATGTGGGATCTCAACGCACAGTTTAAGAAGTGCTGAAGGGGGTCATGAAGGGAAAAGTTTAAGAAATCCTGCTCTAGAAAACCTAACATGGAACAAGAACTTGCGGGGCTAATACTAGTCTACAAAGAACTTAACGGATTTGTCTGACTCTTCATCATAATATTTGTAAAGGTTTAGCAGCCTTTACAAAGATACATAGAAGTTGTTTCGTAAATACTTTTTTCCCTTCCTTTCCTTTCCCTTAATCTGCTCAGGCCTTCAAGGTTGTGGACAGCACCTAATGATAGTTTTTAGTACTGATAGGAAACTCAGAAAAATCACTTAAATCATCTGGGTTTCAGTTTCCTCATCTGTGAAATGGGGAGAAAATTGTCTGCTCTAGTTACCTCATAGGAATGTTGTGGAGCTTATTGTTATTAATAATAATTATTATTGTATTGCAATTATATCAAATTAGAGTTAACATCTAATCCAATCCTTATAATAACACTAGGAAGGCAAATTTGCCCCATTTTATGGATGAGGAAACTGAGGTTGCAGAGTAATAAAATGAATTGGTGGGTAGAAGGGGAGCCACACAGCTATTAAGAGTCAGGCAGAATTTGAACCTGAGTATTCCTGACTCCAGGTCTTGTGTTTTAGTCACTATGTCACCTAGCTACCTTGATCCTCAATGGTAAAATACCTTGAAAACTTAAAAGCATTATACATACTCAGCCCAAGTGCCACACACATAGTAAAGACTCCAGTTATACTTCTGGGGCCAGTAATCAGAAGTCAGTGTTTTTTCAAGAGGGTTCTACAGCCTTCTGGTGCTATAGAAAGATTCCCCAAATATTCTATAAATTGGTATAGATATAAATACTGGCATTACAAATTTTAAAACCATTATTTTTAACCTTATTATGGAACTTTATAATTTATGGCTTCATAACTATGGGATGAAGAGAAAGCAGGTCTTACACCCATTTTACAGATGTAGAGACTGAAATCCATAGGGGTTAAACAACTTGCCCTTGGGTCGCACCACTATCAAATGTCAGAGCTAGGGGATCTTCTGATCCCAAATCAAATATTCCTTCCATTTCACCACCTACTAGCATGAATAAATCATGCAAGCTATTATGAAAACATATACTTCCTTTTTAGTTTTCCTAGAAATAGTAAGAAATAATATTATTCTCAAAAGCTGGGTGACAGAACAAGACAAAAGGAAAAAAAAAGTTTCATTAGTCGAATGGATTAAGGGTGGTACCCAAAAATCTGACAAAGAATACCTCTTTGTTCCCACCCTGGAAGGGACTGGCCTCTTGGGACAAGAAAGTGCCCCTTTTAGGGAGTCTCTGTCTCTGTCAGTGTCTCTGTCTCTGTCTCTCTCTGTCTCTCTCTCTCTCTCCCTCCCTCCCTCCCTCCATTCCTCTCTCCCTCTCTCCCTCCCTCCTATTCAGTTAGATTCTCAATATAATTCTCTAGGTAGAGACCTATTGATACCTCAAACAGAGTGGTCCAGGAAGAACGGCATGGAATGTTAACCTAGAGAGGGGAGAGGGGTGTGTTCGAGAAAGAATGAAATGGAATGTTAACCGAGACTGTATTTTTTCCATGTTAAAAAGTTCTATAAATGTTACCCAAAATCCTCTTGGGGCAGAGTAATGTCAGAGGGCATAGGGGACTATGCCAATTTGGACATCTGTCTCTATAAGCTAGATACAGTTTGAATACATATTAATGTTAAATTTAATAATATTGTTTCTGGCAGATGAGCATAAAAACTCTGAGTACATTATTAGTATTAACATTTTTGATACTATGACCTTTAATAATAAATAAAAGATATCACCTCATTTGTGTCTCTAAGTTTTTGGCTCTTGTTTTCACCCTCCTACACTATTGCGACAGGCTCCTAAGTGGTCTCTCCTCCTTCATTCTTTTCCCCCTCCAATCCACCCAACTCCCAAATTAACCCTCCTTTTGCCTAATTCCAGTTAGATCATTCCTCTACTCAAGAGCCAATGTTAGCTATTATCCAACAATTCCAATCTAGGCTATTTAGCATAACATTCAACGTTTTCCCAAAACTGGCATCTCCAGGCTTCTCTCTTGCCATTCGCTTCCAAGTGTGTTATGTAGGCTCCAAGAAAAGCGAACTAATTAGGATCACAGGATTTTGAGCTAGGCGGAATTTACTGTGGGTTCTTTGTACATATCCTGTACTTTCTTGCCTTTATAACCTTTGCTCACACTTGTTCTCTGCATTTGGAATGTCCTTTCTACCAATGTTGCCATTTCTCTGAAGCTTTCCTAGGACCCCCACTGTACCTCACAGAGCATTTTGCCCTACTCTGTGTCCTCCTATCATACTCTAATCTCCACTATGGTTATTAGATAATTATATAATATCGCTGTATTGTATTTTGGCATCTCACTGACCCATCATCCACTGCTAGATTGTAAGCTCCATGAGGAGCTTATACGTATATGTATATATGTAACCTTTGTATGTAACACAAAATGGTCACTTTAAAAATAGATATTGAACAAATGAAAATCCAGACCCTTCATCTGACAAATTCAAATGAATTTTCTCTACAGTGAAAACAGTGATTGAGAGGTGATCCATATGGACTTTGTTTTTAATGATACAATTGTCAATCCAAGTAAGTTAAAAAACTACTGATCTAACTAATAAAATCCTACTGGCCTAAAAAGGTTTCCAAGCTACTTCACTATCACTCATCAAATAGCATTCAACTTATGTCCGAAACACATACAGAAGCATGATCTAATAGCTGGAAAAGGGTTAAGGAAGAGAGCTATCTTTCTTTGTACTTTTCTTATCATGGAGGGGGAATGGCATCCAAATCTGTGAGTTCATTGTGGGAATAAAGGAATAAAAATTCCTTTCACCAATGCAGATAAAGGCAACTTTTCCACCAAATAAGGTAGCAGAGGTTGAAATCCAAGTGTTCTGTTTGCAAATAGAATGTTCACTGTAGCACCCTGATTCCTGTGCTTAATGAGTAATTCTACTCATTAGCCCCTGGCTTCCTTCAGGACCCAGCTAAAATCCCACTTTCTGCACAAAGCCTTTGCTGACCCCTCACCACCACCACCACCACCAGCCCCTCCCAAATCTGGTGCCTTCCCTTTGTTGATTATTTCCAATTTATCTTCTATACAGTTTATTCATACATAGTTGTTTACAGGTTGCCTTGATGGCAGGAACTGTCCTTTGCCTTTCTTAGTGCTCTCAGTACCCTTAGAACTTAGCATAGCACCTGTACATAGTAGGCACTTAATATTTATTGAATGACTAACAAGAAAATCAGTCCCTGCTCTCTAAGACCATATATTCTAAAGGGGGAAGACAACATACTTAGGGATGCTAGAAAGTCACAGAGCCAGGTGTGCACCTCCTTAGTCTCCTGTTACTGTTGAGGGCACCAACAGGTTCCCAGTCTCAGTATTCTCCTCTCCTCTTCACTCAGTCCATATATTTATGACAACCTTGTCATCTCTCCCTTCACAACATCTCTTCTTTCCATGCAGCTGCTACACTGGTGATGCCTGAGGTGCTGTAATACCCTGCTAGTTCTTATCTGCACCAATCTCTCCTACTCAAGTGCATGTTCCACTAAACTATCAAAGTAATTTTCCTACCAGATTTGATTGTTGTCACACCCCTATTTAGTAAACTCTGGTGACTGTATATTATCTCCAGGAACAAATATAAAATCCTCCAGTTTCTAAAGCCCTTCCCTATCACAAACCTTCCTACCTTCACAGATTTATGTATGCTCCATAAACCAGCAGCACCTTATTTTTCCTTGTGCAGGATGCTCCGTCCCCTAACTCCATGACTTTTTGCTGGCTCTCCTCCCAGCCTGGAATACTCTTCTTCCCTTTCTCCTCTTGGCCTCCCTCAACAACCTATCCCAGGTTCCCTCTCTCTTCCCAAGTGTTGTTTTGAAGGGCAACCACTAATTGTATATCTTATATGTATAGTTTTCCGTATGTTGTTTCCCTCATTTGAACAGAAACTCCTTGAAGGCAAGACCTGTATTTTGCCTTTCTTTGAATTTTCTTAGCTAAACTCTTAATAACTACATGTTAACTAACCTGTTACATGTATTTTGGCCTTCCAATCACCAGCTATTTAGAAGTAAAAGCAAAATGCTTTGTTCCTAAACCAGTGCTTGCATATAATAGTTAATAGACAAAAAATGTTGTAGAAGGAGAACTACTAAGTATGAAAGCTCTTATCGACCAATCTTCACTAAATGTTGCTATTGATTTGGTATTGATAATGGTTAGTATAAGACTAGCCCATAGATGCTATTACTGCCCTTCATATGTATGCTGATTCTAAATTCATATAAAATGTCCTTTTCTTAATATAGCACTTGACAGCCAAACCTTTCACACATTACATTTCAGTCTAATGACATAATCGTTGACACAATAGGAATACAGACTGTCTTTGGAGGTCCTCTTGTGGTATAATTTAATCACTGCAGTTGTGATCTTCTTAGATAGCAAATAATAAAGTGGATTTTCCAAGGGAAATTTATAGAGATGGAAAATAATATGGAAAAAACCTGGGAAATTCATTAATGTCACTTTTTTGGTAAAATGCTTATTTTGCAGAGTTAGATATTTCTACATAGTCTCTAGTCTTACAAAAGATTTTTTTCACTGCTTGCATTAGGTAGCAAACATGTAAAGAAAAGACCAATGTATGTTCCACTATAGCACAATATTGCTTTATAATTCTGTCATGAAATTCTTATGTGCAGACTAAGATCTCTGGCCAAGATGGCTACCTCAGCAGATACAGACCACATAGTTCCCACATACCTACTCCAGCAAACACTTGAAATTCATACATGAACAAATAATGATCCAGAAATCCAATGAGAACCTAGAGTAAGTAACTTCTTTACCCATGAATTGCATGAAAAGTCAGCCAGAGGCTCATAGGCAATAGGAAAGGGGGACTCCAGCAAATTCAGTGTTGGCATGGGCAAACAAAGAAATGAGTACAACCGAGGGTGGTTCAGAAACACACATAGCCTACAAGGCTACATGTCCTGAGGCAGCAAGAGTGGAATGTCATTCCAAAAATGACCCATAGAGGTCCAAAATCCCCAGGATGGGGACTTCAGAAGCCTCAAGACGACCAAGGCACTGTAGTGCTCAGAATGGGCCATCCCAAGCTACCCCATCCCTAGGGTCCCTAACATTCTGTCCTGAGATGCAAGAGAGGACCCTGAAAATCCAGTTCTCTAGAACTCAAAGATCAAGAGGGACCTACTTCTGGGATATGAAGGTCAGTACAGGAACCCAGGTGATCCAGGGTGAGACCAATTTGGGATGACTCCCCTACCCCAAAGCACAGCAAGGGGTAGAACGTGGCCCTGGCACAAAGCTATAATTCAGGGGAAAAACAAGAGATAAGGATATTAAAGAAAACAGTAGCAATAATTATTGAAAATCTAAAGATTTTCCCAAAGGCAAGAGTAACTTTGCAACAACTGCAGACAGAGACTCCAAAAGCAAAATGTATTTTCCACAAGGCCTACTTGAAGCAAGGGAGGAAAAAGAATGAAATTAAACCTCTAGAAGAGAGAATTGGAAGAAGAGATAGCCTTGAAGATAACCTTGCCCAAGAAAAGAACTCCCGGAAAACTAGGAAAAAAACCTAGAAATTCCCAAAAGCAATTATTCTATGATATGGTAGGGTTAGCAAGAAATATTAGAATATAAACAAAGGACTGAAAAAATAGAAGAAAATCTAAGCTATCAGATGTCATAATAAAGTAACCTAAACAGGTCAAAGGAAGATAATTAAAGAGCCATCAGACTCCTTGAAAACCACGATTAAAAAGATAAAAAAGTCTGGAGACTATATTTCAAAGAATCAGATGTGAAAACTACCTATATCAGAAATAAAGAGCAAGGGGCAGCTAGGTGGCTCAATGAATAGAGCACCGGCCCTGGAGTCAGGAGTACCTGAGTTCAAATCCGGCCTCAGACACTTAACACAAAAACTAGCTGTCTGACCTTGAGCAAGTCACTTAACCCCAACTGCCCTCTAAAAAGCAAAAAAAAAAAAAAAAAAAGAAAAGAAAAGAAATAAAGAGCAAAGAGAGAATCCACTAATCCCCTCTGGAAATAAACCTCAAAAAGAAAAAATCCCAGAAATGTCAGGCAAAATCCAAAGTTCCCATGTCAGAGGGAAAGAATATGCAAGCATCTATAAAGAAATAGTTCTTATATCCAGGAACCACAATTATGATCTCAGAATATCTGGCAGCTTCTACTATAAATGACAGGAGATCTTGGAAGAGCATAGTAAATTAAAAAAGACAAAATATATGGGCTTATAAGCAAGAATAATTTGCTTTGCAAAACTGAATAAAAATCTATGGGGGGAAAAGTGGATCATTAATGAATTAGAGGAGTTTCAAGCTTTTCTGATGAAGACCAGAGTTGAGTATGAACTTCTAAAATACAAACAAAAGAATCAAGAGAAACCTAGGAAGTTCAATTTATTTGAGCAATTGGAAAGGGAGGTATGATGATGCAATGCTAGCATTATAACAGGGAGAGATCTGTATCCATAGATCTCTTTATATCAACTATATCTTCAGAACTTTTACATACTTAAAAAGTATTGAGAGATTTAAATAATAAAAAGTTGTCCTAGGGGAGAGTGGTTTACAAGAGAAGAGTAAAAGGAATATGGAAAGGAGTATAGAAAGGAGAGAGAAGAGGATGTAACTTTCCATGTTTCATAATTGACCTGTATGAGCGAAAAAAAAGTATGCAAGATAGAGGAAGGCTGGGGCGGCTAGGTGGCGCAGTGAATAGAGCACCGGCCCTGAAGTCAGGAGTACCTGAGTTCAAATCTGGCCTCAGACACTTAGCACAAAAACTAGCCATGTGACCTTGGGCAAGTCACTTAACCCCCACTGCCCTCAAAAAAAAAAAAAGATAGAGGAAGGCTTAGGTTGGGATAGTAGGTATCAAATGCTTACTCTTATCTGAAATGGGCAAAGGAAAATCTCTCACACACACACAGTTTGGTATAAAAATATCTCAAAAACTGAAGAGAGAAACATATAGGGATATGGGTGGGGGGAGGAGAGGAATTAAGAGGAAGGATAACACCTTGAAGGGAATAGTCATGAGCAAACTGAGCTTCCTGATACTAAAGAAGGATTAAAGGGGGAAAAAAGAAAAGGAATTCCAATACAAGGAGGGAACCCATCAGTCAGTGCAACTGAACAAATTGTGGTGTGTGAGTGTAATGGAATATTATTGCTCTGTAAGAAATGACCTAAGAGACAATTTGAGAAAATCCTGGGTGATATGAACAGACTCTGAATGAAATGAGCAGAATGAGGAGAAAAATTTGTACAAGGAGAGTCTGAAAGACTGCCTAGAAATCAGAAAGATTTACGTTAACATTGATGGGGAGGGGAGGACCATGGGAAAAGGGGCATTCCGATCATCCAGCCCCTAGAGGAGCAAACTGAGGGCCAGGGCCCATAAAGGGAAGATGGCACGTCCCAAATCCCTCGGGTACCAAGTACCTGGGTTGGGATTCAAACTCTGGTTCTCTGAAACCAAACTAGTCCCCAAGGGGACACACTTAGTAAATGGCACAGCTGAGATTCTAACTCCCCTCTTCCAAGTACAGTTCAGGGGCTCTGTCAGCATGTTAATCTGCCTCATTGCCCTTTCCCATACCTTCTGTAGTTGCCTTAGGTATTTCTTGGGCTCCTTTGGGCCAGATTAGTATGTACCAATAAGATCACAGATACTGCCCCTAAAACAACAGAGTCTTACCATGAAAATCAGACCCCAAAGAAACTGAGTTGTCCATTCAATGACCTCATTCTAAACTCTGTACCAAGGAAGAGTTAACCTCCTGTCTCAGACTGATGCTGAATCTTAAATCAGTCTATACTTTTTAGTGAGTGTTGTTTATTGAAATTTTTTGGAATCCTACCTTCTGCTTAATAGTTTAGAAAGTATTTTCATATGCAGCAGACTTTGAAGTTTCATGATAATTCTTTGAATCAGGCAATAAATGCATTATTCCCATCTTAAAGATGAGGAAACTGAAGAGAAGTCGTGATTTGCTCAAGGAAACAAGTCTAGTTAACAACCCCTCTGGGCACACTCTCCCAAGCCCCACTCAGACTAGAAAATTGGGTGGCCAGAAAGCAGGTGCGTATTGATCCCTCAATATCATTCAAGATATCAATCTTCTTTTACAAAGGGATATTTACTAAGAAGGTATAACAAAGATAGAAGTTCTAAAAAGTGTCCTCCCAACCAGGAGAAACACTCTCCTTTGCACATACTCAGTCCCTAGGGAGAGTGGACTCAATCTTATGGTACAAACTAGATCAGGGCATCCTCAGTCCCCTGTACTATTTCCCATGTACAAAGTCCTTCTGTGGAGGGTCCTCATGTTTAAATTACAAAGGTACACATGTAGAGAAGAGGAAGGGAATAAGCATTTCTATAGTCCCTACTACGAACCAGGTATTATGCTGTGCACTTCTTACAAATACCTCATTTGGTCCTCACAACAGCACTGCAAGATAGATGTTACTATTATGCTTGTTTTACAGTTTGGGAAACCAGAGCAAACAGAGGTTGTCATTTGTCCAGAGTCACACAGCTAGTAAGTATCTGAGGCTGGATTTGAACTCAGTTCTTCCTGACTCCAGGCCCTGTACTCTATCCACTGCACCACCAGCTGCCTATTGGGGCCAAAGTAAAACCTCTCAACTCCTGGTTCTGGTTTTTAGTCCTTTCCAGGCATACTGACTTCACTTTGGGGTATGGGATCAGTGACAGATGATCACTCCCAGCAGAATGTGGTATGTTGGCTGATGTGCCAGTCTACTGCTAGGCTTGTTCAAGCAGATCACCTGTTTGCTGCTCTGGCTCTGGTTACTGACAGGATCTCTGATGGCTCTTCCAAGCCTGAAAAGCTCACAAGGTCATAACCTGATCAATTATTCCTCCAAAAGATCAAAAAGAATAAACACAAAAGAAACAGGTAGCCTGTACTTAGGGAAACATGGCAGCTGGGTAGAAAGGGGTTACAAGGGGGAGAATGGAGGGGAACTGCTATATGCGCACTCAGTTCTGGCTTTGGCTTCTCAGCCAAACAGAAGACTTGTCATCATCACATTGTGCCAACTCCAAGTCCAAGAAGCTACTGGAAGTAGCTTCTGCAGCCCCATGGGCTGAACTGGCAGCAAGCAGAGAACATAATGCCTGCTCTGTATGGGACAACTCATCAGGAAGTGCAAATCAGAGCACACTCCAAGGACTGGGCCTTCACTAGCCAGTTCAACTCCTTACACTAGCATGTGGGAAAACCAAGATTGGAAACCAGATCTTTTGATTTCTGGACTTATGGGCAGCTGGGTGGCACTGCAGTGGACAAGTTACCTTGGAATCGGAAAGATTCATCTTCATGAGTTCAAGTCCAGCCTCAAATACTAGCTGTGTGACCCTGGGCAAGTTACTTTACCCATTTGCCTCAGTTTCCTCTTCTGTAAAATGAGCTGGAGAAGGAAAGGACAAACCTCTCTAGTATCTTTGCCAAGAAAAGCCCACATGGGGTCACAGAGAGTTGGGCACAACTGAAAATGATTGAACAACTTCTGACTTCTAATATGGTGTACTTTCTACCACACTTTCCATACAGTAAGATATATATTTAGTGCATTAAAGTTTGCTTACAAAGTTCCTTGCATATGTAATCTCCTTTGAGTCCACAACAAACCTGGGAGGCACTTTTTTTTACAGATAAAGAAACTGATTTGTTCATTGTCATATAACTAGTAACAATCAGAAGTAGAATCATTGATTTAGAGCTAGAAGGAGCTTTAAACAACATCTGCTTAACCCCCCTCATTTGACAGATGAGCAAATGAGAGTGGAATCAATTTGCCCAAGATTACACAACTTGAAAATAGCAGAACCTTAATTTGAACACAAGCTCTCTTTCTTTAAATTGAGTATTTTCCCAGGTCTTCCTGACTACAGATTGAACACTTTTCCCTACTAAGCAATAATGCCTTTTTAGAAACTCTTCTGTGACTAGGAAGTCTCTCTCTCTCTCTCTCTCTCTCTCTCTCTCTCTCTCACACACACACACACACACACACACACACATGCGCGCGCGCACGGCACACACGCCAAGTAAACTGAGCCAATTTGAAGACCCCAGGCCATTTTGCCTGAATATTTCAAGAAAAAGAATTCTGATTTCAATTGACCAGTGTAAGATAGTGGAAAGAAGACTGGGAGAGATGGGTTTAGGTACTCCTGCCACCTTCTGGCTATGTGACTTTGGTCAAAATTCATTTAACTTCTCTGAACCTTTGTCTTTAAGTTGTTCTGAGGTTCAAATTCGGTAGTATCTGGTCTAACACTGAGGAACAGCTGCTGGGTGTCCCAAGGCTGGGATATTTCACTTACTCCCTGTTCTGTACTCAGGCCTCTTGTTTAGAACAGGGTCCGCCTTAGGAAGCCTACTTCTAATCAAAAGGATTAGACTCATACTGTTCTCCCACTCCTTGGTTCATCAAAGCCCCAATCCAGTGCCCCAGAGACAAATTTACTTTTAGTTTAGCTTATGAATCATGTCTTAGGTTTCTTCAAAACTCAAGGCACTCAGTATGAATCAATATGGGTCAGGAATGGGACAGGTCGTTTGTTCTAAGCCATGAAAGAAATGCTAAACATAGAACATAGCACACATTAACGGTATTTCTTAAAACAGAATTCAGAAACAGATTATGATCATTGTTACAACCTGCAAAGAGGCTGATACTTAAGCTTCATCACACATAAAGCAGTTCATAGGACTGCTAATTAGTTATTCTACACTTCACCAAGACTCTATAAGGTCCGAACATCTGGCAGATTTTGCTGGTTAAGAGTCTATCCTCTTGTCAGTGGCCAAACTCTCCAAGAACACTAGGACTTCTCTCTGCCACCATTTAGCTTCAAGCCAATAGGACCCAGGACCTCCAGACCTGCCAAACTCCCAAGGTTGCCTTCAAGCCTGGACAAGTTCATCTCAGACAGGAACTCACTCACCTAAGGTCAGGAGAGAACAAACACAAACAAGGCAGTCTAAACCTAAATTCAGTCATGCCTAGACAGTAGACATGCTTTCAATGTCATGTGCTCACAGCTGCATGGAGGCTAGGGTGGATGATAGGGTGAGCCACCCCTTATCCTACCTACCCTCTTGAGAAGCAACTTGAGACAGTTCTAACCCCATTCTTGGAATGGGAAGGGAAACGGAAAGGGAAAGAACAATGAGGGTGACATTATATCTCTTTGAACATCCACTGGACTACCAGGTCTTCTGACTCCACAGTCAACAAGGGGCTCTTTCGTCATCTGTGCCTTTTTGCCCTGAGCCACAACTATACAGAGGCAGGTGCTAGAGTTCCCATGTAGGCAACAAGAACCAGGAAGGGCAACTCTGAACATGCTCTATGGTCCTTATAAGCCAATTCAACATATCTGTATTGGGAAGGCCCTTTGGAAACTATAGTATATACATGCTAAATACTGCTATTCATTCCATTATTTATTCATTTTGGAAGCCCAGATACAAAAGAAAGAAAGAAAGAAAGAAACAAAGAAACAAAGAAAGAAAGAAAGAAAGAAAAAGAAAGAAAGGAAGAACAAAAAAGAAAGAAAGAAAGAAAGAGAAAGAAAGAAAAGGAAGGAAGGAAGAACTGAATGTTTTTAATATTTTGAGTAGTGATTGTCTTTATTTTTCCTTAGCCTCTTAGATAATAAGTCATATATATTTTATTTTTTACTTTAAAACGAGTACTGTTGGAAATATGTATGGGGAAATATTCCATTACTAGCAAACTTCAAGTGCAATGCATGTTATTCTAGTAAATATTTTACTCATCCATTTTCTAAATCATTGAAATCAATGAAAAATAAGTTATAATATGATCCAGATGAATTTTGTTTTTATTTCTTTAACTTTGTTCTTAGCCATTTTGAGTAACTCCATTGAAAAGGTAAATATTTGGATGTAATTTGTCAATTGCCTCAAGCATTTCAGGTCCCACCATTTAATATAGATTTCTTTGCTTTTTGCCACAGTAAATATTCCAAATAAAGTGGGATCATTTGTAGAGAATCTGTATTGGTAAAAGCAAAGGTATCATTTCTGTAAAGCATAGAATGGCTCATTATTCCAAAAATAGTATCAGATTTAAGGAGCTTACAGTTTCATGGAAGACAATACCAATTTAACATATGTTAAATTACATTTTTTGCAGCTTCCCTTCCTCCTAGGAAGATGAATAGGAAACAATAGGTCTTTAGTTTCAGATGGGTCATATCTTTGACAAGTTGTATAGAAAAGGACAAGAAAAAGAATGAAAGTGAGAAAAGGGAACTCATGGCTCATTTCACTTGATTTAAGAAGATCAAAAAGAGAGGTTCAGAAATGCCAGTAAAATGATTATTACCTGGGACTGGCTGCCGAAGGAAATACAGAAGTTTTATCTTTGGACGTTATCTCTGGACTGAGAAAATATGAAACTAACATAAAAGAGATTGGGGGGGTGCAGAATTAGATTTTCATTTATGACCTAGGGCTACAACAGGAATGAGTGTTCCACAAATGTGTAACCATATTCATAAGGCTACTTGCTTTTTAAGATGCAAAAACGATCATTTCTATTTGCTTTCTAGCTGAACAAGTGAAGGCAGTGTTACATAGTGAGAAAGTATGAACAAACGCAGCAGCCTTCACACTTTTTTTGGTTGGGCATTCTTATCAGTAAAAAGCTTTTGAGTAATCCCATAATCACTTTTAAAAAATAAATTGGACATAGAACTGGTGTACTAATAATTGTCAACATCATAAAACTTCCATAAAATGGAAATTAAAAAGGATGAAATAAAGATGAAATAATATTTGATCTTACAGTTAATAGGAAGATATTGGAGTTTACTGAGGAGGAGAGAGACACGGGCAGATGTGTGTTTTGGAAAAATCATGCTAGCAGCTGTATAAAGGATGAACTGCAGTAGAGAGAGACTTGAGGGAGAAGGACCAACCCAAAGGTTACTGCAGTCATCCAGGCATGAGATGATGAGGACCTGCACCAGGATGGTGATCATGAGTCACTTCCTGCCAGAATGGCTGACTGCAGACTACCTAACTCCCATAGAACTACTCTAACAAAACACCAAAGTTCCTATAAAACCAAATAATTTTCAGGGGGAAACTACTGTGACTTCTTCCACAGCCAAACTGCAAAAAAAATCAGCCAGAAACCATAGTCATAAGCCATTGCCAGCACAGGATAGCCTCCCAGGGCAATCTGGGTAGGATCTGTGACCAGAGTCAGCAAAAACAAAGGTCACCCTTGAGAAAGCCCCAGGGTAGAGACTTTGGAAGTCTTGGGGATTGGCAGAAGGGCATGACTCACATGGTCCTACAGAGTTCAAAGTGAGATACCCCAGGTAATGGATTTCTGAGGTAGCTAACATTCTTTCCTAAGATGCCAGATAGGGCCCTGAAAAGCTAGCATTCTAAGCCTCAAAGACTCGCAGAGTCTTAACCCTACGAGATAGAGGTCAGCATACAAACTCAGGGAATTCAAGATGAGACCGAGTAGGGCCAACCATTCTATGCAAAAGTATAGCAGGAGGCAAAGCCTGGCTGTGGTACAAGGCCCCAGTATAGAAACTAAAGCTGGAGATATGAGAAAACCAGAGAAAACATCAGCCAGTATCAAAAATTATTGAAAAATCTAAAGATTCCCCAAAAGGCAGCCCATCTTTCTCAGCCTATGATTGCTCCATCACACACCCCTTGGAGTCAAGCCATGATGCCCTTGGGATTATTCAGTGGCTTCCTCTTTGGTAACAATATGAGTCAGAATACTCAGTCCTAGTCCTGGCTCTGTCACTGTCATCTGTGTGACCTTAGATGAGTCATTTAACTTCTCTCGGACTTACTTTCCTTATCTATAAACTGACAAAGTTAAACTAGAGTAACTCAAAAGCAGAATTTCACAATTTTGCTTTGAACCTAGGAACCCAATGGACTTTTCAACTTTGAGGAAATGACACAAAAAAAGGTAACATATTGTCGTAATTTGATGTTCCTTAACCTTAGGTAGCAATTTCTAGTATTCACAGAGACTAGAGCCTAAATCTGAACTGGGATTTCCACTGCTGCCCACATTAAATGGCATGGTTTGATGCTGTAGCCTTCTTTCCAAGTTATGGTGTTTGTAAGATGCAAAAGGCCCATTGCAGGAAGGAGGTCTGCATTTCTGTGGTTTGGAATAAAACTCTGCCCCCAACATTAGGTACAGTAAAATTTATTTAGGTTCAGTTGGAATCAAAGGACATAGGTTTAAGCCCCAGCTCTGTTGCTTACAAGTCGTGTGGCCTTGAGCAAGCAGCTTCTTCTCTCAGTTTCACCATGCATAAAGTGAGGGGGTTGGCCTACATGACCTCTGAGGTCCCTTCCAGCCCTAAACCAATAACCCCTTGATCCATGGGAACCTACCACCCAGCATCAGAGCCCTAACTGGCAATATTTGCATCTGGGGCAAGCAGTATATTATGGCCTCAGTTCACTCAGTTGGGGGTGGGGTGAAGAGTGAGAACACCACTAAACTGATGGAGGATGGGGTGGGACGAACTAGGAATAGGGAACAGAGTGAAGTTGGGCTGGGCCAAGTCACGCCAGGGAAGATCACACCTAGAATATAGCCCTTGGCAGAGAGGAAGCAGTCATCTAGTAGCTTCCTATTTAACTATTCTTGCCAACTAGGTGATAAACTCAGTTATTTCAATTTGGTGGAAGGACTTCAAGTGCTGTCAGTGCCCCCTCTAACTTTTAGCAATCCGAGACAAAGCCTTGGTTGACCGACCTTAGTCCTGGTTCCTCTTGGGATTTGCACAGCCCTTGCTCTGAGGTCCCTTTTAGCCCAAGCATGTAATTTTCTTCAAACTACAAAATGATGAACATGAGGCCACTTCTTAGTGCTCTTCTTTTTGCAGATACAGAAATGAAATGTCACAGTTTTCCACTTCTAAAAATTATTCCTATTTAAAAATAGAACAACAATGTTCTAAATATGACTGGACAAATTATGGTTGATTCTATGACAGAGAAGTATACTCTTCCAGAAATTCTACATAAGTAATTATACCTAGAAAATGGGAGGAAAACTCAGTACAATAATATTCTAATCTTGAACTATTATAAAAACATTCTAACAAGACGGATTTGCATGATTTATTTTTTTAGGAATATGTAGTAATCATCCAACGTGCTTCATATGCTAAAAAAGACTTTCAATTATATTCACTGTAATGGAGATGAATGCCCCAAATTATTTCTCTTTAGTTTTGGAGCAAATTTAACTGTCTAGTTATAATTACCTTGGGCTAATGTTAAAACTAGTTCATGCTCACTAAACACACACCAAAAGATGAAAGGTGAACCAGAAGCATTCTGGGATGCTGGGAAAACACCATGGGATTAAAAGTTTGTGTTCACATTCTGTTAGTATCTTTCCAATCTCAAAAGCAATCAAACAAGGCTTTGCTTATCATCTACAAATATGATAAGCTGGCCATCCTTACCTTCATCCAAGTGACCAATAAATAGGTTAAACTGTAAAGGGACAAAGACAAATCTCTGTCCTACCCCACTAGGGGGGCATCAGATATAGAAGATCTTGAACAAAGACAAACATGGGGCTTTTCCTGTGAATTGCTTCAAGATTCCCTTTGCCTTTTACCCTTTCTAGCAGCAAGGTCCTTAGTCCTCAGTTCTTTGTGGTTCTTGTTCATAGAGCTTAGGGCCAGTTTTCATGGCAAACTGCCTGTTTATGTCCCTGAAGGCTCCTGAGGAAGGCTGTACTTCTTTACATCAACATTTCTGTCTTCTCTTAGGCTATGATACCTCTTTACTCAGATGTCTTTGACAATAAGCAATTTCCTGCCGAAGCCCCCAAACAGCCAGAAGCTGAACCCAGCTGACATGCATAAGGGAATTTCTAGTCAAATCCAATCACCAGTCTAAATGACATTTTGAGATCATCAGAAAATGATTCTACAAGATTAAATTATTTAATGTAATTTTTGATAGAACCATATAGATATCACTTAGGTACATCAAGTGAGTGATTAATGGCGTGGTTTTTTTCTTCCTTTAATATAGAAGTCACACTTAGTTCTATTGGGGAGAGAGAAGAAGAATAGCTCTAAGGCTACACAGCCCCATAGTAGGTTTAAAACTATCTCCCTGAAAACAGCATTTTTATATAAAATTTTCTTGACATTATTGTATTGGTAGAATGTTTAAAGTAGAAAATTGTTTTGCCTATCGAGCTCAAATGTTCTAGCATTCCCACTAGACTTGGGTCTGTTTTATATATTTTCAGCATACAAACAAGCCATGAGTGTGGAACTGTGTCAAAGGTTTTGCTATCATCAATGAAGGTGGTATAAATAATAATTAACATTATAGTATTTACTATGTCTCAGGCCCTATGCTAAGAGGTTTTTATTTATTGCCTCATTTGATCCTCACAACAGCTCGGGGAGGTAGGTGCTGTTATTTTACAGATGAGGAAACTGAGGCATACAGAGATCAAGTGACTTGTGCCAAGTCACACAGCTAATGTGTCTGAGACTGTATTTGAGTGCAGGCTTTCCTGATTCTAGACTTAATGCTTTATCCCTTCTGCCACCTACTTGCCCCAAATGGCATGACACTTTCAGGTAGTTTGTTCATCAATGTATTGAATTGGCAGTACATTTCTATTTATATCCCTGGCATTTGGGGGTATACCCATTTCATTCCTCAGTCAGTATATTGGCTTCCTTTAAGTCTTTACATATTTCGAGTGATATTAACTCTGAATATTTTGTATGGAGTACATGAAAACATAGTTGGTCTAGATTTGGAAGGCTTGTTGGTTTTATTATCTTTTAATAGATAGGGGCTAATAGACATAATTAGATAATGGACATAAAATGATCATTTTTAATAGACAGGTAATTGACAGGCGATACCTTCTGTTAAGAGTGTTGGGAATCGGCTTGTGTCTATCACCTCTCACCTAGACTACTCTAATGGCCTTTTAGACACACTTTAGCTGGTAAAGTGCTTTATCAAGTCATTCATGCTATTCCATAAAATGTCCGAGCCAATGATTATTGATCTTATCTGGCCCCTCAACTTTCTGGTTTTTGCAGAGACATTAGAATTTCAATCACCTCCCTTGATAGAAGTGTTACGCTGTTCATTAGACTTAATTTAAGTTTTCTTCTTTTCATTTTATCCAACCTGTGATTTTATCATGTCAGAATTCTTGTGAGTATATAAATAACCAGGTATTTTCCACGTCTTCTTTCTTCAAGAGACTTCTCTTTTACCTATGATTTCTTTATTTCTCCATTTCTCCAGCGAGAGTCATAGAATGAACCCTATTTTGTCTAACCCCTATTTTCATCCAAGTATTTGGGTGATGTTAAATGTTTTATTTTATTATTTGCTTTACTTTGACTCAGTGTTTCCTTAATTGACTTTAGCTTTCAATTTCTGATTGGGGCAACCTAAAATTCCCAATATGTTTTGGCTTGCTGGATTACTTTCTTCATGTTTCTTTACCTATGAGAGGTCTTTTGATTCCACTCTTGAATCTGTGAAGTTTCATAGACTCCACCTAGGGATAAGCAACTTTCAACAAACCCAGTGGTATTAACTGTTGTTAGTTTAGATTACTGTTTGATAAACTGATATCTGCACAGTAAGGAAAGATAGAGACTGAAGGGCTTAAGATTGAATGCAGAGGTCACACTGAACCAATGGATGAAGGCAATACCTATGAGTACCTTCATCTCCCTCCAGGCAACATGCATGAAGCATGAAGAAAATGCTTTGGCTGAATACATTAGAAGACTTACTGGCACCCCGAAACCAAAGCTAAGCAGGAGGAAGCTGACACTCGCATGATACCCATCTTAGTATACGCTTTCAGAATTGTAAAAATGTACTTTAACCAATTAGTAAAGTATCCTAACAAAATCCTGTGCAATATTACTAACAAGTTACCCTGTGGGCCAAGTCCCCATACATACAACCATGTTGTCATCCTTGACTGCTCACTCTCACGCCTATAACCAATCCATTGCCCAATCTTGTCATTTCTACCATCACATCATCTTCATATCATCTCGTTCTCATACAGCCCAATCCTAGTTCAGGTCCCTATCACCTCTCACCTAGACTACTCCAATGGCCTTTTAACTTGTCTCAAGGCTTTACTCATTCCAATCCATTCTTCCACTTAGCTTCCAAGGCAAATTTTCTAAAAGCTCTGGTATGACCATGTCACACACACACACACACACACACACACACCACCCCTGCTCAATGGGCTCAAATGGCTCCCCATTATCTCCTGGATCAAATATAAACTCCTCTGCTTAGTAGTGAAAGCTCTTCAGAACCTCACACCTTCCTAACTTTTTACCCTCCTCAGACTTTACTCCTCACCATACGTTCTATAATTTAGTTGCACTGACTTACCTAAGCTTCCTTGAACACGACATGCCATCACCCATCTCCATACCTTCCCTCCAGCTCTCCCCCTGTGCCTGGACTACTCTGCCTCATCGTGTCTACCTCAGAGTCCCTGGTTTTCTTCAAGGCTCAGATAAAATCCTACCTTCTACTTGAGATCTTTCTTTGTTTCCCTCCACCCAGCACCCAACTTATTAAGCACCTACTATGTGCTCAGTGTTGTTAAAGAAAGGCAAAAGACACTTGTTCAGCCTCAAGAATCTCACAGTCTAATGGAGGAGACAACATGCAAACAACTGCATACAAAAAAAGCTATATGTGGCATGAATCGGAGATAATCAATGGAGGGAAAGTCCTGTAATTAAGATGGATTGTGAAAGGCTTAATGTAGACAATGAGGTTTTAGCTAGGACTTGAAGGAAGCCAGGGAAGCCACAAGGTAGAGAAAAAAAGAGACACCATTCAACCTCATGTGTATTGCTTGTCTTCTCAATTAGGGGACTGGGGCTGGAATGAAGGGGAAAATTTGTAACTCAAAATTTTTAAAAACGAATATTAAAAATAAATGCATAAAAATTGTTAAGAAATGAGGGGGTGGGGGGGCGGCTAGGTGGCGCAGTGAATAGAGCACCGGCCCTGGAGTCAGGAGTACCTGAGTTAAAATCCGGCCTCAGACACTTAACACGAAAAACTAGCCGTGTGACCTTGGGCAAGTCGCTTAACCCCAACCTGCCCTCCAAAAAAAAAAAAAGCAAAAAAAAAAAAAAGAAATGAGGGGGTGGGAGAAGGGAAAAGAGAGAATTCCAACCATATGGGACAGCCAAAGAATATTCCTAGAGTCCTATATGTGCATACATTGTGTCTCCCTTTAGACTGTGAGCTCCTTGAGGGCATCAGTTGGGATTTTTGCCTTTCTTTGTATCCTCAGTATTTAGCACAGTGCCTTACACAGACACACACTGTAGGCACTTAGTAAATGCTTTTTAACTGACTAATTGAATCACCTGAACATAAAATTAATCTATAAAAATGTAAATATATGTTTTTAATAGATGTCACCATACCAAAAATTAATTATCTCAAAGTTGTATGGAACAAAATGTTTTCAAAATACAGAGACCTAGCAGAAGAAATCAAAATCATTTGGGAAGAGAATGAGGTATACATTGACCATGTTCTTTCTGCTACTGGAGTTGTACCAAGGATGATTTCAGTAAACCCACAGATGAGTTTACATTCTAATACATTTATTCAACTTCAAAAAGTAGTTACTTTATCTGCCTGCGGAAAACTTCATAGAACATTAACTATAAAAAAAATAATAACAGGGCAACTGGGTGGCACAGTGAAGTCAGGAGGCCCTGACTAGTCCTGGAGTCAGGAGGACCTGAGTTCAAATCCGACCTCAGACACTTAACACTTACTAGCCGTGTGATCCTGGGCAAGTCACTTAACCACAATTGCCCTGCCCTCCCCCCTCCAAAAAGAAAAAAAAAAGAATAATAGCAGCATATCAATTTGTCCCAGAGCCATTTGTAGCTGAGCTCCATTCGACAGGAAGAGAATAATAAGGAAGCTGAAATTTAAGGCCTACAAATAACTTTTTATATGAAAACCCATTGTATCCACAGAATAGCCCTCTGAGTTAGACCCTATTATTACCTTCATTTTACAGATGAGTAAATCCAGCCTAATGTTATGTCCCTATTCCATGCTAGCTTCTGGGCTTTACTAGGTCAATATAATATCCTAGAGTCCTTGTATATAGCTGATACTCAGAGGTAATTTGAGAGGCACAGATTGGTAAGAAGCTCCAATACTGAGCATTCAAGGTCATGAGCTAGGTGGGATTTTGAGAATATAAGCCTTCTCAAAGAACCACCTAGGGTGGTCCCACTACAAATAATGCAAGCATATTTCCACCTTTAGATGGGGGTGGTCACTTAACAGGAGAGCATTTGGCATAATTTTCTACATATTCACAGTAAAGAAATTTGCCTTTATCTGACTTTTTTTTGCATAACACTAAGAAGGAGCTGGGTTTCTCCTTCCTGCATATGCTCAAGGGCAGTTGAATTAAGCATCCCTCATAACTGTAGAACAGTAAAGCCAATGGGTGGTCAGAACAACAAGTGTCTTGGTTCAGTGGCCCCTCAAACCAGAGGCACTGGTGGATAAGACTTAGCAAAGTCTTGGCCACCTGGATAAAGTCTTGGCCATACCAATTCAGAAGTCCCTTCAGATAGGATTTCTGAGGACCTCTTAGCACTGGCCCACCAAAACAATATACTGTTCTAGTCTTAATGATTTTGAATAGTCCATGATTGGAGCACTGATTTGCCCAAGTCATTAAATCTGCTGATTGGTGGCCTCCTTCTGCTTGGTATGTTCAATCTGCTTAGGGTTTCACAAGAAAATCCTCCTAGTGAACACATAATGGACAGTTCTGAAGCATCTAGGTTGTGGCCCATTCAGTAATTATGTTATTCAAAAGCCCACCTTTACTCATTATATAGGGAAGTTTGTGGACCCCAGATTCATATATAGCTGGACCTAGGCCAAGAAGGACTCCCAAGGTCCTGTTAAGTCTGTCCAGAAGATTGAACTTTTACCCAGTGCCACCAAAGTGAACAAGGGCCTCCATACCTGACAGTATAAGCTAGAGATGTTTCTGTAGGTTTAGAATCTTCTCAGTTAGTCAAGAATTTCTTCTGAACCCTCAACATGGAACTGGTGTTCAGGGCAGACCAGAAGGTATAGCAATTATAAGTTCTGGGGATTCTTATCCCCCTCCCATTCTTACAGATAAATCTTATTTCCTAGATTCAAGCTACATGTACCTCTCAAGGCAGTAGGTGTGCCTTTGATGATTCAGAATGATTCTCTACTGCCACCAGCTTAAGTTACCCTAAATGTGCTTCCCCCTGTGATTATCACTTGAGAATCAACTTAATATATACCTACTGTGTGCTAGATACTATGATGAGCACACAGCTTTAGTCTGCTAGCCTTAAGTAGGCCTTACTAGGTAATACAGTGAAAAAGTTGGTACAGAATATCCCTGTAATACACTCTCCCACAAAGACATACAGAGTCTAGGGGTAAGTGGGCTCAAGTTTAAAGAGAACACATGTAGCAAAGAGGTACTTGGAGCCCTTGACTACTTAAAGTACTTTTCTTCCATTCATGAGATACTCAAGAAGCTCCCCTTATACACGGGGGAATCTACATCCATCTGTCCTTGGCTCCTGATGCAGACATTGCTGTCAGTTGATCCAGGGCTAAGACTAAGACACAGATGGGAAGAAAGGAAGTCCAAAATCCTCCAGATCTTTCAAAGCTCACAAAGTCTTCCACTGGCCAAATAGGGGTTGGGGGAGAAATAGGCCAAAGTCAGTGCCAAGTCCTCTCCTTCCCCTCCAAGCAGTTCTTTCTCAGGGGGATTAGCTGAACTCCAAGCATGATCCAATCTTTCCAAAGAATCTGGTTCTAATTAGCTTGGTAACTTATAGATGACCCCTGGGGCATGACTGAATTTCCTTGGCCTATCTGAACAAATTTCTGTGCAACATCACTCCAGTTTGAAGCCCTTTTTGCACTTAGTCTAAAGCCTTTGACTGATTGATCTAGTTAAAGAATCAGAGCTAAAATAGGTTGGTGTGGTTTCAACCCTACCCTTACAAAGAGATTGCATTGTAAACTTTCCTTGTCATACTGAGAAAAAGGCTTTATACATGTTGATAAAGGATGTCACGTAGGAGCTTTCAGATGTGCCCGTAGGGTAAAGGGGCAGAGCCTCAGAAGAAACCCCATATTAGAGATAGAGAGGCCTGTCACTGAAACTACTGTCCCCAGAGACTCAGAAGTTAGAAGAAAAATGGTACCAAGACAATTTTTATGGTACCAAATACTGTCAACAGACATGGGGTGACTGTGGAAGGGAAATGTTAACACATAGGATTCCCTTGTCGGCCTCCACCAATCTACCTAACAATCCCAACTGCTTTGTTCCTGGTCAAGAGATACAGACACAGGCTCACTCAGCAAAACCTCTCCTTGGGAAACCTCATGATGCCTTTTTCCATCCCAGAGGATTCCCTAGGTCTCAGATGTGCTCTGCAAACAATCCAAACCACCTAAGCAATGGACTAACTTAGTTACTCTGATTAATAAGCTAGCAAGCAATAGCAGCATTTGCTCTTTCTAAAATACTCTGATGCCCATGCAACTAGGTGGCACAGTAGATAAAGTCAAGAAGTCAGGAAGACCTCAGTTCAAATGTGACCTCAGACATTTACCAGCTCTGACCTTTAGCAAGTCCCTTAATTTCTGTTTGCCTCAGTTTCCTCAACTGTATAATGTTATTGCATTTACCTCACAAGGAAGATCAACTGAGATAATATTTGTAAAGCACTTAGGGCAGTGCTTGACACACAGTGGGCACTTAGTTAATGCTTGCTCGCTTCCTTCTTTCTTTGAATGCTGCCTTAATGGTGCAACACTTACACAAAACCTTTTCTGCTCTCCTCCCCACCTCAGATCAATCAGTCAACAGTTATTGAGTGCCTGCCATGTGCCGAGCACTGTGCTAAACCCTAGGGATACAAGAGTCCTCCATCTCTACACACACAACACAACACAACACACAATTGCTTTGTATTTCTCTTATATTTAGGCAAATATAAGAGTCAACAAAGCCAAAGACAAAACTTGTCTGGGTGTCAAGGACGACCAGGATTCAAGTTTCAACCCTTACAACCACCAGTTATGTGTGTGATCCTTGGACAAGCCACTTAAACTCTCAGTGACCCAGGCAACTCTCCAAGAGGATAATCGCAGAGCAGTTGCTTCTCTGTATTGGCAGGGGGAGTTTCCTCTCCACCAGTTCCCTACACAGGTCTGGACAAATCAAAAATTATATTCGCTTATCAGTGTACGTGTTCTTTCCCCTGGTTCATATAAATTCCTTGAGGTTGGTCTTTGTATTTTCTTTGTCTGATCCATGATAGGTGTTTGATAAATGCTTATTGAGTTAAAGACTTGCTCTTTCAGTTCCCCAAGGGTTACTATGAGGTTTCTCATCCCACATCAGCATGTTAGGATGAGCTGCTATGACCAAGACCATCTTCTTCAGAACCTCTTGGAAAATGGTACCCTCCCTGTCTACGCTGGAGACCACGAACTGGAAGAACTTCCACCCCTCTCTCTGATTGTGGATTACCTCTCCTATAACACTGTTTCAGAAAAGCCATCCTCTCTAGTCACCTGCTCTACAGCCTCCTTACTTACCAAGTGACTTAAAGCAGCTGCAACTGGAACACCCTTTGCTTTGTTCCCTTCCTCTTCAATTCCAAAGGTGAACCAGGAGCAAATCCACTCTTATCTATTTTAGGGTTTGGTTTGGTTTGCAAAATATCTTTCACCTTTGCCATTTCCTTCACCAGTCCATTTTATAGATGAGGAAACTGAGGCAAACAGGATATGTCCAGGGTCCCACAGCTAGCAAGTGTCTGGATCCAAATTCAAACTCAGATCTTCCTGATTCTAATTCCAGTGTTCTGTCCACTGAGTCACCTTAACTTTTCAGTTCCCCCAGGAAAATCTCTAAGAGAAATTGTCGAGCCAACTGTATATTGATAGAGCCAAAGTTTCCTTACTGTGGGTTCCCTAAGTTTAGACCCAAAATGCAATAATGCGAACTCTCTCGATTTCTCCCATGGATATGTCTAGAAGAAAGCACAAAGAGATAGAGTGCAGACTGAGATAAGTAATCTGGACTGAATGCTTCCTTATTTTTGAGAGGTCACTGGAATGAGAAGCATAAAAGAATCTGAAGGATTTACTAAGGAACTTCATACATAGTTTTGGCTTGTGATCCAAACAAACCCTTTGTTACACATTGACCCCAGCCTAGATGGTCTGGGAGGGACATCTTGTACAAGGACTACCACGGCTACTAGAATCCATTTACAACAACAACAGTAATTATGATAGTACCTTTCATATAGTACCTGAAGGTTTGCAGGGCTTTATATGTTATCACATTTGGTCTCCCCAACTTTGTGAGGTAGATGCTATTATTATTCCAGATTGACAGATAAGGAAACTGAGGCTGAGAGAGGTTAAGTGACTTAGACGTGTGGTCACCCATCTAAATGAGTATCTGAAGCAAATTTGAACTTAGGTCTTGCTGACTCCAGACCCAGCACTATGCACTGTACCGCCTAGATGTCCCATTCACCAGTAAGGGACTCCCTAATAAAAAGACTCATTATGCTATACATAGACTGGAGTTCCTGACCTAGGTGTGGAGCTTGATTTCAAGGACAGGTAGACCCCAGTCCATTAACTCATATCCTGACAAGTGCTGTATGGGATAGACAGTACCCCTGACCAACACTGATTTCTTGGGCATCCCTAATCTAGGAAGAACCAATGTGGACACAGCTGCTCTGTCCCATAGGCCTCCTACATCACAAGCTATGGAGTAGATGAAGTTGATCAATAGTATCAGATTATTTTGAACTTGCTTTTATATAAAGTTTGTATTAGTTGTAAATTTGTTCTTTTACCCTCAATAAATTGAAACTCCTTAAGGGCAGGGGCCTATTATGGTTGTCTTTGGATGCTCAAGGTCTACTCTAGCACACTACCTATCACATATTAGGCACAGAATAAAGGCTTCTTTAATGATGGGGAGTAGGGAGCTGGGCCCTTTAAATTGTAAGCTATCACAGAGAACATGGCCCACTCTCTAGGGGAAGTCTCACTGGTGGGAGTAAATTTGGTAGCCTTCTTCCCTATACAGATTGAACATGGAAGTTAGCAGTACACCCAGCTACAGGATGAGGGGCTTCAAGTACTGCCACTAGGCTCTGGGCACAGGGATGTGGTCCTCAGGAAGCCACACTAAACTCCCCCTAATGCACATCTACCATTGCAGTAATGACAGAAATTGGAGCTTTGTCATGCAGTACTGGTTAAGAACAAGGCAAATGAGGTATGAGAAGGCAGTTTGTTCTGCCCAATGCCTGTTGATCCCTACATGGTGATTTGGGACACTCAGACCAAGAGAAAATTCTAGATCTGATATGGAATAGGCTCTATTGGCCTCACATGACAACAGGCATACATAAGAAGAACAAGACCTGGGCCCAGTGTATTCCAAGGAAAGTGCTAACAACTTGAGCAGATGACAATATCTAGTCTAGGGGTTCTTTACCTTTTCTGTGTCTTGGGTCACAAATCTTGTCCCTCCCTCTCTCCCCAAGTATACATGTATATGTGCATTATATATGTGTGTATGCTTGTATTTATTATATTGTGATTATATATGTGTATATCAGATATATGTGTGCACATGTAGAGATACATGAATGCTATAAACATAATTGTATGTATATAACACATGTGTATACATATGTATATATGTATGTATGTGTGTGTGTGTATCGTGGCCCATCAAGAACTGAAAGTGATCTCAGAGGCCATATAGTACAATCCCCTTATTTTACAGGGGAAGAAACTGAGAGCCAAGGTTACATGACTTGCCCAGATTAAGTAGGTGGAAAGATTCAGAGTCAGGCTTTGTACTCAGTTTTCCCCTAGTAGACTGAAGGTTCTGTGAAATTAGGGATTATTTCTTAAACTTCCCATCTCAAGGATGTAATATATCGCTAGCACATAGTAGGTACTAAATAAATACTTGCGGAAATAGAGCTAGGAGCAATGGGTAGCAATGACAGAAAGACTTATGCAAATAAAAGGACAATGTAATAACCTGAGCTGTTGCCAAGTGAGCTTGGTGGTCTTGGGAAGTTCTGGGCTCTGGGTCATCGGAGGTGTTTAAGCAGAGGATAGGAGAGCATATGTCAATGCTGTCCCACAATTTTGTATCTATGAAGAGAATGAATAGAACACAGCCTTCCTGACATGCTCTAGTTAATGTGAATATCAGGTCATATACCATTTGGACTGTGGCTTGGCTTTTTAAAATGAATTTTAAAATGTATTATTGTTGTATTTTTTTATATCTCTTTCATTTCCAAATATATTCTCCCTCCCCAGATGGTCATCTCTTATAACAAAGAATAAAAGAGAAAGAAAAGGAAACTAAGCAATACATCAACCAAATCTGAAAGTATAAGTAATGTTCTACACCCATAGTCCACCCTCACATCTCAGCATTCTTCAGTGTTGAATCATACTTCAGGGCCACCTCTTTGATGGAAAAATGCCAGATAGAGCAGGAAGAAATGAAGGTCCAGAGGCAAATAATAGACTAGGATATTCTCACTGCACATAAAAACTTGGGATATTTTTAAAAACTTTCTGTAGACATTCCCTGTCTCTACTCCCTTTCTCAGCTAAACTTGAAAAAGCTTTCCACACTCACTGCCTCCACTTCCTCTTCTCTCACTCATTCCTTAACCATTCGCAATCTGTCTTCAGACCTCATCACTGGATTGAAATGGCACTCCCCAAAGGTAGCAATGACCTCTTAATGGCCAAATCAGATGCTCTTTTCTCAGTCCTCATCCTTCTGGACCTATCTGTAGCCTTTGGCACGACTTCTACTCCTGGATGTATTTTCCACTCTGAGTTTTCTTAACATTACTCTCTCCTACTTGTTATCTGACTTCTTCAAATTGCTTTTCTGGGTCTTCATTCCTATCATGCCCCCCCACTGCAAATTATGGCCAATGCATCAGCTCTCACAGGTTTAACTGTTATATCTATGTAGATGTTTTCTCAAATCTATATATCTAGCCCTGTCTCTCCTCTGAGTTTCAGTTCCACATCACTTATGAATTATTCTGCATTTCATATTAGAAGTCCCAAGAACATCTCCAACTCAGCATGTCCAAAACTGAACTTTTTCCCTCCAGACCAAAAGTGTCAAACTCACAGGGCCCCCCCCAAATTCCTGAATCTGGCCTGAACCAAATTAAAATATAATTGGTAGATATTAAACAAAAAGAATAAAAATATAATACAACATACATAATGCTAATTCGTAATTTTTGAAGTCAGTATGCAGTTGTCAGGAATCTGTTATATTTGAGTTTGACTCCATTGTCCTAAACCATAGTTTACCCCTGTCTCTAAAAGGTCTTTATCGCTATTAGCTGAGGTGGAAATAGGGAACATAGTGTTAGAACTAAGGCATGTTTATTCAATAAATGGACTTCTTCCTAGGTCATTGAATCCCAAAATCAGCGTGAGGGTAATCAGAGATAGTAGAGAAAGCAATGTCAGATTTTAGATTTTAGAGCTCAAAGATCTATGCAGATGGCAACTGTGGGCATGAAATTACAAGACACTGGCTCCTTGAAAGGAAAGCTATGGCAGATCTGGAAAGCATGCTAAAAAGTAAAGACATCACCTTGCCAACAAAGGTCCATATAGTCAAAACTATAGTTTTTTTCCAGTAGCAATATATAATTGTGACAGTTGGACTAGAAGTAAAGCTGAATGCTATAGAATGGACCCTTTCGACCAGAAGGTCAAATGCTGAAGCTGATGCTTAAATACTTTGGCCACATAAGAAAAAGACAGTATTCAATGGAAAAGACCCTAATGTTGGGAAAGATTGGAACCAAAAAGAGAAGGGGAGAAAAGAGGATGAGAAGGATAGATAAGTTCATGGAAACAATGAACATGAACTCCGACAGAAAGAGATAGTGAAGAATAGAAGGGTCTGAGGTGTTGTGGTCCATGAGATCACAAAGTTGGACACGAGTGAACAACACAACAACAACATGCTACAGTAGGAAGTGTTGGGCTTTGGAATCAAGTGATATGGGCTCAAATCCCAGCCCTACCCACTACTAGCTAATATTTATATTGCATTTTAAAATTTGTAAAATATTTTACACAGGGTCAAAGATTCTGAGCTAGAAGGAACCTTGGAGAGGAGATCTTCTCTACCCCATCAGTGTCCTAGGTAACTGCTGAGGTATTGACTCATGTTGTTAGAAAGTATTCTTCTCCCCCTGAGCACCCCTCCCCTTTCTCTATATTAGTGAAATACTAGATCTGGTCCCTGTCCCCAGTTCAGTCTTCATATCAACCCAGTGAGGTGGGTGCAGTTTTGCACACGAGGAAATTAAGACTGCTTAAATTACTCAGAAGCCCAAAATCATATAGCTGGTGTTGGTGTCTGCCAGGGAGTAGGGACAAGGAAGGGGAAGAGGGAGAATGTGATTCAAATCCAGTTCTTCCTGACTCCAGATCCAGTGCAACTATTATACCAAGCTGTAAGTGACCTTGGGTAAGTTATTTTGACCTCTCGGTCTCAGCATTTTCCTCTATAAAAGGAGGGAGTAGACTGAGAGGTCTTCAAAGGTTGCTTCTAGTTTTAGATCCTATGATCCTTTGGGCCAGTTCTCTGTGTGCCCAAATGGGGCTAGATGCTCTAGCCTAGAGAGCATTAGGTTGGCAGAAACTGAGCTGAGAGAACTCTGGAAGAGTTTAAGAAATGTAAGGGCACCAATGAATCCAGTTGATGACAAGGATAGGTTTATTTTATAATCGCTTTGACTTACCTTACTCTGGTGTTTTCTTTCTTGATTTGTCTCTTTTTGCTTGTGAACGAACACTTGAATGTACACTTATGCACACATGAGAAGCTATTAGCTGGGGTAGCAATGACTGATGCCACCTGCTGGGAAAGGGACACCTCAAAGCCAAAGGTCATTTTTCGATGGGGGCAAGGATTTAATTTAAGATTCTTTGTCTCTCCTGGGATTATTTCTCTGGTTCTGTTTCAGATGCAGGAGGAGGTCTTTGTGGTCAAAGAGAAGGATAACACCATTATCTTTGGTGGTTCCACTTCACTGCTCTCAAACAGCCACAACCCTAGTCTTGCCTGAACTTCTGCAACAGAATCCTTCTTGGTCTTGCTGCATGTATCACTTACCTTCTCCAATCCATCCTTACCGTATTTTCCCAATTGATATTCCTAAAGCCCAGGGCTGACTATGTCATTCCTCTGCTTGAGAAGCATTGATTTATTTCTATTGCCTCTAAAACAATTACCTCTAAAAGTCCTCTGTTTGGCATTTGAAGTGCCTTCCAGTCAGGCTTCAGGCTATCTTTCCAGATGAACTTCATGCTACTCCCTTTCCCTGTACTCTCTGTTCCAGCCAAACTGGCCTCATTGTTCTTCCTCCTATGTGACATCCCTAACTGACATTTTTTTTCCCACTTCTTGGACTGTCCACAAGCTTTCCCCCCTCACCACCACCCCTGTGCCTGGCAGCCTCTCTGTCCTCATGTCTTCCTCTTGTAATGTCTCGATTCCTTCAAGGCCTAGTTCAAGGGCTGCCTCCTCCTACAAGAGCCCTTTCCTGAAGCTCCCAGTTGTTACTTCTCCACTCCCCCCTACCATTACTTTGTATTTATTTGCTTAACTTCAGGGATTTCAAAATTCCTATTTCCCAATGTTCCCCCACTCTTCTACCTTTTAGGTGCCTCCTCTCTGCTCTCACAGTAACCTTCCATCAATCTACCCTTTTCACTTTACCTCACTAAGGGAAAGGTAAAAATTGCCCATTTATAACCATGGAGAGTATTTGCAAGAATAGCAGTAGAGATGCCCAGAAATCCATAGAAAGGAGCCAAGCAGTAAAACTTATGACCTCCAGGTCTCCACATAAATACACAAAATATGGGCAACAAGCAAGGGGAACTAGAGATTCCAGTACAAGGAAGCAAATATGACCATCACTGAGACTTTATGGAATGAAACCCATGACTAGAGTATGAATATTGTAAATATGCCAATTTAGGCTTGTTCTCAGGGAAAATTTCCTAATAGAGCCATAAATGCAACTATCTGCCTTGAGAGATAGTGGGTCCCCCACCTCCACCCTCAATGGAGGTCTTGAGGCAAATGTTCAATGACTACATGGGCATATTATAGAGGCAATGCATGATCAAGTATGGGGAGGACTAGGCAGCCTCTGTGGTCCCTTCCAGTCTCGAGGTTCTGTGATTCTACCAGGTTTTCCACAGCATAGAAAGGTGTTATTAAATATAGGCACTTTTCTCCTTCTCCTTTCCTTTTCAGTTGAAAGCCCTGTCCACTTTTTAAGTCTGCCTATCCAAAGCCTTTTGGGTAGCGTTGTGGATGCCCATCAACTGGGGAATGGCTGAATAAGTTGTATTATATATGAATGTAATGAAATACTATTGTTCCATAAGAAATGACGAGCAGGGAGATTTCAGAAAAACCTGGAAACATATATGAATTGATGCTGAATAAAGTGAGCAGAACCAGGAAAACATTGTATTTTTGTTTGTTTTTGCATACTTAATGTTTCACATAGTACCTGGAACAGAGGAAAGCTTAATAAATGTTTGTTGACTGACTGATTAGCATAAATTGTATGTAACTATTGTTTAGGAAACAAAATTAGCAATTACATTTTTCATTTTTATTATTTAAAAAAAAAAGGATTACCTGTGCCCCTGATTCACTCACTTTTCCTGCCCAGGACCTCATAATCCTTAGCAAGGTTTTTCTAAATCCCATCTGCTATCATATTTTGTCATCACACAAACCAGCAGAGAGGGAACTAATCATCCAATGTGACCAGTCTTGGGAAATTCTCTCCCCTACCCTAGATGCATACCCAGGGTAGAAAGCAGATCTCTCTTTTGTGAACATCTCAGAACTCAGGAGGGAGTTACCAGCCACCACTGGTCCAATTTCTCACCCTAGGAAGGGTCTCCTAGCTATTACTTAGCTATAGGTATTCCATGATCTTTCTCCTTTTTCTTATCCTCCTCACATTCTTTTACCCTCTAACTTCCTAACACAGGCTCAGAATTCTCCTTTCCATATCCTTTTTTATTCTCTGTTGTATCTATTTATTTCCAGGAACCTAAAGACAAGAAAAATAACTTGAAGCCCTTTTACCTTCTCCCCTAGGTGGAAGAACAGCCTGCACTTTGAGCATAGACAGTAGTTAGCAATGCTGTCTTTGCTCATTGGACTCCATTGATAGACATCCCCTATGATTTAGTCCTGGCTGAAATGAAACCTCTGTGAGCAGCCATGGTCAGGGGTGGGGATAGGGGCTACTCAAGCTCTTCTTTTTTTAAAAAAAATTTAATTTTATGTTTATTTTTCGTTTACAACATTCATTTCCACAAGATTTTGAGTTACAAATTTTCTCCCTGTCTCTCCCCTACCCACAACCCCAAAACAGCAATCCCACTGAATACTCCCTCCTCCATTGTGCTCTGTCCCATATCCTCCTCCATCCCCCTCCAACTTTCCAGTAGGGCAAGAAGGATCACCATACCCCAGTGCCTGTATATCTTATTTCCCAGTTGCATATAAAAATAATAATTAAAAAAAACATTTGATTTTAAAACTTTGAATTCCAAATTCTTTCCCTTCTTCCCTCGTCACCCACCCTTACTTGGAAGATAAGCAATTCAGCAAAGGATGTACATGTATAGTTACTCAAAACATTTCTGTAGTGGATATATTGTGAAAGACTGACTATATTTCCCTCCATCCTATCCCCCCCACTTGTTCTATTTTCTGCTTTGACCCTGTCCCTTTTCAAAAGTGTGTGCTTCTAACTATCTTCCCCCTGAATCTGCCCTCCCTCCTATCATTCCTCCTCTTATCCCCTTCCCCCCTACTTACCTGTAGGGTAAGATACCCAGTTTAGTGTGTATGTTACTCCCTTCTCAAATCAAACTCAATGAGAGTAAGGTTGACCCATTCCCTTTTGCCTTCCTGTTCTTCCACTTTGTTATAACAGTTTTCCCTTGCCTCTTTTATATGAGATAATTTACCCTGTTTTGTCTCTCCCTATCTCCTCTCATTATATTCCTCTCTCACCTCTTAATTTTATTTTTTAAATATCATCCCTTCCTATTCAATTGATCCTGTGCCCTCTGTCTATGTATACATGAACACATATGTACACACCCTCACATGTGTATTCATATACACATATACCCTCCTATATAGACATATATATGTATGTATGTGTATGTGTGTGTGTATATATATATATATATATTTATATTTATATTCCCTTCAACTATCCTCATACTGAGAAAAGTTTCATAAGTTACAATTATCGTTTTTCCATGTGGGCATCTAAATAGTTCAACTTTGATAAATTCCTTATGATTTCTTTTCCCTGTTTGCCTTCTTCATGCTTCTCTTGTTTCTTGTATTTGAGTGTCAAACTTTTTATTCAACTGGTTTTTTTCATCAAGAATGCTTGAAAGTCCTCTATTTCATTGAATGACCATATTTTCCCCTGAAACATCATACTTAGTTTTGCTGGGTAGGTGATTCTTGGTTTTAGTCCTAGCTCTCTTGACCTCCAGGATATCATATTCCAAACCCTCTGATCCCTTAATGTAGAAGCTGCTAGATGTTGTGTTATACATATTGTGTTTCCACAGTATTAAAATGTTTCTTCTTGGCTGCTTGTAATATTTTCTCCTTGATCTGGGAACTCCAGAAGCTTGTTATAATATTCCTAGGAGTTTTGGGGGATCCTTCTTTTTCAAGAGGTGATCAGTGAATTCTTTCAATTTCTATTTTGCCCTCTGGTTCTAAAGTATCAGGACAATTTTCCTTGAGAATTTCTTGAAGGATGATTTCTAGGTTCTTTTTTTTTGATCATGGCTTTCAGGTAGTCCAAGAATTTTAAAATTATTTTAATATTTTAATAATTTAAATATTTTAAATTATTTCTCCTGGATCTATTTTCCAAGTCAGTGTTTTTTCCAGTGAGATATTTCACATTGCCTTCTATTTTTTTCATCTGTTTGGATCTGTTGCATCTTGATTTCTCATATAGTCTCATTAGCTTCCATTTGCTCCAATCTAATTCTGAAGGAATTATTCTCTTCAGTGAGCTTTTGAAATTTTTTTCCATCTGGAAAATTCATTTTTTAAGGCATTTTTCTCCTCATTTGCTTTTTGGGCCTCTTTTGCCATTTGAGTTAATTTGTTTTTAGGTGTTATTTTCTTCAGTCAGGTTGTTGACTTTCTTTTCATGATTTTCTTGCATCATTCTCTTTTCTGTTCCCAATTTTTCCTCCACTTCTCTTACTTGATTTTCAAAATCCTTCTTGAGCTCCTCCATGGCCTGTAACCAATTCATATTTTTCTTGGAAGCTTTTGGTGCAGGAGTTCTGACTTCATTGTATTCCTCCTGTTCCATCCTTTGACCGTTTTTGTCCCCAAAAAAGGAATCTAAGTTTTGATTGCTGTGCTTGCTTTGCTTCCTTTGCTTGCTCATGTTGCCACTCAAGTACTTGACTTTTGAACTCTTTGCCGCAGTAGAACTCTGCTTCCAGAGAGGAGAGCTTTGTCAAAAATTGTTAGGGTTTTCACACCTGCCAGAGCTATTAGTTGGGTTTGCTCTCTGTTTCCCCCACAAGCTCTGGCTGACTGGTCACACACCCCAGGACTACCACCCAAGACCACAATCCAGATCCAGGCAGGTTAAGGCAGGAGTGCTTACCATCTGAATGGTTGCTTGGTCTGCCTATGATCTGCAGTCCAGGAGCTCTGAAGCAGCCACGTGGAGGCAGCTGCATAGCCATGATACCTTGGCCACTTCTCACTCAGGGGGGTGGGGGGGAGATGTAGGATCGCACTCTGTTCCCCTCATTTCCAACAGAGTTCTTCACTGACCTTTACTTTGTCTTTGACATTTATGGGTTGATATTTCTGGAAACCACCACAGCTGCTGTTGATCCACTCTCACAAAGTCTACTCCAGCCATTGCTGGTAGGGACCACCCTGGGGCTAAAATCACAGGCTCAAGTGGACCTGGGCTCAGCTCCCAGCAGGCTGCAATGGACCTTTCCTGTCCGTCTGCCAGGCTGCCTTCAGTGGGATATTTCTTTCTCTCTGTCACTTTGTGGGTTCTCTAGCTCTAAAATTTCTTTAGAGTCATATTTTATAGGTATTTGAGGTGGTTATGGAGGGAGCTCATGGAGCTTTCCTGCTTCTACACAGCCATATTGGCCCTGCCCCCAATGTCTCAAGCTCTTCTTAAGGGATGTAATATTGCCTCCACTACTTCCTGTGGTACTGGGGACTAAGTGGTTGCTCTAACACAACTTGACCTTCAGTACTCCCTGTCTGCTGGGAAAGCATACAGCATTTCTAGGATATGTTTTACATCATAGAAGTGTGAGGTACCACCCCCTACATACCCCTTATCATCCCGTTGACTGTACAGCCCATCTGGTACTGAGTAACATAATTCAATTTTGCAATCATTTATTAAGTGTCTACCATATGCCAGGCACTCTGCTAGGCTCTGAGTATCCAAAGACAGCACTGAAACAGTTTCTGTCTTAGATGTATTTATTTTTTATCAGGCAGAGGCAATTTGTACCAAGACAAATAAATATAAAATAAATACAAAGGAACTGGGTGGAAGAGGGAAGAGTGCCAGGAAAGACAATGTGGGAAGTGGCACTTGATTTAAAAAGGAGTTGGGGATTCCTAAAGGCTAAAAGTGAAGAGAGAAAGCATTGTAAGCATGTGAGACAGCTCACGCAAAGGCACTAAGGTGAGAGACAAAATGTCATGGACAGGCCATGGTAAGTGGGACAGTGTGGCTGGACTACAAAGGTTATGGGGGGAGGACTATGAAAGCCAGCTGGAAAGACAGGTTGAAATCAGACCATGAGGGGATTTAAATACCAAAGAGAAGGGGTAGTAGTTTATCCTGGAGGCAACAGGAAGCTACTGGAACTTCTTGAGTAGGGATCAAATGCTGATTGTAAGTAGGTCCTCTGGACCACTTCCCCTAACTTGTAGTTGAATGACCATGAGGGGTAACTACAACTGGGTTTTAAGAGTAACTTTAGGGGCAGCTAGGTGGCACAGTGAATAGAGCACTGGCCCTAGAGTCAGGAGGACCTGAGTTCAAATTTGACCTATGATACTTGACACTTGACTACCTTATCTGCAATTGCCTTGCCTTCCCCCTCCAAAAAAAGAGTAACCTTGTGGGTAGTTTCTCCTACCTTTGTAAATCTCAAACCTCCACATGTTATTCTTCCCTTTAACAATCAGCTAGTAGACTTAATTAGCTCTTAGAAAGGTATTTACTAAGGTGGCACGGTAAGCACATTTGGTACCAAACATTGGTACCATTGGGGTTACCAATGTTACCAATGGACTCATTGTCTCACAAATACATAGCATTCATGGGAAGAATGGACCCAGACTGAGAGTGCAATGGTCATGAGTCATGTGTGTTGGATACACATGTGGGAAAAGGTAACCCACAATTCCTGACACCTTATGACCTGAAAGTCTTTTGTTTCTAGAGTCCTTGCAAAGCTCTTCTTAGGTGCAATATCTCTTCTGGCAGGGCTGCTTTGCTGGGCTTTCAGCCTCTACCATTTTCTTGAGTTCAATGCCAGCCCCCTTCTCTGGCATGAGACCTTGATCTTCTGAAGTTGCTTCCTCCCTCAGATAACTGTCTTTCTCTATATCTGTCTTCAGGTGTGTCTTTCCACTCACAACTATACATTGTTTTGTACTGGTCTAGTAGCCACTAAAACAGGGCTGATGGGGGTGGAGGGAAGAAAGTCCCTTCTTTCCTTTGCAGGGATTTCCCCCCAAAGTATTCCTGACTCTTCAGGTTAAACGAATTACTGTTTTACACATAGGTCCATGGGGCATGACTGATTCAGCCAGTCACAAGATGTTTACTGTATTATAGCAGTTACCTTATCCAATGGCCAAGCCATGAGAATCCTCTCCAACTGATTAAGGATTTAGGCACACATTGTTGTGGGGTTATAGGATAATTTCTTAATACCTATTTTATACTTTGTGAATACATTCTGAGCCCTCTGTGACCACATCAATTAAGGTGAGAGGGGAATCTGCTTCTCTACAGTACTATCACAGAGGCAGAGTTGGAACTAATTAGCAGGGATGTCAGAGCTATATCTCATAGGGTTTGTTCTCCTTAGAGAAGAAACACAAAAATCAAAGACTGAAGCCAAGGATTCCAACTTACCTAGGCAAGCACATATTTTCACTGCTATGCATGTAAAATGCAGATTGTTATTGCTGTTGGGCTTAGTTGAAGGACAAAGCAATGAGGAGGAGGAAGAGGAGGAGGAGGATGAGAAGGAAATGATGATAATGATGATGATGATGATGATGATGATGATGATGATGATGATGATGGTGATGATGACAACACCTCTCTACATTTATTCTATAGCCTGCAGGTCTTCCTGGCTCAATTGCCTGTTATCTTTGATGAAAGCCAAGTCATAAGAATGAGGGGGACAATCAAGAGTTGCTAGGTCACACATATCTTTCAGCATGGAGTCAGACAGAGCATGTGTCCCATAGAAGGGGCTCATGTCTGTCCTCACACATGCCCAACTCCATAGGACCACTATTGTTGTACAGGTCATTGACAACCTTAAAGAGGGCAATTTTAGTCAAGTAGTGGGATCAGAAGACAGATGGAAAGGATTTGAAAAGTGAGAACTCAGAGGCAACAAGTAGAGGCAATTTAAGGAACCTGGATGTGAAATGGAGAGGGGATACATAGGATGACCACCTGAGAGATGGCAGGATCAAGTGAAGGGTTTTTGTTTTAGGTTGGAGGAAACTTCAGAATGTTTATAAGCAGCAAGGAAGAAGCCAGGGGATAAGGAGAGATGGCGGATAAGAGAAAGGCCTGACCAAACAGTCAAGCTTTTAAAATAGATGAGAGGAAATGGAATCAAGGACACAAGTTAGAAAGGTTGGTCTTGGGAGGGAGGAAAGCCACTTCTTCCTCAGAGACTAGAGCAGAGGAAAGACCATAGGATGAAATCCAGTGATCTTGAGGTATGGAGTTCATCATGAATAATTTTGATTTTTGTGGTAAAGTAGGAGGTAAGGCCTTTGGCTGAGAGAAGGGGGGGAGAAAAGGGGGAGGGCATGGTGAAAGAGGACTAAGGAGAGAGGAAAAAGTTTGCAAGAATAGCTTCCTAGAATGTGTAACAGAGGCAACAGAAGAAAAGTTAAAGGATTTGTTGAGAACAGTGAGGAGCCAGTGGAAATTCCATAATACAAATTTGCAGTGTACCCACAGTCATCAGTGTTGTGTGATTTTTCCCCAGTACAATTCAGGAGGTGTGTGAATTGGGAAAGGTAATTCAGGGTTGGGGTTTGGCAAGACTTGAATAAAAGGAGACAATATGGCAGAATGGATAGTATGTTAGACCTGTAGTCAGAAATATATATGCTTAATCCTGCTTTATGTTTTATGCTGTGCATTCCCAAGCAAATTATATAACCTCTTTAAACCTCAATTTTCTCATTTATAAAAAAGGGATTAATAAAAGCACCTACCTTGAAGCATTGTTGTAAGGATCGAATCCAAGATAGATATAGATGCCAATATAGGTTAAGCATTTCATAAATCTTAAAGTCCTGTGTAAATGTTAGCTATTAGTATTATTGGACAGCTGAGTGGTACAGTGAATAGAGCACTGGGCTTGGAATCAGGAAGACTTATTTTCTTGAGTTCAACTCCAGCCTCAGACATTTACTACCTGTGTGATCCTGGGCAAGTCACTTCACCCTGTTTGCCTCAGTTTCCTCGTCTGTGAAATGAGCTGGAGAAGGAAATGGCAAACCAGTACAGTATCTCTGCCAAGAACACCCCAAAAGGGGTCATGAAGAGTTGGACATGACTGAAATGACTGAACAATAAAATTATTATTATTATTATTATTTCCTCTTCTGTGTAATAAGCATAATAATAGCACTTACTTCAAAGGGTATATGGGGATTAAGTGAGATAATGTATGTAAAATGCTTTGGAAAATTTTAGACTCTATAGAAATATATGCTATTATTATTATTATTATTATTAAAAAGGGGAACTAAGTACAGGGGACAATGTAACATTAATCTAGTTAACTATAGTGTTAAAATGTTGTTTTTTTTATCCTTTCTTGAAGGGGAGGAGTGACATCACAGGGTGATGGCTTGACTTGCACATGATTTCACTTGAAGTGAGACACAGCTGTACAAAGTCATAAGTTTCACTCTCTCCTCTGAAGTCTTTGAAGTCCAGTAGCAAGAAAAAAGTCAAGATGACTGAAGATGGCCTGGGATGCATGGGTAGCTTGGCCTTTCTAAATTAAGGTCTTTCCCAGCAGCTCCCAGCCTCAAGCTTTTCCTGGCCTGTCATCACCGGAGAAAAGATAAAAGGCAACATAACTAATGTTTATGTAGGACAGCCAGGTGGTGCAGTAGTGCCAAGCCTGGAGTCAGGAAGACTGGAGTTCAAATTCAGCCTCAGACATTTACCAGCTGTGTTACCCTGGACAAATCACTTCACCCTGTTTGCTTCAGTTTTCTCATCTGCACAATGAACTAGAGAAGGAAACGCAAACCACTCCAGTATCTCTGCCAGGAAAACCCCTAATGGGGTCACGAATTGTTGAACATGACTGAAAACAGCTAGACAGCAACAGCAACAGAACTAAACTGGGTAGTTCATTTGAAAGCCTCAAATACGGCCTCACTAGCTTCTCAAGGCCACAGCCCTTTTGAATGACTCGCTTTCTCTTCAACCAGCCCCTTCCACTATGAAGGCCAATAACAAAGGGAAAAAAAAATTAAAACAGGAGAATCCTGGTAACATAATAAACATGTTTACTTCTTTTTTGTTCTGGAAGAAAGACATAGATACACCAAAAAAGCCTGAAATGGGGGTATTTCGCCTCTGGTTTTTTTTTTCATTTCCCCCCCAAGCTTTCAACCTTTTACCTAAATCCCAAATCATCAAATAGTATTATTGAATTTACTTCTACTCCATATCTCAATTCTGCTTCCTTTCTCTCTATTTACCTTGCTACCATTCTAGTTCAGACCTTCACTCTCTCTTGCCTTGATTATCAGAATAGTTTCTAAATTGGTTTCCTTTCTCCAATGCATCATCCACTTAATTGTCAAAATGACTTTTACTAAAGCCCAGACCACATCAACACCTTACTCAGCAAACTCCAGTGGGTTCCCTATTACATGTAGCATCACATCAACTACTCTTTCTGGCACCTAAGGCTCTTCCCAACTTGGACCCATCTTACCTTTCATGCTTTTACACAATACTCCCCTTCACGCTCACTATTCTCACATATTCTATTATATGAGGGTACATTAAGAAAAGGTCAGTGTTAAGATAGGGAAAGGAGGAAAGATAGGCAGGAACAGGGATGATCACAAGGGAGTAATGAAGAGATTACAGGTTACACTGAGGACAGAGAATAGTTTTAGAAAGAGGGAAGCAAAGGGAAAGAGATCATTTCATAGGATCATATCCTCAGAGTTAGAAGAAACCTTAGAGGCCATCAGGTTCAGCCCCTTCATTTTATAGATTAAGAAGCTGATGAATAGAAAGAGGAAATGACTTTCCCAAGCTCAGATAGCTAATTAAGTGTCAGCTGGAATTGTTTTTGATTTGATATAATTTTTTTAATGGACAAAAATTTATTTTCTCCCTCTCCTACCACACACACATGCGGGCATGCGCATGCACGCATGCACACACACACACACACGCTAAAAAAATAAAAATAAATTTGTAAAGTGAAGCAAAAGTAATTCCTGCATGGACTATGTCCAAAAAATATGTCTCATTCAATCTGTACCCTTAGTCTCTCCCTTCTCTGTCAGAAGGTGAGTAGCAGGTTTCATCATGGGCCCTCTGCTACCATCGTTGGTTGTCATATAACTTAGAAATCTTTAAATTGTTTGAAATGATTCTTTTATTGACAATGTTGTTGTTGTGTGAATTGTTCTCTGTATTCTTCTCACTACCCTTTGCATCATTTCATATAAGTCTTCTGAGATTTCTCTGAACTTTGCATTTTGTCATTTCATATGGCTCAATAATATTCCATTACATTCATATATCATAATTCCGTTACATTCATATGCCATAATTTGTTCAGTCATCCTCTATCAAAGCAAATTCCCTTAGTTCTCAGTTTTTAATGCCACAAAAGGAGCTGCTACAAATATTTTTGTACATATATGTCCTTTTTGCCCTTAGATCTTTCTGGGACCTACCTAATAGTAGCATTGTTGGGTTAAAGGATATGCATAGTCATTTGGGGGGGCAAAGTTACAAGTTACAAATTACTTTCCTGAATGGCTGCACCAATTCACAGCCCCATGAATGATGCTTTAATGTTCCTGGTTTCCCCACAGCCCCTTCAGCATTTATTGTTTTGTGTTTTTGTCCACTTAGAGATGGACTTTGAACTGAGATCTTTTTTATTCCAATTTTAGCAATCTAGACATACCTTAGACTCCTAGAATTATGCTTAAAAGGAATTTTATTGGCTGACCTCAGTCTCTTGATTTGAGACAGGTAAATGTCAAAATGATTCAGGCTTAATGATGGTTTCTTCTCTTCATAAAGAGTTACCCTTCCTCACAGGAATCTACCTTTCATCAGCTAAGTAGAACAACTTTAGAGGCAAAAGTTTGGGGCGTTGTTTTGGAGAGGAGAAGGCAAGGCAGTTGGGGTTAAGTGACTTGCCCAAGGTCACACAGCTAGTAAGTGTGTCAATTGTCTAAGGCCGGATTTGAACTTAGGTCCTCCTGACGCCAAGGTCAGTCAGTGCTCTATTCGCTATGCCACCTAGCTGCCCCCAGAGGCAAAAGTTTTAAACTGCCCCAATAAATAGTTTCTTGTCTTTCTAATTAAAAAAAAAAACCCCAGCTATATTTAAACATCTCTTAAATTATAAAAAGGCTTTACCATAGTGTAGCATTTGGAAAACAAGTACTCACCAGACAACTCTACAACTCCCAAGTTCATCCCCTTGGCCTAAAAATTTAGGTATATGTGTTGAAAATAATGGCAGATTAGAGTTTGATACTGAATGCAGAGAGAGTTTTGCGTTTTACCTAGGAGGGTTATCACTTCTAGAGTAAGTGAATTTATTTATATATGGAATTGAAAAGTATTTTAGAACAAGATCTAACAATCCCCGGGGCCACAAAAAGGAAATTATTCATGTCAGAAGTACCATATTACTTATTTCTGTTCATTTGGGCAGGGCTGTAGAGCATATCCACATGGATTTGTTGTGGAAACTATAGTAGATACATCACTTTTATTAGAAGCATTCATATTTCTGAAAGTAATATTTATTACCTTAACATTAATTTCCATAATTTTAAGGCTTTTTTTATCAGTACTTCTGAACTAGTGACATGAATTTCTCGTTTCATGAAGGTAGTGAGAGCATACAAAAGTATGATGGTTTGGGAATTGGGAAATGTAGATTGAAATCCTAACTCTGCTATTTACAGGCTCTGTGACTTTAGATTACCAACTTAACCTCCTTTAGCATCTATATCTATAAAATAATTTCAATACCTTCTAATCATAGGGTAGTTGTAAGTATTAAATCAGTGCATTAAAGTGAAAGTGTAATATATTATCATAATTAACTTAAAAGGGTGTGATACTAATGCACACTTGGTGGAGTTGTGAACTGGTCTAACTAACCATTCTGGATGACAATTTGGATCTATGACCAAAGAGTTATAAAACTATACATACTCTTTGACCCAGCAATACCACTACTTAGTATGTATCCCAAAGAGATCAAAGAAAAATGAAAAGGACCTATATGTACACAAATATTTCTAACAGCTCTTTTTGTGGTGGCAAAGATTTGGAAATCAAAAGAATATCCGTCAGTTGCGGAATGACTGAACGAGTTGTGGCATGTGATTTTAATAGAAAACTATTGAACTAAAGGAAGTGATGATGGGAATGCTTTCGGAAAAACCTGGGAAGACTTATATGAACTGACGTAAAGTGAAGTGGGCAGAACCAGGAGAATATTGTACACAGTAACAGCATCATTGTAATAATTATCAAACACTTAGCAGCTCTAATCAATTCGATGATCCAAGATAATTCAACAAAAAATGCTGTCTATCCAAAGATAACTGATGAACTCTGAATACAGATTGAAGCATACTTTTCTCATTTACTTTTTTTTCTTGTCTTTTTTTGCAACATGTCTAATATGGAAATGTTTTACATGACTTCACATGTATAATTAATATCATATTGCTTGCATTTTGAATGGATCAGGGACGGACCAGAGGGAGGGAGAGAATTGGGAACTCAAAGTTTGGTTTTTTTAAATGTTAAAATAAATGTGGTATAATTATATTTTTTAAAAAGATTGTGATAGGGAGGAGAGGTAGAATTACTCCACTGAAGGCAGATATCTCTAAGCTTTGTGATCAAGAAAATGGGTGTGAGTTCATTATCAGAGATAGAGATTTCAAAGTTCCAGATCAGAAAACAGTTATGGGGTGATAAGAACAGTTCAGAGTAGTGTTAAGATCAAAGTTATAACCATCTGTCCCAGTTCATTTCAGCAGTCTTGGAAGGTGAGAATATTTTACAAGGTAGTATGGTATAATAGATAGGGTGCAGGACTTAGAGTCAGGGTTTTGAATCCCACCTTAGACACTTTCAAGCTGGGTAACTGTAGACAAATCATTTCATCTCTCTGTGCCTCAGTTTCCTCATTTGTAAAATGAAGAGATCAGCTCATTGATACCATTACTAGGTCTATTCCATAAAGAGATAAAAGAAAGAAGAACAGGTTCTACATATACAATACTTACTCTTATATGGTGCCAAAAATGGAAACAAAGAAAGTGACAAATGAGGAAACTCTGAACAAATTAAGGTAATATGAATGTAACAGTATACTTTTGGACCAAGAAACAGCAAAGGGGATAGTTTCAGAGAAACCTGGAGATACTTATATGAAATGATGCAAAGTAAAGTGAGCAGAACCAGGAGAACACTTTGTATTATAGCAATGCTATAAAAATGAACAAGTTTGAAAGATTTGAGTCCTCCAACCAACGCAGTGATCAGCCATGCTTCTGGGGGACTGATGATGGAGAATACTGCTCACTTCTTGACAGAGATACAGAATGAGACATACATTTTTGAGCATGAAGAGTGTGGAAATTTGTTTTGTTTGACTATGCGTATTTGTTATGAGGGTTTTGTTTTTCTTTTTATGGCAGGGAATTTGGAGGGAGAAAAAGAAATGCTTGTTAATTTAAAAAAATTAAATTAATTTAAAAATTAAGCATTTGGACTCCTTGGTTTCAAGGGTCCTTTCCAGACCTAAAGCTATGATACAGTGGTTTTGTAAAAGAATCAGACTAGTGATACATACAGTAGTTTTTATTGTTTTTTAAATCATAGCACTTTTTGATCTAACTCAGTGGTTCTCAACCTTCCTGTAATAGCAATCAGTTTATCAGATACTTAGCACTTAGTAACTTAGGGCTAAGTATGGAAGGTATGAGCCCTGTCCACTGTTGATAAGGTGTGAACTCCCCTGTTGGTGGAAGAAGGCTACTAACTGAGGCAGGAGGCCAGTGCTGTATATAAAGAAGAATTCCAGAGACAGAGAGACAGAATTGGAATTTCCCTGTGGAGCAAGCAGGATTGTCTCAGCATCTGGGAGCTGGAAGTGAGTTGGAGTTAGAGAGAGAGAGACAAAGAGAGAGAGAGAGAGACAGAAAGAGATTCTTTCCCAGTATCTCAAAGCTGACTAAGACCTGAGATGGAGTTTTCCTGAGACCAGAATTTGGTCAAGGCCATCCAGAAGGTTGATATTCCTTCTGTGTCCTAGGGCCAGCTGAACTGCTGGAGGACTGAAGAAGCATGACCAGAATAAGACTTTGTTTATTCATGGCCTGGCTGATCCTTGAGTTCCAGGCAAGAGAAGTGGTGAAGGTTTTGAGATGTGCTGAACCCTGTGAACTTCAGTGTGTGTCGTAGATTTCCCTGAGGACTGAACAAGGATCTGGGAGCTGTCTACCTCTGAGGACTGGATGAGAACCTGGCAGCTGTCTGCTTCTGTATCCAGGTGACTGTTTTGTGGATTCAGGAGGGAG
>CM053602.1:26264709-26285589 GCA_028646575.1 Pseudocheirus occidentalis | reverse complement strand
GAGAGAGAGAGAGAGAAGGAGACAGGGAGGGAGGGAAAAAGAGCGAAGGGTGTGAAAAGCTGGAGTGAGAGGCCCCGCCGGGAGAAGGGGGCGGGGGCGGGGGCGGAGGGAGGGCGGCGAGGGCGCGGCCTGGGTCACGTGACGGGATTTCAGTGTTTACATTCGGAGCGGGACAAGCCCACGGCTCTGTCCGCCCGCTCTGGTCCCTTTCGGTTTCATTTCATTTCCGGTGAGGAGCTGAGAGAAGGAGAAGGGAGAGCGCAAGAGGGAGAGGGAGAGCGAGCGAGCGAACGTGCGAGGCAGCGAGCGAGCGCGAGGGGGAGGGGGAGCCTCAGTGAAGCCCGGGAGGTGCCCACAGTGACGGCGCCGCCTGCCCGCCCGCCCGCCTGCTGCCTCCCGGCCTGGCTGCTCGGCTGCCCGGCGCGCGCGGGTTCTGCTGGGCCGGCCGTGAGGCGGCAGCGGCACCAGCGGCAGTCCCCAGTGGCAGCGGGGCCTTCCTTCTCGCTCCCCCGCCTCCTCCTGTCCCCTCCCCTCCCCCTCCGGCTCCCGGTGGCGGGCTCCAGTCCTAGAAGGGGCGACGGGAAGATGGAGGAACTGGTGGTGGAAGTCCGGGGCTCCAATGGCGCTTTCTACAAGGTACTGCTGTTCGCGAAAGGCCCCAGTCTCCGGCCCCTGCTCCCTCCGGGGCCACGGGGCTCCCGCCCTGGGTGTCCTGGGCTCTCGGGGCCCCGGCGCGGGCTGCCCGATGCTTTGGGGAGGGACCGACGGGCTGAGGGAGGAGGGCGGGAGGAGGGGCCCGGGGCCTGGCCGCCGCGCGGTCCCCGCGCCTCCGGGAGGCCCCGGGCGCCCGTGGGAACGGCCCGCAGGGTTTTTGTCCCTCGTGCCGATTCATTCCCCACTGCTAGAGTGGAAGCCCCGGGCAAGGAGGGGCGGGAAGCTGGGGAGCGGGGACCGCGGACCGAGGCGAGAGCGCCGCTCCCTCCTCTTCCTCTCTCCTTTCCTCCCCTCCCCTCTTTCTCCGTCCCTCCGCCGGCCGGTCGGTCCGTCCGATCCGTTTCTCTGAAATGCCGCCTTCTCCCTCCCCGGAACCTACGGGTTCCCACCGGCGGAACAGCCGCGCTCGTGGTGCGTGGCTTTGGCGGGGAGGCTTGGTGAAGCGGGCGGGCGGCGGGCGCCGAGGGGGCTCGGCGAGTCGGCTGGGCCTGGGCCTGGGTGCAAAGGGGATTAGCGGCCACTTTACGGGGCTGCTCTTTGCCCCGCTGGCTGGGAACTGCAGGTAGCTTCCCTGGCCCCTGGTACGGGCTGGGAAGAGCAGAGAGTTTGGAGTGAGCGCTCTTGGTAGTAAGAAATCGTTATTATTGTTGTTTCTCCCTCCCTCTTTGTGCTTTTCAGAACCAGTGAGGTTCCACAAAGAGATCTAGACAGAACCTTTAAAAAATAAGTGGTTCATTTTTTAGTCTTAGTAGCTACGGTGCCATGTGCGGATTAGGCACTTAATAAATGCTGCTTGGACTGCATTGGGTTGGATCCTTCTTTTAAAAATCATGAGTTTGTTGAGAAAAGATTGGGATATTCCGGAAAATACATGGTTTATCTTCAGAAGACATTAGCAAGTCTACTTCTTTGTTTTGCCCCAAGACCTAAATTTATGGAACATAAGCTTTAAGTAATTTCTTGGATCATAAACGATTCAAAATACTTTATGTATTGCAAAATCTGTGGCTAAGTAGAAATCTATTCCTGGTACTAAGAATTTAGGCATTATTGTCTTTATAATGTTTAAAGAAAAATCCAAAACATTTTACAGGTTGACTGATACTTAAATTTTGAAAGCAAAACACAAAACACGAGTTTAAAAATAATTCTTTGATTTTTTTTTCAGTAATGCATTTAATGCATCACTGATGCTTACTGCTGTTTGATCTGATATTCTGTGAATTCTCATTGCCAGATTAATGCTGTATCACTTCTTAGAACTAATTCTGAAAAGTTGAAATCCCATCTTTGATTCAAATTATACTTTTTGATTTTCCAAGCTGAGAGTAAACACCCAAGCAGAGAAAAAAAACAATCCTTTTAATTTTCAAACAAGCTCCATAATTGTACAGCATCAAAACATGTTTGGTTATTCAAAAGTGATGCAATTGCGTTTAAAATTCGACAAGTTAAACTTTTTAAATATGGATCTTATAGAGATCTTGAGGACAAACATTTTATAGCTAGAAAGTATTGAATACTACCAGTAAGGCAAAACACTAGGAAACAGCAATTTGGCATTTGCTTTTGTAAATAGTCCCTCTTGCTCGAGGTTTCACATTTGATTTTATTAAGACAAATCATAAGTATGGATTACATTTCTGTATTCTATAACTTTTTCTCCTTTGTCTAGAACAACTATATATAGTAGGATTTTAGTTTGTGAGAAGTGTGCATGCCCCAGTGAGTCAGGGCTATCCTTGTTTCCCCTTTGCCTCTCAGTACAGTGTAGTAAGGAACATCAGTTTGCCAGAGGTGGCATACATCACAGGTATTGACAGTCCCAATCAAAAAGAGTCAGTTGAACATTTGCAGAAATGATTCACCTGCTTTTGAAATTTATAATTGAAATATAAATGCATTGGACAATGTCTAGTTCATTAATTTTTTTTTAAATCAACATTAGTTTTAAGGGAGAAAAGAAGGCCTTTTCTAATTCCAGAGGGAAGATCTACAATATACAATAGAAAAATTTCTGTGTTCCTTTGGGGAATTTCATTTTAAACCCCAAATGATTGGTGTTAATGGAGAAAAATAGGCAAATGATGGGGAAAATTGAGATTTCTGTATTAATCATAATAATGCTATGTTTCATTAGGAAAAAAAATACAGATGAACTATTTCCCCACTATTTGGGGGAGATGGAAAAATAAAGAAAAAAAGGCAAAGGATGAAAGGAAGATTAAAAAACTAATTTAAAGTGCACTAGTCTTAGAAAATGTGTTGTGTTTATATAGGAGTCCTTGTCTTAGGAAAATGTGAAAGAAAAGATCCTTTGAAAAACAAATGAGACTGTATTTCAGTGTGATGTTGGAATTCAAATTTTATTAACCAAAACAAACCCCATATTTCTAAGGAAATTTTTGAAATCTATTGAACACATGATTGTAGTTCAAAACTAAATGTAGTTTTTGCAGGTAACAGTCGATTTTATATTTTCTATAGGAAATGCTAAAGAAATTGTGAATGACTAGCTCTGCTTACTTTATGAACCAAGAAAATCTATAAGAAGTGCACATTGGTTTTCTTTGGCCTTCCTCCTAAAGCATGTTAAAAGTTAGATTTAGTAGTGATGAGAGCTCTTTTGTACTTGAGTATTCTTTTCACTAGAAAAAGAAATGCCCATCAGTTTGATGCCATTTAATACTAACTTACATATAGTATAAAAATATTTTGCCCTGTGCTTAAGAAAATTCCTGAAATGGGATATCAAAATGCATAATTGTCAGGTAATATTTCTGCATGCTTCCTCCTCCCCCAGTGCTTTCTATCCAAATGACCAGAATCTTTAACTTTTTTGTGTGTTTTGGAACCCCTTTGGCCGTCTGGTGAAATCTATAAATTATTTTCAGAATAATATTTTAAAATAATAAGTAGAACATATGGGATTCCAAAGAAAACCAGTTATATTAAACTAATAGTTGAAATGAAAATAAACAAGTTCACAGACCCAGATTAAGAACCTCTCTTTTAAAGGGTGTTGAAAAGAGCATGAATGGATTAAATCTCATCCACATATCAAACTTTTATCACTAAATTTTCTTGTTCCTCATTTAATAATCATAGTAATTCACATATCCTCAATACACCTCTGTGAAGTAGATAGCGCAAAGAAGGTTTGATAAGTATGTTTTTAGGGTCAGAGAGATTAAGTGACTTGTCCAGTGGCATCATGCTGGTAACATGTCAGAAATTATGGACGAGGTTTCTCCTGACCCTGGTCTAGCACTTTTTATACCATACCATGCTGCCTCTCTGATCTGTGACTTGGGATACATACCCCCAGAGTGCTTTGGATAAAGAGTAGAACTCTTTGAAATACATCTCAAAATCTGCCTTCTGATAATTGTTGGATTATTATATATTATAGTCAAGTTCAATGGCATTGGACCATGTATTTGATAATAGTTTTAAAAAAATTATTAGAAGGGAGGCTTTTCATTTGGTGAATATAAGTTAAAATTTACCAAGTTACTTAGATTCTCAGGGGAAAAGAAACTTTTATTAAAATACTTGGAAGATTTTTAAAAATATGCATCCCATTAGAAACTACTGATGAATTCTAACGAAACCTACTTAACTTACTATTAATGTTTTCTACTAAAAGTGTAACGGTGGAATTTTCTTGATTAAGTAGAAAAAATACACCACCAAATTCTAACAAAATTTAGGACATCATGTTTAACTTCATTAATATAATTAAAATACTGCTTCCTTTCATATGATGAAGATAATAACTGTTGACCAACATCAGTTTATGCATCTTGAATTGTTTCTACAATAGTACCAATGAGTTACACCAAATCAGGCTTTTCTTTCTTTCTTTCTTTCTTTCTTTCTTTCTTTCTTTCTTTCTTTCTTTCTTTCTTTCTTTCTTTCTTTCTTTCTTTCTCTTTCTTTCTTTCTTTCTTTCTTTCTTTCTTTCTTTCTTTCTTTCTTTCTTTCAGAAGGCAGGACAGTTGGGGTTAAGTGACTTGCCCAAAGTCACAGGGCTAGTTAAGTGGCTGATGTCTGATTTGAACTCAGGTCCTCCTGCCCCACCTAGCCACCCCTCAAGCCTACTCTTACTGTTTTCCTCTTGTTCTCATACCCTGTGTATAAGACCAGGGTTACAGATATAAACTGGATCTCTGAAATAATATTTATTTTTGTGAAGGTAATTGCCCTGAAAATGGTAAGAGTCCACTTCCTTGGTATCAGTAGCATCTATTGAGCTAAGATAACTATCCCAGACTTAATAGTGTATCAGCTGATTAAATTCCAGTGAACTTACCCTACTTTGCTCATTGGAGGGAATAATTACATTTAATTTAGGGGATCTTTTGCTTTGTAACACCTTGAAAGTATTGATGAAGTCCTTGGTTGTTTAGAGCCACTTACCATTTCTACTCCTTACCCAGGAGATAGAATTTAAACTATTTGAATTTTATCTTGGACCTTTTCTTTTAGAATCATAGACTGTTAGATTTGTGAAAATGACTTTTACAGTGTCATCCAATTTGTTCCTGGTAGAGGTAGGAAGAAAGACCTTATTTATTGTCTCCCAGTCTGTTGCTTATCTCACTATTAACATCATACTGACATTCCTTTAATTTTTTATCTGAAAACTTGTTTCTGTAGTCTTTTTAGACTTTGGAAAAAAGTATACGCCTATCTAGACATCTTCACCCTACCACTGCTACCAAAGTTTGCTGTAGCAAGCGGTTGTTAAATTAGAAATTCCTAATGATGGTGGTACTAGAGAGTTTAAAAATCTTTCATAATCATTTTTCCATAGGAGGCTGTAGGGTTGAGGGTGGTCCAGGGCTGACTTGGGTTTGTTTTGTGTGCCTTGGAATATGCAGTGGAAAACCGAGTTCGTTTCAAAACAAAACAAAGCACTAAGTCAGAATGTGCCAGGGAATGAACTGTGGTCAGAAATTCTCTTGTATTTATTACATTCTCCCCTTATCAGTTGTTCATCCTCTTGAAAAATGTTTTAATACATGCTCAAGGTATGACTATATAGAAAAGTGAGAACTTGTTTTTTCTGTGTCTTGTGAAATGCCTTATGAGAAAGAATACCCAGTTTGTCGTCTAGAGATGTGGGTGCAAGACCTGTTTCTCCTATTAGCTGAATGAATGCAACAGGCTACTTTACCTGTTCTCCAGTTTCCTTATCTATAAAATTAGGTTAATAAAAATACTTAACATTACCCTATCTCAAAGGGTTGCTATAAAGAAAGCCAAAGTGCACATTCCCTAGGAGCAGTCTCCAACTATGAACTCTGATTATCTGTCCCTTTGTCTCTTACTTTGGGCTTCTTAATCTTTTTTGGTATCATGGATCTCTTTTGGCTGTCTGGTGAAAACTGTTTACATTTTCTCAGGATAATATTTTTAAATACATAAAATAAAGCAGAGATTTGCAAATAAAACCAATTATATTGAAATAAAGTTCTCAAAATAAGGTCATCCTGTTTAGTTTTTGTAATACTGACATTCCAATTCCATTCCATTATTCTCTTATCAAAAACTATTACATGATTATGTTTTCTAGAATAAAAAATTATATCATTAAATATGTTGTTCTTAGTAAATGAAGATCCCCTGATAATGATGGAATAGTACTGTTGCTCTTTGAATTTTTTTTTCCAGGCGTGGCTAATGAGTTTGCATTAAGGTGATCAAAGTTTCTCTTGTGTCTAGCCCCTCCTGTGTGAGACAGTTCCCTTGAAATACAGGTATAAGGTATAACCATGAAAGAGGCTTTTTTTTTTTGCCAGGGGGAGACAGTTCACACTTGGCACATTTACTTCATTAGCATTGTACTTTAGCTCCTTGGACTGACCAGCTTCAGTATTCCATCTATTTCTATTTTCATCCTTTCCTCTTTTTTTGAAATCCAAAAAGAATTTCTCTATCTAGGAATCACATAGCATATATACTTGGATATATTTTCTCCTTAGTGACAATACAAATTCTTTCTTGATTTCATATTCTGTCTCTGCCTTGTAATGGAAATTTATCATCATCCTTCTCAAATTTCACTCTTTACATCTTAGTCCAGATTCATTAGGATTCTGAATCTCAGGATTCAGTATCTCATGCAGAAGTAATCCTCTTTTTTATTTGTATTTTAATACCTATAACCTCTTAATGCTTTTAAAGCTTTTATTGATACCTTTTGCTTTTATATTTCTGTCATTTCCACGTAGATCCTTCTCCTCTCTCAGAGAGCCTTCCCTTATAGCAAAGAATGAAAAAAGGCAGTTTAGCAAAATTAGCCAATGCATTGACCAAGTCTGATATTATATGCAGAGTTCCACACCTGTGGTCCCACTTCTGAAATGATGAAACGGAGGTGCCTTCTCATATCTCTTCTTTGGGGCCAACCATGGTCATTTATGATTTCAAAGCATTCTGTTTCATTTGTTGTTTTAGTTATGTATTTTGTTTTCCTAGTTTTCTTTATTTCGATTTTCCTCTGTTCATATATATTTTGGCTTCTGTGTTCTTCACGTTCATTCTATCACATTAATAACTCCACCATTTGCTTACCTCTTCCCTAGTTGATCAACATCTGCTTTTACCCATCCTCTCTTCCCAGTTCTTTGTGCCTACAAAAAGTTCTGCTTATATTCTGGTATATATGGGGCCCTTTTATCATTGATCCCCTATCATCTGTTAATAAAGCAGACTTTATATCCTCATTTTGGGGGGGGGTAGATATTAGTGTTTGCACATACAAAGAATATCGATTCTTTACTACTTTTTGCAAAACTTGCCACACTTTAATGAATCTTTGATCTCACTGATAATGAATTTTCCCTCGACCAGTACACGGAACACAGTCCGTCTAGGATTTTTGTCCATACTCTTCCATGAATCTTCAAACATGCTAGAGGCCTTCCTCAGGATCTTTGAATATTTTATTGACACCAGTGTAGCCAGCAGTGTCCTGCTAAATGTTTTAATAACCAACTCAGGGGGGAAAATGAACACACAGCAGCACATTTTTAAGTTTAATCTGCATTATTAACATTTTCTCCATGGCTTTAAGTCTAGACAATCAGCAAAACAATAAATCAAGTACTGGCTCATAGTATTTTATCTTTTCCTGAGTGTAAATGCTCACATTGAAAATTTAACAATCAGCTATCTGAGCTGGCTCCAGCACATGTCTTAAGTGCAGCACTATACTATCACTTGCTACTTTACCACACTCTTTGGGGACATAACATTTCAAAGATAATACAACTTTTGCAGGTTTGTGCACAAGTCATCATAGATAATTTGCTGTGGCATATGCTTTCCCACTATGTTTATTTCTATTACTATTTTCCCTGGATTTCTGATTTTTCCGAAATTGGAGTGCTTCATGATTTAGAGATAGAGCATCACTACAAGAATGAGTGCAGCTATTTCTCTTTTTCATTTGCAGGTATGAGTGCTGCTCTTTGTCTGTATGCGGTGCCTGTTGAAGATACATTTACTAACTCAGTTGGCTGTCTAACTTTATGCCATAATCTGAGCTATATAAAATTTCCATCCACTTGGCTTTTCCTGTGAGGGTTACTAGGCTGATCCTCCATCAAGTAGTCGTACATCTCATTGAGAAAGCTCTGCAGTGTTTTAGGGCTTGATGCAATCAGCACAAGGTCATCTCCAAATAAGCATATTAATCTCCTCATCATCTATAGGGAATTCCTTTTCTATCTGGATTTTGAACAGTGGTGAACACTTTCAGCAAGTGTGTGTCTTTCCTTATTCCTCCACTTCCCTGTCTTACGCCTCACCGAGGAGTAGTAGATCACTGAATGATTCTCTCTCCATATGCCAAGGGATCTTGTACACATTTTTTTATATTAACACCTTTGTTGAGTTTTCTTTCCCCCAATTCTTTCTTCTTTGATATAGCTTGAAAATCATTACCCGAGTACCTGTGAAACAAGGTAAATGGAAAAATAGTGAGTTTGGAGGGAGCCGTTGTGCTAGAAGTAGGAAGGAGATAGATGAAGATCAAGTTACAGAGAGGATTTTTATGGCAGGCAGCTCAGAGAATATCTGTCTAGTTTAGCCCAGACGTGAACAGCAATCTTGTCTGTAGCTTATTAAGAAGTCCACATCCAGTTTTTGTTTGAAGATCCTAGTGAGAAGAAACTTGGATTGCTCAGAACAACCTAGTTCACTTTTGGATAGCCCTAAATGTTAGGAATTTTTTCCTTTTATATCAAGTCTTAATCTGTCTTTCTACAGCTTCAAACCCCTGATTTAGCTGTTCCCTAAACCCCCAGAAGAGCAAATCTGGCACTTCCTTCACATGATAGCCTTCTGTATACTTGAAGACAGTTATCATTGCCCTTCCTATATCCTTACTAGAGTGAAAATCCCAGGTTCTGCTAAATTCTAATTCTTTCCTACTTACCCTAGCAATAATAATGGATTGTTTTCAGTGCACTAAGGAGTAGTTCCTCATTCCCTGTTATCATGCAGTATTTTCCTTGACTAGGAAAAATGCTGTCTCCCACATAGGTTAGTCCTTATTTGCCCAAAGCAGCTAAGAGGAAAGCTAGCATCATTTGAGATGTTCCTTAGCACAAATTGCCTTTAAGTAAATTTTACTACCTTCAGAATTAAGCTCTAATAGTGTCGTCCTTGGCTACTAGTTGATGTCCACCCTCTCATAAGTTTCTTAATTGGTTTTCTCATCAATAGTTTCTCCCTGCTACAATAGATACTTCACATAGGAGTTGAAATAAGCTTTCTCATGCATGCATCTGACACTATTACCACCCTCTACTTAAAAGCCTAGGTTAAAATGCAAACTTGGTAACCTGACATATAAGACTCCCTGCAAGCTGGTGCTAACCTCACCTACCTTTTCCAGCTCTTTCTAACATTGCTGTGTGTACTCCACACAAAACTGAACTATTTGCTGTTCCTCAAATCTGACCTCTGCATTAGCACAAGCCATCCCTTATGCATGGAACACACTTTGTTCTTTGTTCTTATCTTTGCACTTTAGAATTTGATTCAATTCAATTGAAACATTTATTCTTTCCTATTCCTGTTCTTTCCTCTCCACAGTTTTTGCTACTTCTTACTTGTCGGGGTCCACTCCAGTGAGTGGGTGAGGGTAGAGCAATTATGGAGGGGGCCACATGACAAGGACAGGAAGACTGTGTTAGTGTTGAGAAGGAATTACAAAGCATGATGCATATTCACTATAGGGATAAGGATAGAGACTGTACCTGTGATTTTATTAGTATAGGGAACTCAGAGGTGAGAAAACTATTCATTCAGATTCATACCTTCTCTGCAACTTAGAGTCTTAGGGAGTTGCCTAAAGCATTAAGGTTAAGTGACTTGTAACCAGGATCACACAGCTGGTATGTGTTTGAGGTGGGATTTGAACAGAAATCTTCCTGACCCTAAGGTTGATTTTTTCTATCCACTATAAGTAGTTTATTGGGGAAGACCCCAATCTTCCCAGTGGGGTCTTGGGAAGACCCCAATGGCCCATTGCCATTCTTCAGAAGCATCTGTAGAATTTTTCTCTGTAGGATTAGAGGCTTTTTCCTGCCAGTCAGCCTAGTGTCAAAATAAACTTCTAACTTGTTTTCTTTATTTGTAGCAAGTAAACAATCAGTAGGCTTTTAATTAATGCCTTTTGTTTGCAAAGCCCATAAAGTTGATAGGTAGAAGAGCATAAGTTTGTGATCAGAAAGGGAAAAAATTCCAGAGCTAGAGATTTAAGAGGCCGAGTAGCAGTAGTGAGTGGTGATAGAGTTTATTAAGGTGTGGCATTGTTGTTGACTAGCTGAAATCGACAGAGACTTCAGTGTATGTATGGCAAAGCCAAATATTTTGGGGGAAATTGTTGAATTCTTCCCCTTCTGTATCCAAATGTGTTTTAAGGATAAGTGGTTGTTATTTTCAGTGTTGTAATTTATTTTCATAAATTTGAACCATCTTAAAGGGAAAGATTAGATTAATTAGACAACAATTCAACAGTAAGACCTTATGCTATATATTAGCATAATATATAACTTATGCATGCATAAGTAAATAAACGTCCCTACCCTTAAGGAGCTTGTGTTCTACTAGGGGGAAACAACATAACCCACATAAATAGAATATAAGTGATGTCGAGATGAAAGTATTATTAGAAAGTTTAGGGATTGGAGAGCACATGTAACTTGGGCAATAAGAAAAAGAGAAAGAGAATTCAGAAAGGAGAGAAACCCAGGACAGTGTGGCATTTCTGAAGCCAGTATTGTATGTGTAGCAGTGATTACTACAAGTAAATCTAAGGTGTCACAGATTGCCTTGTGTTCGCTTTCAGTTCTGATATCTGGAGAGAAGAGGAAATGCACAGGGGAAGAGCATAGGAGAGTATGAATGAATGCTGTGGGTTCATCAGAGAAGGAGCTAGAACTATAAATGAGGAAACCTAACTTGATATGACTCATTGGGTTTTTGTGATAGGTTGATAGGCTGTGGAACAGTGTACTACTGAATACTGTGGGATCTTATTTTCAATGGATATGGCATTTTGGCATCTTCCTTAGTACTTTATTTTGGTCATTGGTCATGGTACTCTTGGTCATTTCATTGCTCACTAGTACCTCCTTCACAGGCTGAACAGAGAAAAAAAGATGGTAAAATTCTCTACCCAAAAAAAAGTCCAGTTCTCCTAACTGTATTTAATTGATGACCACTGATGTCCAGTGGGTTTACTTTTAGAGTATAGTTTAGGATTTGGTGACACAATTTAGCGTGCTGTTTTAAAATTAATATGCAAAATACATTCTGAACTCATCTGATGCTACTAACCTAGTTTTCTTTCTCTTTCTGAACTAGACTTTGATGTCTTCTCTAGCTACTAAGACTTAATTCCTTAGCTTTTCCTTTCCAGTGTTGGTAGTATTAATATAGACTTGCAAATAAATGAAGAGGTTTGTTTTACAGGGGAATTCTTATCTTACTGACATAGCATCATTAAAATAACAATAATATCAACCTTTTTTTTAAATAGAAGGCAATCTGTTGGTGTGTATTGTTTATTAATTACGTTACTTTTGTACAGTTGATCAAATCCTCTTTTAACAATTATTATTAGAGACTCATTTACCCTGGGGGAAAATGTGACCCCAAAGCATAATTACGCTTGCAAACTTAAATACATAAAAAAGAAATTTGGTAAAGAGATGTTTACTTAAAAATTGTATGTGATCTCAAATGTTCTTTAGTTACTCAGCTCTACTGGGATAGCTCACATTATGTAAGATAAAAAAGAGTTTAGCCTCAATTGCATGAGTTCAATACTTTGAGGGACTTGCGCTCTCATAATTGCTGGCTTTCCGCTCAATTAGTACAGATCATCACCTACTGAAGTCTTTTTGTCCCTGTTTTTCCACATTAGAACTACCCTTTGTGTAACTATCCTTTTCTTCAGTGGTTCTTAACCTAGGGACTGTGAACTTGTTTAAAAAATATTTTTGATAATTGTATTTCAACATAATTGGCTTCCTTTGTAGTCTATGTTGTTTATTTTGTGAATAAAAAATATTCTGAGTAGGGGTCCCTAGACTTTATCAGAGACTACTAAGGGTGATGAGGACAGGGGTGGGGGCTGGGATTATCCAAGGCTCTAAAAAAGTAAAGGTCCCCTGCTCTTAGTTTTCTTACTTTTAAAGTGCCCACGGAGCACTTCGACTGTCTATACTAGTTATCAAATACCTTCTTTTTCTAGTCATATGTTTCCTTGGTGGTATCCTATATGCCATTCATTGGAGATGTACTACAGCAGTGGCATGCAGAAGAATCCATGCAGCTACATGTTGACTTAGAAGCCCACATATTGACATCATGCATGCTCTATTGTTTATTTAATTTTCCGATTACTTTTTTTTTTGCTTTTTGGAGGGCATTTGGGGTTAAGTGACTTGCCCAAGGTCACATGGCTAGTTTTTGTGTTAAGTGTCTGAGGCCGGATTTGAACTCTGGTCCTCCTGACTCCAGGGCCCGTGCTCTATTCACTGCACCACCTAGCTACCCCATTTCCGATTACTTTTTAATCTAGACTAATCTAGACTGAACTGAGGAGATTGCAGCCTACCAGTCGGTCATGTGTTTGACTCCTTTGTCTTGTCTCTTTGGGAGCCCACCATGTACCTTTTATTGTCCTTTTAGTGAGTCAAAACATGAACTCAGGAACTGTGGTGTCCATAAAGATTCACCCATTGCCGGTAGAGCATTTGTGGACATTTGCTTTGCATAACAGCCTAGAATCATTAAAATGACTGTGTGATTTCTCTAATGGAATTCATCTAGTTCTTTTCCTCCTGTTTATTTTTGGACCCAGCCTATTGTCCTTTTGTAGCATCTACCTAAAATATATATACTCACTTGATTGACCTGCCATCCAACTATATGTCATTATCTGAATGATAGGTTCTTTGAGACATTTTGTTTTTGCTATATATGAATAGGTAGGTCAATGTATTTTGAATATATTGTACATCTCTTTAAAGAGTCACTGCAGTGTGTCAGGGCTTGATATTGATGAAGAGAAACCTGGACTTTACAGTTTATAGAGAAACCCTTTTCTGATTTGACTTGGGTAAACTATTTTTTGTGACATCGACAAAAACCTTTTGCAAGCATGCATGTATGTGTTTTGTTCTTAAAGTTGATAGAGTTAACAGTTATATAATTATAAATATTTATTGGGGAATCTTGTATGATATTAACATGAATGAAAGACATTTTGATGGAGGTGAGCCTTTAGAGGCTGTATTTTAGAGTTTTAACAAAAAAAAATCAATTAACTTTGATTTCGATGACTTTCTGCAAACTAAATTTAATTTGACATCATTTTTAGAGCATATTTAAGGATTGCTATTTTTGCTTCTGTCACTAAGGATATATAGGAGGAGAAGCTGTCACCAATTGATTATCCCAAGCTCATAAGTGGATGGCATTGTAAAATCCGAGCAGTCCTTCACGTCCTAACCACTGTATTTTCTTTTTACTTTCATTTCTTAGGATAGTCATGCATCCTACATGTTAGTTATTACATATTTACATACTGGCCATGGTGTGTTGGAACCATATTCTATTCTTTAAGGGCATTTACCACATAAATTCTAAGGTAGAGAATGTTGCTTAACCAGAGTTTTCTTTTTTTCCCCTTGTCTTTCCACTATCAACAAACATTTTTAAAGCCCCCTACTATGTGCCAAACACATTGGCTAATAATATTTCTTGATGCTAACTAGTGATACCTAAAATGTACCCAAATTTCTGAAGCTGTTTGATTTATTACACTGAATATTACTGCTGTTCTTTGAAAATGTTTTGACATTTCAAGAAGAGAACAAACACATTGGGAACATAATTATGACTCCACTTGACTTTGGGATTTCCCTTTGCTGTCATATTATGGCTATTGTACATTTGTCTATCCAGTGTGGTCAGTCAATAAATATTAAATACCTACTGATGTACCAGGCACCGTGCTAGGTGTTAAGGATTTTAAAAAAAAACCGTTTACCAGTGCTGTCATCATTTCAGACCATCTTCTTGTTGGCACTATCCCTTAGAAAAAAGCTTCTATTCCTAGTGCTAATATCCTTATACTTAATCAGTTCAGTCCTCAATATTTTCCACTCATGCCTACTCTCCTCCTCTCCTTCTGTATCATCATTCCTTAGGTTCCTATGTCCTTTTTAAAAATTTACTTCTGATTTCAATGATATAAGGAGGAACATCCCTTTACGGTGTTGAGGGATACACTTTTCTTCACCATCTTTCTGTACCCCATGATCTTGGGGAGTTTCTGAGGGACAGAGAGGTGAGATTAGTTGCTCAAGGTTCACACAGTCAGTATATGTCAGAGATGAAACTTGAACCCAGGTCTTCCCAGATTCTGAGGCTGACTGACTGGCTGACTGGCTATCTAGCTGTCTGACTGTCTATCTCTACTATGCGATGTTGTCTCTGGTTTCTGTTTTTAGTGTATTTAAACTTTGAATTTGTGAAATGGTTTCCTTTAACAATGCTGAGGTAGGACAATCAGCACGATTTGCTGTATAGGACATATACTGTTATTTTGACCCTGAGTGAGTTAAGACAACAAAAACTTGGTTGAATGACTTAGTCTCATATGTTCCTTTTTTTTTTTAAATCAAAATCTTAGTGCAGGGGGCGGCTAGGTGGTGCAGTGAGTAGAGCACCGGCCCTGGAGTCAGGAGTACCTGAGTTCAAATCCGGCCTCAGACACTTAACACAAAAAACTAGCCGTGTGACCTTGGGCAAGTCACTTAACCCCAACTGCCCTCCAAAAAAAAAAAAATCTTAGTGCAGGTCTTGTGATGCTTATAACTTCTTCTTGCTCTAGAGAATTATGTTTAGATTTACGAATTGAATAATAGTTTTCTGAATTTCTTTGAACATAGATTGAATACGAATAAAATATCCTCTTGGAAAGATATGGGGATTTTTTGAATTTTTTTAACAGGATTATGTTGCTTGTTTTCTTAATGTTTATCTTTGTGTCCTTGATATTAATTTCACCTGATCATAGTGAATAATTTTGTCAGGATTTTATTAGAAATTTTTGAATTGATGCTCATTAATACTATTGGTCTGTAGTTCTTTTTCTTGACCTTATCCTTCCCTGGTTTACTTAATAAAACTATATTTGTCTCAGGAAAGGAATTTGTTCTTTATCAATTTTGAGAAAGTAGAATTCTAGAAATCTGGACCAGAGTTCCCCTTTCTTGGGCATTCTTTAATAATTAGTTCCGTTTCCTTTTCTGAAATAGGATAATTTAAGTTCTCTTGAATATTTTATATTCTTGTAGGTAACCTTATTTTTCTTTGATGTTTTTGATTCTACTGATCTACAACTGTATTGTAGGTTCTTATGATTCTTTTCATTTCTTTACGCTTCGCTTTGTTCATTTTTAATTTTGTTTGACTTCTATCTCTGTTTTTAATCCGTTTGGCCAAAGGTTTAACAATTTTGTTAATCTTCAGAGAATCAGCTTTTAGTTTGATCAGTTTTGTAGTCTTTGTTTTCCAATTTATCCTTTTCTCAAATTTTTGAGTTTTCCTCTTATGTACTTATTTTGGGTTTATTTGTTGGCTTTCTAATTTTTTGTTGTTGCATATTTAGTTCATCAGTCCCCTTTTTCTGTTTTGTTCCTGTATGTTCTCAGGAATATAATTTGTCCTCTGAGGACTGTTTTAACTAAGTTGTAGAAATTTTGGTTATGTTATCTCATCATTGTCTTCCACAAAGTTACTGCCTCTGTAGGTTTTTTTGTTGTTGTTGAGGACATCATTTTTAGATCTCTATTTCAAATTCATTTTTAAAAGAATGCTTCCCTTTATAGATGGGTCCTCTCTGGTAGGCTTCTGTTGCTAAGTTGTCATTGTCACTCATCCTAAGTAAATCACACTGATTAATGATGGATTTTTTTCCATAGTACGATCACCATTGTTTCAATATTGTTGGTAATAATAATAGTTGATAATGGTTTTGACTCTGTCAGGCTGTTATTTTTTTAAGAAAAAGTGTGGCTACATGATTTCATGTTATGGTTTGTAGGCTAACTTGAGTATAAGAACAAACTTTGTATAAATTTAATTATCATTTGAAATTAATTTGTAATAGTGATAAAAAATGTTCACAGCTAACCTACAGTTTTATTTGATTTCCATTTAATTAGATACTATGTGCCTTTTGAAAATTCTCTTATTTTATCTCTTGATCGACTTGTTAGTTCAGTTTTCTGGTGATTTTTCTCTTGTTTAAGAAGTTTCTCTGCTTGGGAAAAGCTTTCTATGTCTTTTTCTGAGGAATCATACATAGCCTTTGATACTGCCTTTAGAAATGCTAGGTTTACTTGGATAGATTTTTAGATTTTAAATATAGAATGATATTTTAACTAAAAAGCTTCATACCAAGTATAAAAAGTCACTAGCTCAGGAAGTGAGCTAGCTGGCACTGGGTTATGGTGGAAGGATACCTTGGCAGAAGTTAGACTAGTGAGTGACCAGAAGAGAGTTCAGATCCACCCTAATTCTACACAGTACCCCATTCCCTGCTTTGTTAAAGCCGCTCTATCTCCATTGTTGTTATCATCATTATTTTCCCAGACCGTGATTTCATCCATTTGGTTATTTTCTGGTGTGGCAATTCCTTCCACTAATGTCAATTTACAAATTCTCTGTGCCCTTTTAGTGCTGGAGAATTTTTTCAGGGTACTGACTGGCCTATGGCTCACAGTGTATGTGTGAGGCAGTATTTAAATCCAGATTTTGATTTCAAGTCCTTTCTTCAACCAACTATATACAAAATTAGGTGGGGAAGAGGTCAGTTTGTAAATGTCCCATTACTTTCAGAATTGTTGTTTTTACTGCTGTCTTCCTCTTCATGATAGTCTGAGTAATATGAATGCCTAGCAAATGGAAAGCCAATGTGCCTTTTTCTAGTAGGTTGTCAATTGGTCTTTGAAGCCACTGCAAGCATTTGCAGTTCAAGCAAATGAAGTTATACTGCAAAGGAGTGCAGAGTGAATAGAAGTGCATGGTATCTTCCATCTGTTCTCTTTAGCTAAAGCAATTTTAAATTCTCCATGACTATCCATGGAGGTGGAGATAAAATTAAGCTGTACAGGGTTGAATTTGCTCTTACCAATGCCAAGTTTACATCGCTCAATCTTGAACTGAGGTAAATGTTGCACAAGTCCCAAGAGGGTCATAGAAAAGACTTATCTTACTATTATATTCCCCTAAATTGAACTATAGATTACAAACAGTTTCTAGTTTTTAAGAGTTTTTTTTTATTGATGCTTTTTTGTTGTTGTTATGTGTTACATTTCCCTAATGTCTCCCTCCTTTCCTCTCCTGGAAAACCATCCCTTGAAACAAAACAAAACAAAAAAAAAACATCCAGAGAAGCAAAAACACAGTATGGAAAAACTAACCTGCACATCAAAAAAGGCTGACATTTGCAGTGTTCCATACCGTAGCCCTCCACTTCTGCACAGAAGGCAAGGAGATTCTTTTCGTACGTGCTCAACTTTTACATGGGTTTGAAGAATGTCTGTTCGTTCAGATAGAGGAATGATGAGCTCAGAAGTCATCTGCAATGAGCTCTGCTTTTAGATTGTTTTAAGTAAAGTGTGTACACTTGTATCATCTATTACAAAATAATGGCAAGGAGGCTATTTCCAGGAACTCTTTTCTTTGCAATTTTTTACTCCTATGGTATCCAGCATTGTTGGGAAGGTGCCTGTAGGGATTTTAGCTGGAGCGATGCTCTTTTTCACTTCGCCATTGACCTCAGCTCAAAAGTGATTAATAGTTCATTGTAGGTCATTGAACTAGTATTGAACTTCCTGGTGGAAGCCTGACACACCTGTAAGTGCCCATCATCTATTATCAGCACTCATGACGGGTCTTGTAGAAATAGCAAGCTCTCTATTTGACCCAGAAGTGTCTCCTTATTTGAATGAATACTTCTTAACATTTTAGGGAGAAATATATTAGAAGGGTCAAGATAAGTAAGTTTAATTGTCAGATGAATAATTTCCAGGTATTCAAATATGTTCTGAATCTCATTATCTGGGCAGCTCTCTTATTCAGAGGTGGATGATTCCGTTTTTCTTATTCATGTTACTAGATTGTCTTCTTCTCACGTTATTCTCTGAAGGTAAAAAAAAATAACTAAAAGCATTTCAATAAGAAGGAGCCCAATCTTAATAATAAAGTGACTTACTAGATCACTTTAAGGTTTTATTCCAATCAATTCTTTTATCTTTAGTTGGATTACATGATGTTTATAGTCATTTAAAGACCGTTCTGTACCAGTGCATAGTTTCTAGTGCCCATTTTTATGCATAGTTTTCAGTAATCTGTGACACATTCCACTACTTTGAATAATCCAGAGTTGAATTATAATTAAACTTTAAAACATATTTTTACAAGTTCTTTTTAGAGTTATTCTTTTTAAAAACTTATTTTGGCTTTTTGATTTTCTTCTGTGTGCTAATAAGTGTTCCTGTCAAAGTTCTGAAGTATAATCTTAAAGTGTTTGCTGGGAAATTAATTTAGGTTTCTTCTTGTTCATTCTTAATGATCTTCTTTCTAGTTCCCCTAGTTTGCAACTGAGTCATACTGAATTCTCCCCTTCCCCTCTTTTCCAATCCAATCCATTAGGCAGCCTTGTTCATTCTACCTCATAACATCTCTCTCTGCTGAGAACCACAAGCCTGATTCAGGTCCTTATCTCTCTCATTGCTATTGTTTCTCATCTGCCTCCCTGCTTTCAGGCTTTCTTCTCTCCAATCGGATTTTCACATCACACACAAATTGATGTTTGTAAGGTTAGGAACGTACAGCATGCACACAGTTAAGAAATATAAGAATCTGTGCCACATAGTTTGTGGGAGAAGCAGCTTAACCAATGTTGAGGAAAGGTTCCAGTGAAGGTAATGGCACCCAAGCAGTTGCCAGAGCACAGGTTTGACCACTTCATTTTGCTGTTGGAGAAAAACTTGGTGGCTCCCTATTTCTTCTAGGATAAAATGCAGATTTCTGTTTGATTTTTAAAGTACATCCCAATCTGGCTTCAGTCTATCTTTCCAGACTTAATTTTACATTACTCCCAGAATATACATTCTCTTTCAGCCAAACTGGCCTACTTGTTATTCCCTGTAAATGGCATTCCATCCATTGCCTATGTCAGGACCGTTGCACAGGCTGCCCTTCATGCCTAGAATGTGCTTTTTATTTATTTCAATTTCTTGGAATTCTAACTCTTCAGGGATTAGTTCAAGTGCTGCTACCTACACTGTAGAATTTCTCCAACAGCGTTTAAGCTTCTCCCCCCAAACTACATGTACATTTTTGTATTTCTTACTTGTGCACATGTTGTATCTCCTCGAAATATAAGCTCCTTGAGTGTAGGGACTATTTTATTTGGATTGTTTATCTTGGAGAAGAGTAGACTCCGAGGGAACCTGATAAAAACCTTCAAGTACTTGAAGAGCTATATTGTAGAGGAGGGAGGCATTCTCTCTGGCCTCAGAATCAGGAGCAATGGGGTGAAAGTTGGAAAGGCACTTCTGGTTTGATGTCAGGAAGAACTTCCTAATAATTACAGATGTTTAAAAGTGGAATGGGCTGCTTCTGAAGGTGGTAGGTTCTGGATGTTATTGGTCTCAGTGTGGTCGGTTTATAAACATTTATTAAGTGCCTGCCATGTGCCAGCACTGTGCTAAGAGCTGGGGCTATAAAGGGGCAAAAGACAGTTCCTGCCCTTAAGGAGCTCACAATCTAATGGGAGAGACAATAAACAAACAAATATGTACTAACAAGCTATGTGCCAGATAAATAGAAAGTCATTAACAGAATGAGGCCCTAGAATTAAGAGGTTTGGAGAGAAATTGGGAAAGACTTCTGTAGAGGATGGGATTTTACTTGGAATTTGAAGGAAGCCTAAAAGGTTTGAGGAGGAGCAGGATAGCATTCTAGGCGGGAGACGCCCTGGGAGAAACTACTGGGAGAGGGTAGAGTGTCTTATTCCTGGAACAGCCTGGAGGCTGAAGTCCCTGGATCTAAGAGCACTGGTAGAGAGTAGTAAGAAGACTAGAAAGCTAAGCCTGGGTGGGTGGGTCTAGGTTATCAAGGGCTTTGAATGCCAAACAAAAGATTTTATATTTAATCCTGGAGGTCATGGGAAGCCCCTGGAGTTTGTTGAGGGGTGTCTGTAACTTGTTCAATTTGCAGTTTAGGAAGTAGAGGCTGGGATGACCACTTGTTAGGGTTTATTGCAATGGGGATCCTTTATGTGTACCTAGAGGTTACCATCAAGGTCTCTTTGACTCTCACATTCTCTTCTTTATGTACTCAGCACTTAAAGTGCATTCGTCCTTAGTAGGTACTTTATAAATGCTTGTCCAATTAAATTTTTGTTTTGGTGGATAAAAAGTTGTGTCTGAAGGTTGGTGTAGTTTTGTTTCTCTGATCTTAATGGCAGTTTAAGCATCTTTTTAGTTTGCTGTTAAGTTTTCGGTTTCCTTCTCCAGTTGTCCATAGCCAGTCATTCTTTTTTTTTTTTTTTTT
>CM053602.1:26208923-26264209 GCA_028646575.1 Pseudocheirus occidentalis | reverse complement strand
CACCGACCTTTCTCTTAGCCTTTTTGTCTTCTGGACTGATAAATGTGGTAATTGTGCCTCCAGTGCAGCAGATCTGCTCTGCTCTAGCCGCGGTTCCCGCCCGATGCCCCAGGGCCTGAGCCGGCCAGGGTTTCAGCCCTGGTTCCCAGACTGCTGCGAAGAGCCCCGCCTGCTGCGCTGCCCGTCGTGCTTTCTGTCTTGTGGAGAGTTTTGGAGCTTGAAAATCTGTTTAGCGTCCCATTTTATGAGTTTTTTAGCATATTTGTGTGGGAGCTGTGGTGCTTTGCTGTTTCTACGCCGCCATCTTGGCTCCGCCCCCGCCAGTCATTCTTAATGTGGGGTTTGCGAACTTGTTGTTACAATATTTTCATGAATGGAATTCAGTAAAATTGGCTTCCTTTGTAATCTTGTGTAACACTCTACTGAGATGGGGTCTCTGTAGGCTTCACCAGGCTTCCAAAAGAGTGCAGGATAGGAAAAGAGTGAAGAAAAACTCTTGCTTAGATAATTGTTGGTCAGAAGTGAATCTCGCCAACAATGTCTTTTAGAGCTCCTGGTTCCCGCAACCCTATTGCATCAAATTTTATAATTTATTCATATTTCAGATTCTATATTTCAGACTTTTACTAGATATTCTTTTAAATTTGCTTTCTTTTAATTTAAAAACAATGCTTTTGTTATACAAAATCATTTTAATCTCTATTATTAAGTGAATTTTTGTCTATAATGATTTATTTTTGAGTGATAAAAATATCCATCCAAGCCATGGTTAAGGCAAATATATTACTGTTTCCATCTAATTCTTTTTTTTTTTGGCTTGCTTTTTTCATATTTAGATAGTTGATCCACCTAGGACATGTACTGTTATGTTATGGAGTAAAGTATGGGTCCATACCCATTTTCTTTTACCATGTTGTCCCTTCCTGGCATCTTTGTAAATTCTCCTTTTAAGTAACTGATCAAAATGAAATTAAACTTTGTAGTTTACCAAAATTAAAGACAGCATTGTAATTAACACAGTGATAGTAGTGATACTTTATTAAATGTTTTTTGTTTGTATTATCATTTTTGAAAGTTTGCGGAGTTACTTCTTTAGGCTTATTTACATTGAACCAAAGCTATCACAGTATACTTTTCCCCCCCCAAAGGGCTGATGAGATTAGGAAATTAAGCCCAGTTTCTTATATTAGAATATAACTTACTGTGTGATCACTAAGGCAAATACTTTATTAAAATTGCATAATGAATTTTAGTCTTTCAAATTTTAAAACTATGTTTAATCAGCTTCCTACATGTTTGAGTGATAAGAACATGAAATAGGCTGTAGCAGATCTGAACTATTAATATAAATTCATATGAGCCTAGAGGAAGTCGACTATTTTTCATTATTTCTAGTCTTACAAGTTTTCAGCTTTCAGAATTGACAAATCTTAGTTTGAAGCCAAAATGTTTTAAATATTCCTTGACATAATTTTAAAGAATATAAAAATTGGTGTGATCTATAAATGTAGGAACTAAGTTAAAATTACATAAATCCATAATTTAAGTTGTTTGAGTGCTACCTTCACCACTACATTACAACCCAATGTTATTTTCGTATCATGAGGAAACATAGGAGTAGAACTTAATTGGACTTTGAGTTAATTATCATGTTTTTCTTTTTTTTTAAACAGGCATTTGTAAAAGATGTACATGAAGATTCAATAACGGTTGCATTTGAAAACAAGTAAGTCCCTAGAGATGTGATTTATAGTCGTTTTTAAAGAGTCAGATCCTGATCACGCTTGAAATATCAGTCTTAAAATTTTAAATATTTTTAAAGTTGGCATAATTTAGTTATATAAAGCTTTCTTTAAATGATCATACAGTAGTTTTTGACTGCTTAAAAAATTTTTGCTTTTGTAAATAATTTTTTTAATTAAAAAAAGTTGTTCCTTACCAAGCATACCTCAACGGGGTACTACAACATGAGTCCAAAAAAGTTTTCACGAACAGTTTATTACAAAGAAGTAGAATGATTTCTCAGTGCTGAACTTTTGAAATCCTAGAATTGTATTTTTAGTACATTTCCAAAAGTTCTTATATATTTTTAAGTTTTAGGAGTATCATAATTGCAATCAGGTTTAATGGCAGTTTCCCAAACTAGATTTTGTACATTCCAGGAACTTTGGAATTTAAATGTGTTGCTTTAACAGTTTTTTTTGTATTGTGCCTAATAACATTAAAGAAAATTGATTTTCCATCTATTACAAATGTATTTGTTTCTTAAAAACAGCAGCAACAAAAATTAATTTGATTGCCTTTTAATGAAGATCCATTTATGATATTGGCCAAAAGTTGCATGAGCACATTGAAATATTCAGCCCTTTGGAATGATTTGACCCCTTAATACCTCTATTTTTCACATAAAATTAGTATATCCCCCTCCCTAAGAAACTTCCATGGCTCACTCTTGTCTCTGGGATAAAATATAAACTGCTCTCTTTGAAGTATAAAGCCCTTGGTAATCTGGCTCAAGCATTATCCCCAGACTTTATTATACATGCCTCTCTATCCTACACTCCATATTCTGTTCACATTGGCCCATTTACTTTTTCCTTTGCAGGATTGCCTGCCTCTCGCTTTCACACCTTCAGCAGACTGTTTCCCTTGTCTAGAATGTTCTACCTCACTTCCACCTCTCAGAACCCTTAATTACTTGGAGGATTAGAGGTTTTTCCTGATTTCCTCTAATCATTAGTGGCTTACCAACCCCTCTCCCCTTCATTACTTTGTAAATACCCTATATTTATTTATCTATGCATATGTTGTATGCCCTCCTGTGCCCCAGGAGAATGTAAGCCCTTTGAGGATAAGCACAGTTTCACTTTTGTCTTTGTATCCCTGTCACCCAGCTCAGTGCCTGGTACATCGGATGTAGGCACACTTATTAATGGTTGTTGATGAATTGATGTGGATATTTCAGTGTTGTATGTTACTTTCTCTACAACAAAACAAGCATGCTTCTTTTTAGATACCTTAGTCTAGAACTTGTAGTTTTAGAGCAACATAGGAAGGCAGAGATTGCTGACATGCTGGATAGAGGAAAGACTTTGGGGAAATCTCAAGTTCAAGTCCTACTTCTGACTGCCTGTATGATCTTGAACATATCACTTTACCTGGCTAGATCTCAATTTTCTCACTTTCTATTCCTGGTCTCTGCCTTTTTATATGGTTGCTCCTCCTGCCTGGAGTTCACTCCCTCCTCACCTCTGCCTCATAGAAGTCTTCTCTTTCTTCAGGATTCACTCAGGCTCCTCCTTCTACATGATACGTTTCCTGATCCACTCTTGTTTTAATACCTTCTCTTTCAAATTACCATATATTTAATTTTTTAAAAATTTATTCTCTTTACATGATAATATATGTACTTGTTTCCTCTCCCATAAGAATGTATGTTTCTTGTGAGCAAGGGTTGTTTAATTGCATTTGTATTCCCCAGCAAGTAGCCCAGTTCCTTACACATAGTAGATGTTTAATAAATACTTGTTCATTGTTTTTTTTTTTCCAAACATAAGCTGAAGGGGTTTGGAGTAAATAGATATATCCAGAAGGGATTATATAAATTCTAGGAACTTAAAAAAATTAAATATCTAAGAAGCATATTAAGTTGATATTACGTTCCATTGTCCAGAAGAGAATTTTCAAAGTAATTGTTAAGAAAACAATAAAGAATGAGAAGAAAGTCAAACACTTTGACTTGGGCAGCCTAAATTTGGCAGCCTAAACCCCAAACCAAGTGTTTGGTTGTCTTATAAATCCTTGAATGGAAGCATCTCTTGATAGATCTCTAGAGAGTTTGTCTTGGAGGTAGGAATATCCAGGTTCAGGTTTGACCTGTGAACATATACTGTTTTTATGATCCTAGACAAGTTATTTAATGTCCCTGTGAGCCTGAAAGCTCTCCAAAGACCATAAGCTGCAGAGCATTTGGGGATCTACATTAGCAGGGGTAGTTTATTTATTTATTATTTTTAGTTCATTAGGAATTTATTCCCTATGCCAGTGAATTCACAGGCTTAGATTTAGCTATGGTGGTTTTATTCTTGGATTGATAATTTATCATTAGTAAGTGTTAATGACTACTTCCTGCTATTATACAGGGAAATACCTCCATCTGTAGTCTCATGAGCTTTGATTGTTTTAAGATATTGGTATTGAAGTTGGGGAGTTAAGGGGGAAAAAACTAACTTTGATTTTTGTTTTAGTAGTAAAATAGGTTTTTATGACAGCTGTTAGCATAGTTAAATCTCAGGAAAAGTATCTCATTATGAAATATGTTACCTACTGAATCTTTGAACATTTAGGATATGTTATAGTTGACATAAATGGAGCACATTGAATCTTGTCTTACACCTGGAAAACTTACGAGAGCAGACCAGGAGTTGGCACACCTTTACCTCTTTGTGCCATGAGCAGGGAGAAGCATCATCCTTAGGTGCTTAGGGCAGGCCTGTGGCATTTCCTCAGTAAAACTTGAGAAAGGAGGTGTGGGTGGCAAGAGGGCACTAGAGTTGCAGCAGGCAGTTGGTTTGCTCTTCAGTGATGTGCATATCAGAAGTTGTATAGTCCAGTGTTAACCTAATGCTGTCTCCATCAGGTCTGCTTAATGTGGCTTGTATGAAAAGCTTTGGAACTTAATTCTCTTTATAGTAATATTGGTAATATATTGAAAAATTTACATTTTAACCCTTCATAAAGTGGTCTTAGATCCCTTGGTGAGTAATTTTTTTAGATTGGTCTTCCTTATTTGTCCCCCTTACTAAACAAAACCCAGAATGTATTTGCCATATGTGGGACCTTTTTTGATTTTTTTAAACTGACTGCTCTTGAATTTTCTTCTCTTATTTTCAAGTCACTCAATCTAAAATAATCATTATTAAATATTGACCAGAAATTCATTTATTATTGTGAATTCAAAAAATGCCTACCTAGTGAATATCATCATTGCAGTAAATTCTTTTCTCTTTTTCCCAATCACCATTACATACTGTTCAAATTATACCATCTTTAGCTTGTCATCCAGCTCATTATCTTCTGCAGCTACTATGTCTGCAGAGAGAAGTATTTCTGTCTTCAAGTGATCATCCTAGTAACTTGAAATGACAACCAGTTTCTTATACTTTAAATTGGGGTTCATGACATGGTTGTGATTTCTTGTGGAGGGCTCTACCATACTGTCATGATTTAGTCTGTTCCTGCTGAAATGTTCTCTTCCTTATCTTTAATGTACCTTTTCTATAGAAACTAGTTTTACAAAAATAAATTTGATTTTTTTTTTTTAGGCTGTATTATGTTCTATTTTTATCTCGCTAGCCTGAAGAAGTAGCCTAATGCTAGTATGTTTTCGATGTCTAGTAATGTTTTCTTTAGATGCAGTCTTAGCTTTACCTTCCATCCTAGCAGATTTCATCTCAGTTGTATCCACATAAGCTCATCAATTTTAAAAATCAGTATTTTATCCTTTTGGAAACAACATAATTACAAAAGATGCAAATTATTAGCATGTTGAGTTTGCAATAAAACCTTATTGATTCAGAATAAATGCTAATCCTAATTGCAGAAATTAGTGGGTTAGCCTTCAAATACATAGAGTTACTTCTTCATAGATGGTGCAAAGGTAAGCTTTTCTTTAGCTGTGACCATGGCCAAGTTTCGATAAGTTCTGAATTAATGGGGTTTTATTGCAAATTAATTGTTGGCTCACTGATCCCTAATTCATTATAATATCTCTACTTGAGGGGAAAAATACTAGCATTGCTTAGCATCAACGCCCAAACTTAGATCTGGCAACTTTCCCAGTGGAATCCGTATGTTGTTTTTGCAAAGTTTATTTTTTTAGTGCTTTATACTTTTTGGTATTAAAAAAATTATAAACTTTGCAAAATCACTCATTGTTTAAAAAAAAGAACCAAAAAACAAAAACACGCCACTTACCTAACTCCTATAGGCTCTCTTCATCGGATTTCTGTGGCTGATACGACCTCACCAGCACAGTGCATGCTAGAACGTTGTACTGAACAGCAGCTAGGAATCCATGGGAAGGCTTGACCTCGTGGGACCTAAAAATTAAGGGGGAAAAGTGAGTTTTGAGTTGCTAATGTGCCAACTGTGCCCCAGTTTGCTTGGTTAGGGCATTTAGCACTTGTTTCTGTCCTTGTTGGAATGTGGTTAAGGTTCTTTTGGAAGGTCAGAAGTGTGTCTGCTATTACTAACCCTTGTACTGATATTTACTAACTTCTTTAATTCAAATTTTGGAGAAAATTCATGCTTTGTCCTTAGTTTAGAACTTTGAGGGGATGAAATCATTGAAAAAAATTATTTTAAATAATTTGCCATGCTGCTTTTTTGTGGTTAGGAAAATACTGTAGTTGGAACTAAAAGGCTACTGTGCTGCATGCCTTCTTCATTGGAGTGTCTTTCTACTGCCCTTCTAGCATAAAATTGATCATTTTTTTAAACACTTGCTTTCTTTCATACTAGAAAAAGATTGGAGGGTTACATTTAACCAAATATTGCTTATTTTTATTAGAAAATTACATGCACAGTGGGAAATGCTCACTATTTGATTTGAACAAGAAAAACATTTGAATGGATTTTTTTTTTCTTTTTTTGCAGTTGGCAGCCAGAGAGACAGATTCCATTCCATGATGTGAGATTCCCACCTCCTACAGGTTATAACAAAGATATCAATGAAAGTGATGAGGTTGAGGTAAGTTCCCTGCTCTCACTTAAGTATAAGAGGAGTAGAAGGTATTTGAGATCTGTGGCTTGTTGAATTTTTATATCTTTTCTTTAAATTCTCTTTAAGCAGTATACTTTCATGGGTATGTATTTTTTTCCCAGTTCTTGGTGACATTTTAAAAAAAAGTACCAATCTCTAAAATTTTCTGTGTGAGCAATGTCTGGAATGCCCAATCTTTTGTTACTTTTGGCTCCCTGACCCTGCCACAGGCAGCTCTATTTTCTCCTTTCCTCAACCTCTAGCAGTATGTGGTTTAGAAGACCTGAGTCACGAGCTAGTTCTGAAGCTACAAAACTCCATTAAGCTTTGAAAGCTTCCCCAGACATCCCTGGGAAATGGTAGCACTTGAACAAACTTACCTTGGTCCCTTGTGGGTTTTTTGTATGTGGTGAAATTTATCATTTTGTTAAAATGATAGCTTATTCTGCCTTTCTGTTGCCACTTTAAGTAAATTTGGTATATGAATATCAGTTCTACAAAATGATATGTTAATTTTCCACAAAGATTCTGGACTAAACATAAATTACTGTAAGATTCCTTTAAATAGTAAGCTCCCTTAGTGCATTTGAAATTATTCCGTTTACAAAAATGTGACATATACAGTGTTGAGAAAGCCCCATTATTTCTAAGGCACAACCTGTGCTCTGAAATATTTGTTTCTTGTACCTTGAACTCTTGGGAAGAAATCAAATGTGATAAATTACTAAATTGGTCATATTTGTGATTGTATAATTGTGTTCACAATACTTAACACAGATTAGGTATTTAATAAATACTTATTGATTGCTTGATCTCCCCCTTGAAATTCCCATCTATTTGATACTTTCCTCTTGGCCTTGAAATTCTAGCTTATGTTAAAGTTAAGAGTGTATTTGTCCTTTCCCTCACCCTCCACACTGCACTGTCTGTGACTTCAGTGGCTTACAATAGGTAAGAAACGTAGTGCTATTTTGGCCTGCTTTAAGAGAAGCGCAACATATAAAACAATGGGGGTGACAGTCCTGCTGTAGTCTGCCCTGGTCAGATCATGTCTGAAGGAAGGCATGTTGTGAGGCAGATTTTTCAGGGCCAAGAGAAAAGTCCAAATGAAATGCCATGAGGCATTCACTTTATTACATATTTTGAAAATACCCTTTGCTTCCAAAGTGCTCAATAGCACATACACGAAAGGATGAAATAATTTGATTATGATTGCCACGTTTTAAGATAGACAGCCATAACCTAAAGAGCCTCCAGAGGAGAGTTACCAGAATGGTGAAGGGTTTCAAACTTGTGCCATGTGAGAATAGCTGTCCTCCAAGTTTTTGGAGGGATGCCATGTGGAAGAGGGACTACATTTGTGTTTTTTGACTTATAGTGGGTGGAAATTGTAAAGAGGCAAATTTAGCTTGATGTCAAGGGGTGGGGGGAAACCTTTGCAATTCTTAGAGCTATCTGAAAGTGAAATGACTACCTTGGGAAATGGTCGATTGGTTCTTCACCAGAGGGTGAAGAGGTGAAGGCACAGAGGCCTGGATGGCCACTTGCTAGGAATGCTGGAGAAGGGATTTTTCAGATGTAGGCCCATCTAGATGAGGTCTCTTGCAATTTTGGCTTTCTGAGATTCTTGAAGCCCTTCGGGGGAAAGGATTCTTTCTTATTCATTTTTGTGTCACCTTCATTGCTTCTCATCCCATGGTCCTGAACCATAGTAACTAGGCTTCAGTAAATGTTAAATGAGTGAATACAATTGGAAACCCTCTGCAGATTTGAGGGAAATTGGTATTAGGTATTTATCTCCATTTTCAAGTAAGTATTCTTTTGACCTGTGCTTGGAGAGGCATGTGATGTTACTGGTGTGGTTCTGCCCGCCCTACCACCTCCTAAACTTTACCGTTTCATTTGGGGAGAATTAGTAGAATGGATGGGGGGAAGGCCGGGGTTCCAGGGGCTTTAGTGAGTGTGTGAGATGATTTTAATTATGTGTGACCTAATGTATATTCACAGATTTTAATGCTTTGGTTTGGCTCTTGAAAAAATGCCCATTTCCTGTGCATTCTCATAGAACTTCAAATATATCACGATTTAGACATCACTGGTGCCTTAGTTACACTTCAGCAACTCTTAAGGTGTTGTGTTGTGATGGAAAAAGAACTAAACTGGTTGTCCAGAGACTTGAGGAACAGTCCTGTTTTCTCTCACTCATTCACAGTGTGACCATGGGCAAGTCACTTCATCTTGGTATCTGCATTTTGGAGGATAAGGGAGATGGAAGTGGATAATTTTGGTGATTTTTATATGTGACAGTCAGCTTCCTATTTCATAGGAAAATGCTGCTGCTGACTTATTCTCAGTAGCCCATAAATTTATGTTCTAGCAGTGATGGATGTTTTTATTCCCAGTGCTGGTCAATCTGTAGCCTAGACACCTCCTAGCCTAATTTCGATTTTTACTAACTCTTATTTATAAGACGTTTCCCTTGGAGTTTAAAATATATCTGGAATATTTTTTTTTCTCTTTCCAAAGCCAAAAGGCTTCATTCTCACATAAGCCGTTAGCCCTAGTTGGTATTGGCCTGCTGAACAGCTGGTTCAGAAAACAAAATATTTGAGAATGTTGTGTTAGTCTATAAGAACAACTGTGGCATCCAAAGGATATGTAATTGACAGCCAGTGGTCAGGTCATGCTATTGAGATATCTGTACTTCTGGCCATTAGCCCATGGGAAATGGTATTAGGTATTTGCTAATATATAGGTATTATATATACTAGGTATATGCTAATAATACTTGAGTTTCACTAATACAAGGCATTGTGGATTATTGTTTGTATTTTTAAAAATATTTGTGTTAGCATGTCAAGAAAAACATTCTCAATTACATACAAATATTTAAGTGGTTAATCAATGTTTATTGAACATCTAGGAAGTTCTTAGTCTATTATTGAGTACCTTAGAAGGATACAAAAGAATTAGAGAAGACCATCCCACCCTCGAGGGAGCTTGCATCTAATCAAAGGATTATTTATTTAAGAGTTATACTGTGCATACTACAGTGTTGGCTGTTAGTCTAATAAATTAGGAACATTGGGTGCTCACTCGTGTTTTCTTTGATTTTCAAGTCTTTGTTTAGATTTCAAAGAGATATTAATCAGAATGTCTTCTGTTTATCTTTACCATGTAGGTTTACTCCAGGGCCAATGAAAAAGAGCCATGCTGCTGGTGGTTGGCTAAAGTACGCATGATCAAGGGCGAGGTAGGGAGGCCTTAGGTTGGCAAAATGCATTTTTCCGTTGTTCTTTGATGTCATCTTCGGTGTATATTTTGTTTCTTGATTCTCACAGAGTTGATTGCAAAGTAATTTTGATTTAGGTGATTTTAGTATTTTAAATGTTTGGTTTGTTTGTTTTACAGTTTTTTAAACTTAATATGACTTTTTTGTCCACTCAAAAGACTTTTTTTTCAGTGTTTTCATCTTGATTTGAATAGGCATAACAAATGTCTCCTATTTTTAAAGTGGTGACTGTGGATAATTGTTGTTACTTTTTTTTTTTTGCAGTTTTATGTAATAGAATATGCAGCCTGTGATGCCACTTACAATGAAATTGTCACAATTGAGCGTTTAAGATCTGTGAATCCCAACAAACCTGCAACAAAAGACACTTTCCATAAGATCAAACTGGAAGTGCCAGAAGACTTACGGCAAATGTAAGTGTGGAGCTATCAAGTCCAGAAAATGCTGTATATACACACATACATGAATGCATGTATACTAATATATATATATCTTATATACACAAACACATGCCTATCTAAAATTACTTGGAACAATTTCTAAATTCAGTGGGATTCAGCAAGAATTTTCTGCTTCTTTGCAAAAAAGATCACAAATATAGTTTATGAATTCATTTGATATCAGCTAGGAACATTGTCAGAAAATTGGGAAGTTGAATTGAATGATTTGCCATCAAATTCGATTATGATGACATCTAGAAGGAAGTGTTATTCTTCTATATACTACTTGCTTCTATCACACAAATATCTGAAGTTACTGAATTTGAAATTTGGAGTATTACTTTATAATCCTGTTGTTTGAATAAATTATTAGCAGAATTAAAATCAATCTTGAGCACTATAAAATTAAAGGAAAACTATAGGAAGAGCAGAGTACAAGTGGCCTAGCCTCGTGGCGTCATTTTCCTTACCATTTCTATCGGAAGATTGGTCTGACATCTCTAAGGTCCATTTGAGCTACTAATTCTCTGATCCCCTGCAAAGTCAACCTTTTATACTATTTTAATAGTAAATAAACCAGTTATTTTGTATAGTAACTTGATATTCTTGTAAATAAGTAAATCTTGAAATATTTTAATGGATGGGAAAGTAATTTGTCAGTTTGAGACTAGGAATTAAAGTGCAATTTGTTTTTAAAAATTAATCACAGAATATGTGACCAGTAATAGGGAATGAAATTGTATTCATTTTCTCTAATGAACTAAAAGTCTGTGTCTTTCAAAAATTGTCATATTTCAGAATTAGTACTCAGTGGTGGCATTATAGGGTAGAGAGACATTCACTAGATAAGGTTGAATCACTATATTAGCTAGAGAATATCTCAGTCAGCATAGTGGGAAATTGAAAACCTAGAAACAAATTACTGTTGAAGAAAATTTTCACATGTAATTTTCTGAACTAAGATTTATTGAGCAAATATATTTGAGTACCTGCTCTGTGCAAGTCCCAGTATGAGGGGCTGTAAATAGCCTTTGTGCATGGAAGTAGTGCTTCCTGCATTTATTTTCTTCATATTCCCTCTCCCCCCACAAGAAATATGGCAGATTGTGAATTTTCCGTTTCTTTCATGAGTTTAAACAAAAAGACTAAGATTTTCAAGGAAGGCAGTCAGAGAATTATGTTTCCTGGTATCCTGAAGCATAATCAAGGAAAATGGAAGGTACTCCCTAATGCTAGTGAGGTTTTTTTCCCCCTGTAGAGTAGCTTAAGGCAAAACAATTTGCACATTCCCTGGTTCAGTATCTGTTGCCTTATCTTAAGAGCTTTCACAGATGGATAAAGCTCAGTTCTGCCTGTTTGTTGGCATAGAACCACCTTAAGACCAAGCAAATACCTCCAAATTAAGAATTTCTGAACTGATTTAAAACTGAGAGGTGAGCATCCAAATGTCACTCAAAATTTCACCTAAGGAAAGGGATCTGAATTTTATCCAAAAAAAAAAAAAGTTAACTGCTGGGAAAATGCAAAGAGCCAGGGGTTTTTTTTTGTTTGTTTTTTTTTTTTTTGCCTGTATAATATGAAATAGTGACTAATTTTTTTTCCTTTCCTGCTTACTCCATCCTGAATGGGCTCCTGATTTTGGTCTCATTAATGCAAAAAATGGTTGTTGTCAATAGCAGTAAAACAACAAAGGTTATAACAAACCCAGTTATTCTGGCCATTGAACTGCATGATTAACGTAGCTGCATTACATCCACTTAGATGAACTAGATTGGTTGCAGTGGAACTAACCAGGTAGTTCTTATTAGGTATGGTTGTTTTCTCCTCCTCCCACCCCATCGAAACTACCTTGGCAGATGAAAACTACTTTTGAGGATTAAATATTCTTCTTACTCTACTTTGCAAGCCTTGCTCAGGCGATATGCGGAGGATCTCTGTGTTAAGGACATTGATAAGCTCAAGTGTCTAGAGAAGGACAGCTGAGTTGTGAAGGGCCTAAAGGTCATGCCAAATCAAGATTGGCCAAAAGAACTGGGAATGCTCAGCCTGGTTAAGAGAAGAAATGGTCATGGACTTGTTATCCATTTTCAAGTGTTTGAAGGGCTATCATAGATAGATGATAAGACTCATGCTTGGCCTCCCAACTAGGAGCAGTGGCTGGGAGTGTTGAAGCAGATGTTTGGTTGAATGCAAGACAGAATTTGTTGACAGTTGAGTTTTCCAGAAGTAGAATAGGCTGAACTGGGAAGCAGACCAGTAAGCATTTTAAAACATTCACTTTGGGCCAGGTACTGTGTTGATTGCTGAGGAAACAAAAGGAAAATAGAGATGGCACCTGCCCTGAGGAGATTACATCCTAATGTAGGAGACAAACTTGTTTAAAATTTGGTGGTAACAGAAAATATTTCCAAAAGAACTCAAAGTGACCTCAGAGGGGAAGGCACAATTAGAGGCCTTAAAATAAAGGCTAGAGGACCACGCTTGGTGATGTTATGGAGGGGATCGTTACTGACGGGTGGATGGGTCTGATTGCCTTCTAAAGTCACTTTGAGCTCAGGATTCTGGACTTGTGTGAATAGCAGATGCTGAGTTTTAAATAGAAATTTAATTGCAGCCTTCAGTCTTAATATTTTGTTCAGGGCAGGTATTAGAACTCCATACGTTAATGTGTTTAAATGTATACCGATGGTTGCTAACTCTAGAAATGAACTTAACAGTGTGTAATAGGTGGTATTTTTATTACTAGGTGTGCCAAAGAATCATCACATAAGGACTTCAAAAAGGCAGTTGGAGCTTTTTCTGTAACATATGATTCTGAAAATTATCAACTTATCATCTTGGTAAGTGGCTTTACCTTTTCCCATTTTAGCATATTTGAATTCAGTGCATTTATTTTAGTAATGATTTTATGTATTTTAATCATAGTCTGTCAGTGATGTAACAACAAAGAGGGCAAATATGCTGATTGATATGCACTTTCGAAGTCTTCGAACTAAGTTATCTCTGATTCTGAGAAATGAAGAAGCTAGTAAACAACTGGAGGTAAGTTGCTTTTTCTTCTGTCATTTGAGTGACTAGTGCTAGAATTGTGGAAGATATATGTAGGGAGAGTTAGATATTGATGTTTAATATGAGGACTTTGCTTTATTTATACCAAGGGTTTTTTTTCCTAGGAAGATTAAAGCAGTGTTCAAAAGGTAAATAGGTTTGAGTTTGCATATCTTTTTGAGATATCAGGTTAGGCTTTTCATACTGGTTGAATGAGTTATGTATGTGAGTCTATTCCTTTATTTGTTTTTTATTTCTATTTAAATCTGTATTTTAGTCAATCGTCACTTTTTAGCATCCGTCTTTAGACTTCTGCAATAGAATATTTTCCCAATTTACTATTTCTTTTGTTAAAAGTAAATTGTACTTAATTATTCCTTCAGTAATTTGTACTGACATGTATTACTGTATTTTCAATGATAATATTGCCATCTACATTTTTGTATATTCTTAGTGAATTTGTAGGCTTTTATGTCAGGTGAAAACAATCACTGTTGAATTTTTCTGACTTCTGATTATTACTCATTTTATTTGGTGGTGTTTGGGGGAATCCCATGCAAATGAAAAACCAATGAAAAAGACAGGTGAGGCATTGTGAGGTGAGACCACATGGAATGAGAGGGCTGACTCCTTCCAAGACTTTTAACTTTTTTATGTCCTGATTGAAAATTGCAGAAAAAGAAACAGAAGAGTAGTTGTCTATCTCTGTCAACATGTACATATAGTGTTGTTAGATTTTTCTTAACCCTGTGGAAACTGTTTAGCTAGTTGTTTTTGAACTTGTTTCAACCTGTTTTCCTTGTTTGACTAATTTTATGGGTTTTAAAAAATGTTATCACATAACATTTAGGTCACAGTAGTTGTAGTTTGAGTGATGGAGGAAAACTATACCATGTTTCTGTGAGTTGAAAAATGCAAACATCTTCTGAAATGACATGTTTCCAATTCTACCCTTTGTTGGCAGAAAGAACACTGAACTGGGAGTAAGAACCCTGGGGTATTGTCTGGGCTCCATTACTGACCTTCAGCAAGTTTCTTATTCGTTTTTTACTTGTTTCTTTTTTTGAGGCTCTTCCCACTTCAAGAAGTTGTGGGATGTTAAGATATTTTTGTGTAATTTGAGCTTCTTTGATACCTGTAGAAATTAAATATCTTCTGGTATAATGCAAAATGGATACTTTAACTGTTAATTTGTGCTCAAGTGATTATGTCATTTGCTGCTTGTTATCTTTTGTGTCCGACAGTTAAAAGTACACGAGTCTGTTTCCCTTCTCTTCAGTAAAAGAGTCTGTAAGCTTTCAGATAGTTCACATTAAAAAAACAGATATGCTTAATTTTCCTTTAGTAATATACTAGAATTGTGATAAATTTTTGTAACTAATTGTAGTTAAAGAGGCCCACTATGTCCTGTGAGTTGCCTTTTTAAATAGACATAATTTTCTTATTGATCTTTGAAAGACTTTAACCTTAATTTTGTTGTTAATTATGGCAGAATTGTCAGATAAAGTTAAGAAAAAAGACAATCATTAAATTTGTCCATTTCCTCTCCATGCTTGTAGTAATGCATCTAATTGAAAAGATCATTTAGTAACCTAAATGTGTATTAGTGCTATGAGTGGTATTGTTCATTTTGATAAAAATTCTTAATCACAGTTTGGATTCCTTTCAAGCAAAATGGTGCTTGTATTTTGTATACTTGTTTAAATTAGGGCTGGTATAAATAGATTTTTAAAAATTTTAAAACCAGATTAACTGCCCTTGCATTTCTTTTCAGAGTTCAAGACAGCTTGCCTCAAGATTTCATGAGCAGTTTATTGTCCGTGAGGATTTGATGGGTCTAGCAATCGGCACTCATGGTGCTAATATTCAGCAAGCTAGAAAAGTACCTGGAGTCACTGCTATTGATTTAGATGAAGATACTTGTACATTTCATATTTACGGAGAGGTAAATAGTAGTCTGCTTTTGATTTTTAAAATAAAAATCTGCATTTTATCTATTTGATGTCTTAAAACTTTGTTTACTTCTGTATCTTAGGATCAGGATGCAGTGAAAAAAGCCAGAGGTTATCTTGAGTTTGCAGAAGATGTAATCCAAGTTCCAAGGAACCTAGTAGGTATGTTCTACTAATACGTCCTAGTAGTATGACCATTGTTAAGTATGTTACCCGTAAGTACCATGCAGGATTTACACATATTACATTTGCAGGTATGGATGGTTTGGGATCTCTCTGTCCTCCATGGAATGGATATCAAAGGTCCGTTTGAGTATTGGATTATATGGATGGAGTTGTGTTTTAATGAACTTAAAATGATATTGGAATTGGTTTTCTGTCACTCTTTTTAAATTACCAAGCTATTTTTGTAGCTTAGAAACAGTCTAAAGTGTGTAATATTTGTGTCAAATAAATGTATATGTTTGTAATATTTATGTCAAGTAAATGTTAAGTATATTTACAAGCAAGTACAAATTGGGAGGTGATTTGCAGAAGATGTCTTGATAGTTCTAAAAAAGTAGCCCCCAAGAGCAAATACCAATTAGCCTTTCTTTCAGAGCTCTGTTTGATGCCGGTTTGTAGTCTTAATAAGAGAGGACCAGAAGAGGGCTGGCCCTGTGATTTCATTGGCAGAGGGAACTCCTTGATGAGGAAACTCCCTCTTCGAGGTCACTTGGCACCTTCTTGGCAGCTTACAGGGTTTTATAAGATAAGGTTTAAAAAATGTGTTGGTATCGTTGGGCTTTATCTTTCATAGGGTAAAAAACTGTGTTATTTGGCTTTGGAGTTTTAAAAGGACTAGATTCAGTACCAGATCTAAATTGATAATAAAGTAAAACAGTCATTCCCAGGACTTTGAATAGTTTCACCAAGGAACCTCTTTCAATCGAAGTGATTCTTCATCCTTAGTTGACTAGGGGCCTCTTATTGTGTAGTTCTGACCAGCCTGAGCCACCAACAGGTAGGAGAAAAAAAAAAGAGACCTGAAAACATTGTATTATAGAACTTAGTGGGCCAAAAAGGTGACACGTTTTAAAGACATTAACTGGTCAAAGGACAAGGAGTTATATGTGCTTCCTTTATTATACGTGATTCATATTCAGATTTGTATCCCCATCAGCGAAGTGATGTCATTGTAGGGATATAGAAGTAATCTCATAACTAAAACAGGTACCCATGATCTTCATTAGCTAGAAGTTTTCCCAGTGTTCTTATAAGGAGAATAGAGAGGCCATAGATAAATACTTTATCTGGAGACACCTGCTGAGTAAAATCAACTTGATAGCTTTTAGTTTTCAAGTACAGTGGTTCTTTGTTAAAAGCTTTGGTTTGCTATGTGAATGTTAGCAATCATCATAAAGTATTCTTTATGTTACAATTGGCAGACAAATCGGGGTAGGAGGGGGTTGTGATTCAGCCAGTTTTCTTTCTAGGTCTGACAGGATGATTTATGATTAAGTGATCAAATATCTTATGGAAAATTTAATAAATATTTTATATGTTTCTTGAAATTTGACTCATCCTTTTGGGGGGGGCAGTGTCCTCATTTATACTCTTGAACAATTGATTTCTTTCATTAGCTTTGATTACCATCACATGCTACTTGTTATTCAGAAACAACCCAAGATTTTAATAGAAAATATTACCAAAGTTTCTCTTTTCTTCTTTTTACTAAAATTATTAATTCATTTTAAAATTTAATTGTTAATCTAAATAATTTAAGAAGCTACCAGTGACATGAATAGGGAGCAAACTGTGAGAAAAGGTTGTTTGTGGATTAAGAAAAAGCCACACCCTTGTAAATCTAGGGAGGAGTTGGATATTTGTAGGGAAGGAGAGTTGGAATCACTCTGAGGGAGTACTGCCAGTGTGAACTGTGTTATATGGAAGGGAAGGAAAAGTGATCTGGGGCTGATCACAGAGCAAGAAGAGTATTGTCTATTTTTAAGAGACTCTAATTAGAATAGAAGAAACAGTATATCCTCATGATTGAAATTATTTTCACTCTGTAGGGTGGATAATATCAAACATAGGGCCACTGTTAGCCCCTTGGGTGGACGTTTTCATAATCCCTGCTCTTTAGGGAGCATTTAGGGCCTGGGGGAAGCCCTTTAATACATTCAAGATAGTGATGCTGTCTATAAGTGATCTGTGAAAACTTTTCAACTTGTATAATATTGCTAGCAATTTAAAAAAAAAAAAGAGTAGTTCCATCATTATATCCTGTGAAACTAATCCACAGTGGCAACAGTGAAAATATTAATTTCTCAAGTAAATCTACGATGAACTGTTATGAAAAGGGGGGAGAATAAAATGTTAACTTCTAATCTGGTACTTGCTCAAATACAGCTTTGGAATTTAAATAAATATTAGGGAATAATACATTTCAGTACCATTTTAATCGGTACTGTTTGTATTTCTCCAATATGACAGGCACCTGAGTTGGCATAGTCAGGATTTGAACCTGAGTCTTCTGACTCCAAATTCAGGGTTCTTTCCACTGCATGTTTCTGCCAAGAGGTAGCATAGGTTAATGCAGTGGTGTATGGCTCAAATAGAAATGGAGGGCATTTATCCATACATAAAGATCTCTGTAGGCTGCAGGTTGATTTTGTTTCAAAATGTAATGTTTTCTCTGTTTTCTTGCATTTTTATTTTGCCAGTTTATTTCCCAACGACATCCTAATGTAGTTTGGGCCACACTGAGGAGTGTTGTGGGCAACATGTTTACCATTACTCTGGTGTAGTAGATAGAGCACAGAGCTGACTTTGAGGCCAGCTTCTGTCACATACTGGCTGTGGGACACTGGGTCGGTCACTTACCTTGTCGTTGCTTTAGGTAGTCCTCTTAGGATTCCAAATTGCTGAGAAGGTGCTGAGATGGAATAGTTAGAGAGAACTTCACCTGGAAGTTACTTACACCAGTAGGAATAGAGAATGTATAGAATGCTAGATTGATTGGTGGATAGAGCACTGGGTTTGATGTGAAGAAGACCTGAGTTCAAATCTAGCCTCAGACACTTAGTAGCTGTGTGACCCTGGGAAAGTTACTAACCTTAGTCTCCATTTCCTCATCTGTAAAATGGGAATAATAACAGCACCTCCCTTCCAAGGCTGTTGTGAGGATCTGCTGAGATAATATTTGTAAAGCGCTTAGTGTGTGATAGATACTTTCTGAATGCCATCTGTTATTGTGACCATCATAATTGGCATCATTAGTAATGAAATCACAAGTCCAGTACCTTTACTTGTAGATCACTGGCTTATCTTTTGTATGTTGACATACTAATAGCAGGACAGATTGACACTTAAGCTGTATGATTCAGGTCAAGGCACATAAACTCTCAGTGCTGGATTGCTTTCTAATATTAGTGGAAGGAGTTCCCACACTTGTGAAATCACAGATTTGTGAGGATAACCAATGAATGTAGATTTAACTCTATATACAGCAGTAGAGGCAATAGGTCAGCATTTGAATGCTTGATATAAGAGAAAACTTCCAACCACCAAGAGTAAGAAAGTTGAATGGGCCTCCTTGTGAAGAAGGGTGATTCCCGCTGGGCAGCTCCTTGTTGAGGATGGTAAAGAACAAGTTCTTGGTCAAGTATAGGCTGGATCATGTCACCTCTCAGGTCCCTTACAACTGAGTCTGTGGCAAATTCTTCCAGCCATTATGTAATGTTTGACTCTTTTTATTTTAAAATTCATAGTATAACTTTTAAAAATTTACCACAGGCAAATAATTTAAATTTACATAGAAAACAATATTTAGAAATAAAAATCTGACTTTATTATCAAGTGGCCCCCTTTTTGTACTTTACCTTTTGTAGAATTACTTATCCAGAAAGGATGTTACACAACAGCACCCAGCGCAGCAAATACTCGCTCTGAATCGAATTTTCCCGTTTTTGTGAATCTTAATAGACTATTCACCAAGTGTCAATTGAGCTGAGCAACTGGTTCAGGCCCAAGGAATGAATAAGGCTCACTCTTTTTCATGTAAAATTACTTTATTGAGTCAGGATTCTTTTGCAGTTAATGCAACAAATAAGCTATGGACATAACTAAATAATTGAATGCAGAATGTTTCTTAACTCAGTGATTCATTCTTTATTTTATCCATAGGCAAAGTAATAGGAAAAAATGGAAAACTGATTCAAGAGATTGTGGACAAGTCAGGTGTTGTAAGAGTGAGAATTGAGGCTGAAAGTGATAAAAATATTCCACAAGAAGAGGTAATGTTTTGCTTACATATTTTGGTTTTTATAGTTATCTTATAAGGCCACTGTGAGGTTGCATAGACCTAATGTACATTTAGTGTTCCTGATTAAAATTATTTTCTTGACTGCAAAGAAATGTGTTACTTTTTCTGTCTTTTGCCACCTTTTGCTTAGTATTCTTAATAGTATATCTGGTGCTTTAAATTTACATTTGGAATATTCGTTTCTCTTCACCCTTAACTTCATTTTCACTAACATTTTGAAAGCATGTTTTCTTACTCCAAAGCATGTTGGTTTTCTTTGGATTGCTCTGTGTTAACAGTATTTTTACTTAAGAAACTAACAAGTACCTAAATCCTGAAGTATTGAAACTGTGTTTTATTGTGAAAAAAATATTTCATGGTAGAGTTAGTTCTGATATTTCATTTTGATTGTTAGAATGATATTTATGATTTATATAACTAAACCACTATTTTCTGCTTTCACATTAATTTATAATGATGCATGCTAAAAACTGTTGTTCATTAAAAAAAAAACTAAGCCATTGTTGTGATGTTAGATTTCAATAAGGTCTTAAATGTTGGTGCTTTTTCTCTCTCTTATTTTTTTATTTTCTTTGCCAAGGAAATTATACCACACAATCCCCTACCTTCCAATAATTCAAGGGTTGGATCTAATTCCTCAGAAGAAAAGAAATACTTAGATTTAAAGGAAAACTACACTCATTTTTCTCAGTCCAGCAGTACAAAAGTCCAAAGGGTAAGAAATATTTGTCACTTTGAATTAAACTTTAAAGAAGGGAAAAAAAAAGTCTCTTCGTTTAAGTTAAAATTCCCAATTACTATTTCAGTTAGCTGAACTCTGATAAAAAGAGGCTTACAGTCCTCTCTGGTGGGCCCTCCTGCTCTTCATGTCATATGTTTCCCATCTGATCACCAGCTTATGACGTCTCACAAACTAGTTGATTCACAGTGACAAATCTTATGCTGCGAACATAGGCTGCTGGGTTGAGCTTAATGGGCAAGTTTTTCTTTTGAGGATAAATCGTTATAATGTCTGCTTAATATTTTGCAACCATAGTAAGATAAAACATGCTTTTTATTGATCTCCAAACAAGCTGCGAATTTTAGGTGTGCCAGTAAGTACCTTCTCACCACAGTTTACACAGTTGTTTAGGTTTTTAAATACTTGGCTGCCCTTTGAAAAAATTCAACTGTGTATATTTCAAAAACAAACAAATAAAAGTCTTGAGTTCAGGATTCTGTGTATCGTTTGTTATAGTTAATGATATCACTAACACTTGATTCCTTACACTGCTTTAGGTGTTAGTGGTTTCATCAATTGTAGCAGGGGAATCGCAGAAACCTGAAATCAAGTCTTGGCAGGTAGGAAATCAATCACCCTTGTTGAAACTGCATTTAACATTTTTTTTTGTTTCCCTTTTTTGGTCCGAATGCAAATGACTGTGTGCGTGCATATACCATATGTGTATGTTGTGTATGCGCAGGACCATGAGGGTTTATGAAGGGCATCCATAAGCTGGGGTGGATATATTTTATTGTGATTCTCACAACACAGAGAGCTCTTACTCATATTTTTTTTGTCTTATGAAGAATTAAAACATTTGGAGCTATAACTTTTATTCCCTTAGGGTACTTACCATGAGAAATCTATAATTTTATTTTTGGAAATTTTTCAGGAGAAACTAGCATAGGAAACTAATTTTTTTCTTTGAATTTAGACTTTTGTGATACTTTTATTCTTTAGGCAGTCACATTTTAGACTAAATTACAAAGCATATGATTATTTTGCAATATCTTTTGAAGACTGTTGTGTGGTTTGTTGGAATCATCTAAGAGAATTTTCTTCATTCTAGGTTGATTCCTAATCTTGCCCCCCAAAGTACTAGGAACCTTTTTATTTATTTCTAGTGTTGACTTTATTTAATAAAGATTTGCTAATGCAAGTTTAAATTTGAATTACTTTAGATATAGAAGCCAGATTATTATTTTCTAAATGGTTTTTTCTCTTTGTTTCCCCTCTTCCTTGCAGTCTGCCTTTTCTCCATTCTTTTGCTTCATCTTTATTATCTAAAAAGTCATTTTTTAAAAAGCGCAGTATAATACTGAATGAGACCAATAATGAATGAGTAAACAAGCAGAGACAGGTGATGGATTTCAGTGTGGGGACTGAGGAAGGAAGCAGCGGCCTTAAAAAGAGCCAGTTTTCTTGCTTTTTTGGTCACCTGTTCTATGGCTTAAAGGAAGGCATGAGTAATGGCTAAAAGCATAAACCTCCTTTGTACAGATAGTGTTTGGAGCTGGGATATAGTGGAGAATGAGAGTTAGGCAGGAATGTGCTTGGTTGGCACACCAGCAAAGTTAATGTATAAGGAAGGAAATTCCTTGGATTGTTGCCTGAATGGATATGCAATACGTCTATGTATTGCAAAAGGGAATCCTTCAGTAGAGGGCTTGATTCCTATTGATTAGAGAGAAGGGTGGTATTTGTAGAGAGAGTCCTAATCAGGAGAGTGCCCATGGTAAAGGATACTTCTCTAATGGAATGTGAGTTAATACTTGGGTACCACAAAGAGAATTCCAGAAAAATTATCTTTAAAAAAAAAAAGAGGAAAGAATTGATACAATAACAGCATTTTCAAGACAACTTTGAAAGATTTAAGAACTCTGATCTGTGCACTGATCACTACACTTCCAAAGGATTAGTAATAAAACCTCCTAACCCACTTCTGCTGCCTGGCAAAGAGAGAATAAACTCAGGGTGCAGTTTGAGGCATATTTTTTGAATATGACTAGTTTGTTTTACTTAACTCTTTGTATATTTGTTGCAAGGGTTTTGTTTTTCATTTTTCTTTTTCAGTAGGAAAAAAGGTAGGAGGAAGGTGGTAGAGAACTGATTTTTTTTTTATTAAATTAAATTAAAAATGAAGTAAAAATTAAATGCATTTGGAAAGAGAGTACAGTTTGTGTATTTGCTTGTGTGGTTGAAAGCAAAAGACTACTTTTGGGGGGAAGAAAATTGTCAAAAACTGGTAGAGAGAAGACTTGGCTTGCCTATTCCCTGCTTGTAAAATATAGATAATACAACTATTGCTGTCTGCTTTAGGCTCAAGTGAGATAATAGATAGAATATGCCATATAAACAACACACACATTATTTAACATAAATTATATTGATTATATAAATGGCGGTTGTCATCCTTTGCAGCTCTCAAGAGAGAGGATAGTAAATAAATTTGTGTGTGCTCAAGAGAGGAGTATGTTTGAACCAGAAATTGTACAGAGCTAGAAACCTTTTGAGAAGTTTCATTATTTACTTGTTCATTTATTTAGTGAACCTTGAGGGGAAAGGTATCTAAAGTGCATACCTTAACAAGTAGATGGGATGTTTGGTAATCCTTAAAGTATTGTGATTGTCAGAGCAATTGACTCATAAAAAGAGAGATTGCTTTCTTTGGTTAGCTGTTTATTGCTTTGTGACTATTGAAGGTCTTTACAGGAAGGACAAAGGTTCTTGTTGTTGAAGGTTCCTATTGTAGATTTGAGAAAGGCTTATTTTAGGCTCTCATATCCTTAGGACTGGGATGATGGTGGTAGTAAGATAGTGGTTGTTACTGTTTCGAAGAGGAAGACCTAGCCTTGTTGGGAGAGAAGCGCTTTGATCATTTATAACTTGTGAAAACACCATCTCTAGACTTTTTACTTGGATGGCTTTTTCTGGGCATGTGGAATAAAACCAGAATTGTAATGGAAAGTTACTGATATTTGCTTTCTTGGGCACAGTGTTTAGTCTCTCTGCATTTCATTTTCTTCTTTTCTCAATTACGTAGATTGGACCAGGTGATTGTCCTAGCTCTAAAATGATCTGAAGTCTAGCTTTTTCATCCAGGGCTGATTAGACCCAGAGAATTGATTTACACTAACCAGAACTTACAAGTGATTCATATACAAACTAGAATGTTGATTTATTCATTTAGAGTGAGCAATATAGCTGTCACGGACGTTTTCTTCCCATTTAAGGAATAATAAAAATAATGACTAGCTTTAATATTTTCAAGGCACTTTACACATCTCCTAAGTTTTTTTTTTACCACACCCTTGTGAGATGTGCTATTATTATTCCCATTATAGATAGGAGGAAATGGGCTTAGAATGGGTTAGATGACTATAGAGCCATACACATAGTAAGTGTCAGAGGTAGGATTCAAACCCAGATCTTCCCTAACTCTAAGTTCACCATACTATGCTGTTCCGCTCTTCTAGACTTGACAGCAATCCCACCGTCATTCTGTATTTATTTGTCGTCATATTGTTACCTTCCTTTAAGCAACTTTCCAAAATCTGTACGATAATTTTATACTTATTTACATATTCTGCTTCTTGATTTTTGATGATATATTGAGAGACCCCTTAATGTCATTAGTAAGGTGTGATAGAATGAACCTAGAGTCTGGAGAATCCTGGGCTTGAATCTTGCTTCTGACATTAACTATATGACCATAACCTTCTGAAGTAGCTCCTTATGTGTCCGCCACTGTGCTGACAGCTGGGGAGAAAGACAAAGAAGCAGCAGTCTCTGCTCTCAGAGGGCTTATGTCCTAACAAATGCAACTCGTATACATATAAGTATAATAAAAATAAATACAAGGTGGTTAATATAGAAGGCACTGATAGTTGGCGGTTAGAGGCTGCTGATGGACAAGACTTCATGTTGGAGATAGTGTTGTAGCTAATTTTAAAAGAACTGCAAGAGTTTATGATGCATTAAACCTCTTTCCTTATTTGTGAAATAGGGATAATACATATACTAGTTTTACAGGACTGTTGTGAGGAGAAAAGCAGATAAGTACTTTATAAATCTTAAAGTATGGTCTAAATGTCATCTTTGTAGGATGAGTAATTTCTATAAAATATTCCTTTTTTAGAATCATAGCATATTTGGATTTAAAAGGGTCTTAGAGTCCTAATCCACCTCTTACCCAGTCTTAAATTCTTTCTACAGCATTTCTTATAAGTGGTCATCTAGTTTCTGCTTGAAAAACCTCCTCTTTCGGGTAAATTCTACTCTTTGAGGCAGCATGTAACATTTTGGGATAAATAATCATTGGAAAAATTTCTCAGAGACTTGAAATTTTGTCTTTGTCATTACTACCCTTCAGTCCTACTCTGGTCCTTTAGTGCCAAGCACAAGAAGTCTTATTGATAATCCTGCAGATATGTGAAGACTCTCTTCCCTCCCCTACATCATCTTTTCTTTTTTCTTTTTCTGAGGGGGGAAGGCAGGGCAATTGGGGTTAAATGACTTGCCGAAGGTCACACAGCAAGTGTCTGGGGCTGGATTTAAACTCAGGTCCTCCTGACTCTAGGACCAGTGCTGCTCTATTCACTGCACCACCTAGCCGCCCATCATCTTTTCTTAAGGTTAAAAAAATCTTCCATTCTTTCACCCACTCATCATATTGTGGGCATTCTCATCTACATCCACTTCAGCTTATATGGCACTCAGAGGTAGAGTCAGCACTCCACAGTTGGTCTGATGGATCAGAGTGCAGGGGGGATTGACACTTCATTTGCTCTGATCAGTATTGTATAGTTCCGAGTTCTGTTGGCTCTTTTAGCTATGTCATTACGCTTTTCATTTATATCAAACTTGAGGTCAGCCATAACCCCTGGGGGTTTTTTGGTTCTGTTTTTTTGGGGGAAGACTGGATTTTCCTGTCTCACCCAGACTAGAAACTCAGCAGCTACTTACGGGCCTGGATCTAATATTAGTCGGTATGGAAGCTTAAATCTGCTTTGTTTTTTCATATGTAGCCTGGTTGACTTCTGCTTCCCAGGCCTTGGCATATTTATATGGACATGGATGGACACCTGACGAGCATTATCTTTACTGCAGCTCTCAGAACTACTGAACTCAACCAATCCACCAGCTTTTTCTAGCAGCAAGGACTACAGGAGTGCATCGCCACTCTGGACTCCTTGGTCTTTTTTTTCCATATGATCTTCCTTACCATGTCTCCCATATTCTATACTTGTGCAATTTGAATTTATCAATCCAATGCAAAGACTTGTCATTTTTATCCATCAGAAATTTTATTTTGTTAGCTTTTCATCTTATAAATCTTTTAGACTTTTTGTATCTATTTCTTTTGGATAGCTTGCCAGCTGTTTCAGTTTTATATCAACTGAAAATCAGTGATAAAAATATTGACCTTAACAGAACCCTGAACAGAGATCTGTGGCATGATTTTACAGACACTGCTTTAAGTTGACACCTATCATTTATTTCTGAATTGACCTTAACTGTATTATCATCCTGTCCAAATTTCCCCATTCTATTTATGAAAATGTTATGAGATATTTTGGCAAATGCTTTTTTTCTTCTGGGTTCATGGCAGTCTACCATATCTTAAAGGAAATTAACTTAGTCTGCCATGCTGGTTTTTAGTGACTATCTTCTAGTTTTCATAAACCATTCCTTTTTTAATAGGCTATCTTTTATCATGATCTGATATCTAACTCAGCCTATAGTTTAAAATATCCAACTCTAATAAGACAACTCTACAAGTCTCAGGATGGAAAGAGGTATCTACATTTAGAGAACGATCTAGAAAGAACAGAGTTTAAATGGAAACTGAAGCAATCTACATGCTGTCGTTCTTTTCTATGTTTGGTTTTGTTTCCTCTTTTCCATTGTTCACTCCATCGGTTATAACCTTTCTTTACAACCAGACTAATGTCCAATGTGAAAGTAGTTGCAGATCCTATACTTGATTGCAAGCCGCCATGGGGAGGGAGAGGAGAAAATTTGAAACTCAAGGGATTGTGGAACTGAATCTTGTAAACAAAAAGTAAATAAACCAATTTGAAAATAAATAAAATATCCAACTCTATTCCTTTTTGGAGAATTGGCCCAACATTTACTTATTTCTGATTCAGTGGCACATCACCCATTCATCCCAACTCCTCAGAGATCATAGACTGATTCAGCAATTACAACGCAAGTTCTTTCAGAACACTAGGACATAATTCACCTAGGTGAAGTTACTGAAAGAGCTTTGTCAACTGAAAGCACTTCAGAATTATGAAATTTTATTTAATAAGGGTTCATACATTTAAAGCTGGAAGGAACCTCAATCATCTAGTCAGCCCGTTCATTTTATAAGGATACCAAGGTCTAAACCTGGAGGATGTGGGAGGGTATGGACACAAGGGGGTTGGATTGAGAGATGTAACTTCTTCTGTGATCAAAGAGGAGGGGAGAGTATTTGATGATGACAGAATGATGTTTGCTGCCTTCACTGTATCTCTCTTTGGGAGCCTCAATTCAGCCTTTATGCTTCCTTTGCTTAGTACTTTGCAGTTCTTTGATCCAAGGCCATAAACCATATCTGGAGACTGAGGTTTTAGTTACATTTGTTATCTCTTGACCCAGAGAATGTTATTACGTTTTTTTAGATGGCATTTTGGAAATAATGTAAAAGTCTCTTTTTATATGGTTGAGACAGAAATGATGCTGATAAAAAAAGAGGAAAGGAGAAAGTAGCTCCTGTACCTTTAGGTGCCCCTGGATTTTCAAGTAATAGTTTCAGCCATGAATATCAGACAGTGAGGCAGAAATGTCGCCTAATGTCCTGCTTTATAATTAGTTACTTGTCAAGGGCAACAGAAATTTAAAAGTGTCTAGGTTCCTTGTATTAGCCTTTCCAGTAATCTTGGGTACAGCAGGTGAGATTAGCTGTAGGCACGTGATTTTGCTGTCATTGTTAGTAGGCTGGAACCTGGGGAGCACAGCAGCTGAGGGAGTTTGACCTCTATTTCCAGCAGCCTTTATTTTCCCTGTTGTCCGAGAGTATTGATATCAGTGTTAACAATCCCCTCCTGTCTTTCCATTCCTTGTCATTATCAATAGTCTTTTGGATTCCTGTATTAAAAACTACTTAACTCACATGGTGCTTCACCTTTGCCAGCTCTTTCATGTAATTACCATTCTGGCTCTCAGCTCTTTTTAAACTTCAAATTTAAGAGAAAAAGATGTTCAGAAAAGAAAAAAACTAGAAAGAAAGGGGTGGCTAGGTGGTACAGTGAATAGAGCACTGGCCCTGGAGTCAGGAAGACCTGAGTTCAAATCCAGCCTTAGAGACTTGACACACTAGCCATGTGACTTTGGGCAAGTCACTTAACCACAATTGCCCTCCAAAAAGCCAAAAAAAAAAAAAAAAAGATGTCAAGACCGAAATAGGAAGGTAGTGTGTGATTTTTTTTTTTTTGACCAGTTTCTGCTGATTGACCAGAACTATTTTTTAAAGAGCTGTGGTTTTTCAGGCCCTATCTTTATGTGAAGGGTCTGACATTATATGATGACATTATATAGATGATCCCTGTGAACACCGGATTTTGTATTCTCTGTCAAATGAATGTCCTATTATTAAGGACTTCATTTATTAAGCACCAACGATGTGCCAGACACTTTGCTAAGAAATGGGGACACTAAGACAAGGGTGCCTAATATGTGCACATCCAGGCAATTACCAAATAGCTAAGGAGTAATTGTGGGGAGCGTGAGTGATACTAGGTGATGGGGGGAATGGATCAGGCAAGGTCTCACAGGGAAGCCTGGGGACCAGTTTTGCCAGTTCCTTTGGTCGTGTTGTGATTTTGATGTATAAACAATCTGTAAATTTGAACTAAATTTTATTGTTATCAGAAGTGAAAATGAGCGAGATGAGGAATCTGTTGTAGTTTTCAATAGTCCTTTTCAAATGTTCATTATTGAAACTCCATTTACTGCTAGTGTAAGTTTAATTTGTATAGTATTTATATCTTTTGTAGTTTATGTGTATGTATGTGTATGTTTTAAACCAATGTACAAACTTTACTCAGTTTTGTAGTTTTTAAAAAGCATGGGCTTGTGACTTCATGAGTCAGGATACTTATGTTGATTTATCTAAAGTCACCTCTATAAAAAAGAAGGAATACTCTTTGAATATGAATGTATAGTCATCATTTGTGTGAATTGAACTAATCAGGTTGGAAACTTGTAGCTTTACAAATGCTTTTATTACTGCAATTTGTTTTTCAGGGAATGGTACCATTTGTCTTTGTTGGAACCAAGGACAGCATCACCAATGCAACAGTTCTTCTGGATTATCATCTTAATTATTTAAAGGTAAGCACAGGAACAGTTTTAAAATTCAGAACCTTTCTTGCTTAAGTAAGGAAATTTCTTATTGAGGAGTTCTGGGCTTTAGGAAATATCTACTTGTATCCCATCATATTTCTCCTGAAAACTCTTTGCTTGATTTGACTATCTTAGTAACCCCATCTACTTGAGTTAGGCAAACCTCAATTTGCTGTCCTTTTTTGTGGGGGAAGGAAGAGAGGGTTCTTTTCTTGCCTTGGTGGTTTTTCAAGGCTAAATCTTACATTTTTGAAATCTTATCTTACTAAAGTCTTATGATTTTAGCCTTCAAAATCACTGTTTCTGTTGTTCAGAGCAAACTCGATATATTTTTATTTAACATTAACCCTTTAAAAGTTTTTTTTGGTGTATTTTGTTTTTATGTCACTCTCCCAGGTACAGCCTCTTGACCACCAAATGATTCCCCCTTTATTACAGAGAAAAATAGTAAAGCAAAATCTGACACCCATTTACTCCTTACTGATAGGTGGATGGCAAACCCTTTGTTTCTAAAGCATGCACATCTTAGTGCAATCTCTCTACTTTCTCTTACACAAAATATAAGGCATTTATACGTTACATAAATTCATATTTTAAGTTATTTTTATTGTTAATCCAATTTGCATTATTGTCTAAAACTTTTAAGTTTTGCTTCAGTTTGCCTTGGTAGAGGGAGTTCCACAGAGACAAAATCATAGACCCTTGCTCTGTTGATGATGAATTTGTCTCAGTGTTGAGAATTGGAATCTAGACTGCAAGGATTTGGTGTTAGAGTGCTGCAAGTCTGGAATTGTGGATTCTTTTCCCAGCTTTTGGTGTTTGACTAGAGAAGTGGTTTTACTTGGGGACCTCTCAATTTTTGTGTTTTTATAATGAAAGGTTGGTCAGCTGATCTGGGAGGTCCTTTATGGCCCAAATATTTTGTAGTTCTGTGAAATTGTGGCATTCGAATAAATTGCCATTTAGAGATGAGTTTGCAGAACTTCCACAAACTTCACTACTACTTCAAGGACTTCATGTGTATGCATTATATTCATTACTGATAGAAATTATATTTTGTTCCTGCCTTCGGTGTTTTGATGAGTTGTGTTTGTGTGTGGGCTTTTTTTAAACAAAATCAAAGTAACCACCTCATCTGAGGGGTTCACCCTCTGGTTGATAAATCTGCTCTGAACATAGTCCTCAAATGATGGAGAAATGGTCCATTGGTGGCCCGTACTGCACATTAAAGTGATTATAGCATAATACATAAACTCTGGATTTGCCCTAAGTGAACCTGGGATTAAACTCTTAACTTTTCTGCTGTATCGTCTTGGGCAAGTCATTTTTTTTTTGAGGGGCCTTCTTTTTACCTCATTTGTAAAATGAAAGAGTTGACCAAGCTCCAGAATCTTACATTTTTTTTCACCTTGGTAGATAGTACTCCAGTGAATTAGCCTTCAAGAAACTAGGGTCATTTTGACACTATAAAGCACATAAATAGCAAATTAATCATTTCACATGACATTTTCAACTGCTATAGCTGTTATACAGGTCATGTATAACATGACCTATATGTATGATTTTCATATAGAAAATCATAATCAAATCATTTGTAGCAACTATTTTTCATTAAAAAGTAGTGTAAATTTTCTACTGTAGTATTTAATGAGTTATCTTATTAATAGTTGACTTTATTTTTAATAATTAAAAATTTCTGCTTTCAGAACAGGGAAAAAAGATTATTTCCAACAAGGTCATGTATTTTATATATAGTACTGGGAAGTAAATATTGAGACTTTGAATACCCATTCTTTATAGTCACTTCATGAGCTAACATCAGGCTTTTATTGTAAATAGTTGTTTTTATGGGATATGATTTATGATTATCCAAAATCATGTAATCATAGGGTGTGGGGAAGAGAATGTCTAATATATGTCAGTAATTAGCTGCTTTGAACATATTCCTCAGATGATAGAGACATGGTTCATTGCTGACCCATACTGCAAAGCATATTACAGTCTGGATGTTGTTTACCTTCCACATACTTCAGTACTTCAGGGATTTCATTTGTGTGCATTATACCCTTTACTGATAGAAAGTATATTTTCTTCCTGCCTTAGTAGGTGGTTTGATGAGTTGTGGTTTTGGTTTTTTGTTTGTTTTGCTTTTTTTTGGAGGGGGGAAGGCAGGACAATTGGAGTTAAGTGACTTGCCCAAGGTCACACGGCTAGTAAGTGTTAAGTGTCTGAGGCTGGATTTGAACTCAGGTCCTCCTGACTCCAGGACCTTTGCTCTATTCATTGTGCCACCTAGCCACCCCCTGTGGGTTTTTTTTAAACAAAACAAAACATGTCATCTGAAGACTAACCTCCATATGATGAATCTGCTCTGAACACAGTCCTCAGATGATAAGAGACACAATCCATTCCAGGTGTTCACCTCTGTAACTGTTTATGACTATGGGTCTGGTCCTGCTGTTTTTTGATTAAGTGGGATGTTGAGATTGGTAGAGCAAAGGTTAAAAATTAGTTAAAATTTTCCCTGACTTGACTGATCAATAAAATGATTTCATAAACATAATCATGGTCCTAAGCTAGTTGAGAGTGATAAAAGATCTAAATCATCAGACAAGAATCTGTAGCATTCTAGTGTCAAAACTGGTTTTGTTGTATTTCGATCTTGCAAAAATTGCTATTTTTGTGGTGATAAGTTGTTTGTCAGTCAGAATATCCTTTCTCATGACTGCTTTATAATATTGATAGTAAATTTGGAGCTGCCATGAGAACTTTTGCTAGTATACCTTTTCGTCAGAAGAAAAGAAATAGAAAGCTGCTAAATAAAATGGCTATTTTTTACCTGTTATTTTGTGTATTTTATATAGGAGGTAGATCAACTACGTTTGGAGAGGCTGCAGATTGATGAGCAGTTGCGACAGATTGGAGCAAGTTCCAGACCACCACCAAATCGTGCAGATAAGGATAAAGGCTATATGACTGACGACGGCCCAGGACTTGGCCGAGGTAGTAGGCCTTACAGAAATAGAGGACATGGTAGACGTGGTCCTGGATATGCTTCAGGTATAAGATGAAGAATATTGCTGAGTAATCATTTCTCTTCATCATCTTAGAGCGGCTAATTATTGACGTGCATTGGATATTCTTTCTCTCATCCCCCCCACCCCCCCATGATTTTGGATAGCCATATCCCATAAAACATAACTATGTACAGTAAAAGTCTGATAGAGCACATTTAGCCCTTAGAGTGAGTATAAGGAATGGATATTTTAAAGCTCCTACATGTCTGTGAACTTGTAACCAATTCTCTTATTTGGGGGGATTTTTATTTTCACCTGGACCTGTTATTTCATTGGTGTGAAGATTCCCTCCATCAACGCATATGGAAGCCTTATTTGTAACTTCCAGCTTTAGAGAGTTTCCTGGGTCAGTGATTCTGTCATTGTCATGTAGTTATTATGTGTCTGGGGCAGGGTTTGACCTGTGGTTTTTGTGACCCCCCGGACCAGTTGTATGTCTATTGTAACACTACCTCTTGTTTTTATGTGTCGTCTAAATCGAATTTTTACTTTTGTTACTGGGGATCTTGTTTTGTCAGGTATGTGTTGATAGTACATGGTCATAGGACGGACCACAGATCCATACTTAATGTTTCCTTTAGTGAGTCAGCAGTCTATAATTTATGTGCTGCAGGATCTAGCAAAGTAGTTTCAGTGTGGTTGTCCCTAGGCCAAAGTAAGTAAGTCATGTTTCACTTTTATGCCTTTCTTATTCCCCTAGCTTAGCCCCTTTATTTTTTCTTGGCTCCCTCCAGCTATGCCTGTGTCATGCCCCGGTTATTACTCTCCTTTGGTTGTAATCCCTGCTAAGGTATTAACTGATAGCTTTGGTGTTAGCTAATAACTGCTTAAAATTTAACCCTTCATTTTTACTTACTTTCGTTTTAATAATAACTGACATTTTAAAAGGGCACTCTTGAAGATGGAAAAGCCTTTAAGACCCAAAGGATTGAAGCTATAATGATGGAATAGAAGGCATTGATTTTGAAGGTTGCACTGGGTATGGTAGTTGGAGCTATAGACAGGTGGGAGAATACTGGGGGTGGGAGGGGAGGCATTCTTTCCTCTTCCTGATTGCCTCTTCTTGTGGGGGCCTAAGAGCATTACTATGCTTTGCTGCTAGCAAATTGACTCAGCCGGCTGCTTTTTTAATGTGTTTGAACACAGCTTGTTCACTATGGTTGGCTCCTTCCTTCCTCCTCTCCACCAGGCTGATCTAGGCAGGTTGCATTTGTTATTGTAGAACAATATTAATGAAAAAGATGCTTCTAATGGCATACTTTTTTTGTCAAAAAGTGCTACGAAGGTAGAAGTAATATAGATAGCCATTCTAGAACTTGAATTCCCTCTCTGCCCTCAAGTAAGGAAGGTTGTGGCTTCCAAGCCCTTTCGCCTCTGGAGTATGCTCTCAACTCTCTCAAGACAGTCTTCTGCTCAGGAATGAAAAGGTCTCTTGTGAACTTCCCCACTCCTTGATTATTCCAAGGTATTTCCTATGACTATGCTTCAAAGTAAAAAGGGATGAAAAAATTTGTGTAAAAGGTGAGTAGAAAAAAGTTATGCTTAAGGTGTGCTCACAAAATATGACAAAGCTGAATGAACTATGGGTAAGCGATCTTCACTTTAGATGGACCAGGCCCTGGTATCACCTCCAGAAGCCTTGAGATGGCACCATTACTTCCTCTTAATTCCCTGACCTACTATTAAGGTGACCAGTATTTCCCCTATTTCCCTTTTCTTAAAAGGAGTTTCATCCTCAAGGTATTTATTATTCAAGTTGTTGTTTGTTTAGCTGTTAAAGACCATTTTTTCCTGCAATAAACTCGGGTGGTTGAATGTAGAACCACTCAGGTTTAAAAATATTACTGTGCTTTGCATTGCAAAAGGAATTGTTGAAGAGGATTGATCAATTGTTTTTATAAAAATAAGTACTAACACTGTCCATAAACCTAAACCCTCATGTTTCACGAAACTCCTGAGTAATACTCAGTTGAAAAAACTTAGTACAAAGTAAACAGAAAAGAGATTCTGTCTACTCTGTTACTGACTTATCAAGAGTAGAAAGGCATTCAATTGATATTTGGAATTTTTCTCCAAGGTTGTTAATTTGATAGTGTTTTTTAAAAATGAACAATTGTATATGGCTTTTAACTCTTGATAGGAACTAATTCTGAAGCATCAAATGCTTCTGAAACAGAATCTGACCACCGAGATGAACTCAGTGATTGGTCTTTGGCCCCAGCAGAGGAAGAAAGGGACAACTACTTACGTAGAGGAGACGGACGAAGACGCGGAGGTGGCGGCCGAGGACAAGGAGGAAGAGGTCGTGGCGGTTTTAAAGGTAATGGTTTTACTGAGAGGTCATGGCGATTTTAAAGGTAATGATTTTTTTATTCTTGTTGTTGTTGGAAAGAAGAAAGAGTAATGCTAGAGAGAAATTCTTAATGAAATGTAAGATATTGTCTAAATGCCATTTCTCCTGGCCTTTGGCTACTGTGAAACATAGAAAAAAATCATTAGCCGTTCATTTGTGTCGTGGTTATGTTGTAGTTACTAGCTTTCTGTACTGACTCCTATAGAATTATGGCAGGAATTGATAATGCTTTTTCTTTTGAGGTTATTTTTACTCTTTTCCAAGGTACTAAGTGTAATTAAGGTGAAATGAGAGAGCTAGGTGGCGCCAGGCCTGGAGTAAGGAAGAACTGATTTCAAGTCCGCTTCAGACACTTACTAGCTTTGTGACCATGGGCAAGTAACTTCACCTCTGTTTCCTCATCTCTAAAATGGGGATAATAATAACAGCACCTACCTCCTAGGGTTGTTGTGAGTATCAAAAGAGCTCATCTTTATGAAGCACGTAGCACAGTGCCTGGCACAGAGTAAGTGAAATTAAAAGAAAATCAGAACGAGATGCATTTTTGTATTAACCAGTTTTGAGTGTAGCTTGGTTCTTTCACCTATTGCCCATGGTTTCTTCATTCATCCCTTCTGTTCTTGGGTACCGTCATAAACAGTGCTTAAGGATGAGCACAAATTTTTGTTTAGATATAAAAAGTGTGTGAGAAGGAGTTTATACTGTTGGGGAACCTCTACAAGTGGCTATTTAAAAATAAGCTTTTTTTCTGTGGCTTGAAGGGTTGGGAGGAAAGTTGTGGGGTAGTCCTGTTAACTCTCATATTTAGTTTAAGTTGAGGTAAAAATGGATTTGAACTGGTCTTTGCTAATATTTCATTGTTCATTTCTTGCACTTGGCTTAGAGGCTCTTGGTTGGCTTTTTATTTTAAATTTTTTATTTTTTTTTTTTAGCAATTATAATGTAATGGGATGTGCAGATACTAATTTAACTTTAAATTACAAAGTGGGAGTGTGGTTTTTTTAAAGCTTTAAATATTCATTTCTGAACCTGATTCACTGCTGAAACGTTTAAAAAAATTACTCGTAGGAAATGATGATCAGTCTCGGACGGATACTCGTCAGCAACGGAACACAAGAGATGGTAAAGGAAGAACAGATGGATCACTTCAGGTAACTGATCGTCTCATATTTTTATTTATACTTAAGTTTTGAATTGAGTTGTAAGAGATTTTATAAAAATGGACCTGTCTCACATGACACGATGAATACATCCAAAGACCATAAATTTTAGTTCACACCTGAGCTAGTATAATTCTTTTTCAACACTATAATTGCAGTTTTATCCCTTCTTGACAAGGATAGAAAAATGTGAGAATTTTTGCAGAGAAATTACAGATACTTATATAAAGACTTGGCAGCCCACAGTACTTCTGTGGTTTAATAATAAAGAAATGGACTGTTGATAACCAAATATATAACAATCAACCCTTTGCAAATCTTCATTATTAGAATTTCCTTCTCGTTCTGCAAACACTCAGATTCCCAGATGGGCTTCAGTAATTGTTTAGCATGGCCTTTAAATCTATTTTTTGTGCTGATATAGCAAAAAATAGATGCTAAATGAAATTTCCTCCACTGCATTAAATTTTTCATCCTTTTCAAGAGTCATTCCAATCTCTGCTTCTGTTGATCATTGTTAATGTTGTAGAGTTGTAGAGATAAAGACATAGAAGCTAAAATGTTTATGTTTAAAAGAATATAGTAGTCATGTTTATTTCACATGGGGGGGGGAGATGCAGTAGGAATGAAAAGAGCAGGTACAGTAGTTGTAAGGGACTATATAGTTTAATAATTGGCTGTTGGCCACTGACTGAAATTTGTTATTTCATATTGTCCTATAATACTTAATTGTAGTCTAGCGCTTGTCTCATCCTACAAAAGTTTTATATATTTTTGTACAACTAGGGAAAAATGTGAATTAAAAATGCAACAGACTGGCTCTTCCACTGGCATAATTTACCTTCTCAGTTGAAAATTAATATGCTCCAGAAGCATGCTTTTCTGGAGTAGTTTTTGATGTGTTTGTGGGATGTGACAGGCTCTATTCTCAGGGAAGCTCTAGAATGTTTTAACAGTGCTTAGTTAAGTAAGTGTGTAGGACAAAGTTGTAGGTGCTCACTGATCAGAAGAAGGAAAGAAAGGAAAAAGAAACTTAGGGAATGAAAAGCAGGGAGAGGGATGTTTTTCTCCCAGTAGCCACTTCACTATGACAGAAATGATGTTTTAAAATCCTCAGCCTCCCATGGTTTCTAGCTACATAGGCTGTCACTGAGCTGGGTGCTAGCTTCCTGTCTGTCTTTAGAGGCCTCTTTAGCTCCGTGCCTGAAAAGGCACTCTGGAGCCCAAGAGTGGGACTACCATTTCTTGTTTCCTCTTCTTTTCTCTCTCTAAGAACTGAGCAATGACACCACTGATGTTCTTCACTCTGCTATTCTTCCACAGCATTCATTCAACCTTGTCAGAATTAGTTCTACCAGCGTGTTTCACTTGGGCACTGGCTACTGTTCTCATATGAAAAGAAAATAGCTGGAAGAGGGATTTTGGTTAACAACTTAAACCTCCACAAGTAAATGATACGAAAAATTTGAGTGTTGAAAATCTGGTAGAATTTGTTTTGTTATATGAGAGTAAAATCAGATGGATGTTTAATTTGGATCTCATGGTTAGGGGGTAGAGTGCCATAGAGGGGTCATTACAATCTGGTCCTTAACCTTACAAATGAAAAAAATTACCCAAGGTTGGTCAACCAAACCCTTGGGGTTTAGTACTGCTCAAAGTCTAAAGTGATCACACTTTAGAAACCAGAGTCCCAATTATAATATAATTGTTTTGGCTCCCTCATTACTTTTCTTTAACACGTAGTATTTACATTTCAGGCTTAGACTCCTTGGCAGGCAAATTGGGGGTTATGTTGGGATATGCATTACGTAATAAATGTGACTCGTTTTAGATCAGAATTGACTACAATAATGAAAGAAGTGTCCACACTAAAACATTACAGAATACGTCAAGCGAAGGTAGTCGGCTGCGCACGGGTAAAGAGCGTAATCAGAAGAAAGAAAAATCAGACAGCGTGGATGGGCAGCAACCGCTGGTGAATGGAGTACCCTAAACTGCATAGTTCTCGCGTCATATTTCCTATACTGTTTCAGTAATTCTTATTCCACATTAGAGAAACTTTGTTAGGCCAAAGACAAAATAGTAGGCAAGATGGCGCAGGGCATGAAATGAAGACAAAAGTTCTGTTAGCCTTTTTGTTTGTTTCGGTTTTTGTTTTTTATTTTTTAAATATTGGCTGTATGCAACTGTTTTCAGGATAAGAAGTTATACAAACATTTGCTTAAGAATATCTTGGACTTCTAAAATATGCTTTCAAGTACATACTGTGTACTTCAAAACGGTTTTTTGTTTTGTTCTAAAAATATTGAGCTGTGCACTAGTATACTTTCTGTTCGTTTGGACTTTTACTGCATTGGGTCAATCACTGCTAAATTTATTCTTTTTTTCTGAATAAATAGTGTTTGTGATAATCAAATTAGGCTTCTGTTTTCAATCAAACTTCAAAGTCCTTATGAAATGCTCTGTCGTTTCATGTCCTGTGTCAGTTCACGTTTTGGTCCGCTTTTTCAATATCTTTGTGGACCTTGAAATATGTGATGTAACAATTGTCATTTTCATTAGCAAAAAAAAAAGTTGTATGATCTGTGCCTTTTTTATATCTTGGCAGGTAGGAATATTTTATTTGGAAGCAGAATTCAGGGAAGAGAAGTTGGAAACACTAAATGTAAAATATATGTAGCAAACCCTGTCCAGACATTTAGTACTTTATAGAAGAATGCATGCTTTCCATACTTTTTTTCCTTACTTAAACATCAGGTTAGGCAGTATAAAGAATAGTGATTTTTGTTTTGTTTTTATTTCATTTTTGTTTTTTTTGCACTGAAGATTAACATAGTGTTGAGAAGTGTAATTTTTCTTTACACATGGGACAAGAAATCACTATCTTTCCATTTTGAAAGAGAAAAATTTCTTTGGGAACAAATCTTCCTGGTTACAAGCTAGCATAAACATGCCTATTTGGCTCGATAATTATATTGAGTACATAGTCATAATTTCATCTTCTCACAAATTATAGAATTGTTTTTCATAATTTTAATTTCAAGCTTATCTCAGGGGAGGTAGGAAGGTAATGTCCTTTGTGATTGATATGTGGAAGCACAGGTATCCAACTTTGTAACATTGGAGGCAGGTTAAATTGTTCAATTCCAAGTTCAAGGCCTGATTTGAAAGAAGAATCAGAAGGCATTCTAGAATTTGATGACAAGTAATAGACAATTAGGGAATGGGGTGGGGGGTGGGCAGATGAAGTTTTGCTTTTTTTCTCCCCCTTTGGGATCATGAATGAAGTTTACTGGGGAAAATTGCGTTAAGGACCTTCATTTTAAAATTTTCTATTTTTCTTAAAAAATTACTCCAGTAGGGGTGCCACTGATTATGTACAGAACTGTACAAACCAAACCTGCCTCTGATGTATTTTGTGAGTTTCATTTATCTTTGCTTTTCTTTTCACTGTTACTTTTCCTTGCATACAAGTAAGCATATAAAAATCGCAAGAAACTGCACATGGTTTAACAAATATTAAAATGTCTTTAAAATCTTGCCAAACATTATTGTTGATTTTTAGTTATTTATTTTGGGAATGTATAGCATTTGAGAAAAAAAACTGGTACCTTGCACACATCATCTGTAAGCTGTTTGGTTAAAATACTGTAGATAATTAACCAAGGTAGACTGACCTTGTAATGTAACTGCTCTTGGGCAATATTCTCTGTACATATTAGCTGCAACAGATTGGATTTTATGTTGACATTTGTTTGGTTATAGTGCAATATATTTTGTATGCAAGCAGTTTCAATAAAGTTTGGTCTTCCTCTGCTAACTGATGTTGATGCAATCCTTACAAATGATTGCTTTAAAACAACTTTGACTAAAGGAGAAGAAACCTATTAAAAAGCATATTCTGTCACAACACTTAACTCTTAACTATTGCTTATTTCACAGGTTATAGGAAGCTGTCACTTAATCTACCAATTTCTAGGAATTTGGCATTCTGTTCAGGAACATGAGCAATCACTGACAAAATGGTACAAAACACATTGTGGTGTTATAACATGCACTATGTGTATATTTTTTTATATTCAGAGGCTGAGAATTTAGCAAGGCAGTAACTAGCTTAAATGTGAATGACTGATTACTAAAATGTAATTTGTTTTATCCCAGATGATTGTTTTCAGATGGAGTTGGGGCCAAGACTAATTTTTACAATATTTGTGTGCGAAAGTTAAATGTTTGTCTTTTAGTTCAAAATCCTGACTTTTTCAGGCTTATTTAATAATTTCAAAAATATGGGAATTGTAAATCTTAAAAGTTTTATTAAAAAAAATCTTGTTTAGAACAAAGCAAAAATAAGTCTGACAGATGCTTGATTTTTGGTTTTAAATCTTAGTTTTGAGCTTATGTTAAAATTCTCAGTTTTGGTGGTATAATTATTAGAAAATTATTTGTGTGGGGGATATATTTTTTCACAAATCTTTGTGTGTCCTTAAGAGACAAAAGTGAAAATCACTTTTTTTTTTAGCTTTATCTCTAGCAGTGAAAAATTTTTGGTATGTTGTTGAGGCATTAGAACCATAGGCAACACTGTGGCCATCCCTATACCAGGAACGGTCTATCATGATACTTGTTTACAAGGCAAAAACAGAAAATAAGTAAGAATTTTGTTGTCATTGCCACTAATTAGTGTCTTTGTAACGAGACCAGTTGCTATCGTGGTCTGTTGGCAAGAATTTCAGATCGTTTCTGTCCTACACATCTCAATCCTGAAAAATAAAAGTTTTTGTGCAAAGAAGATGGGCAGAGTATCTGGCTCTGCAGCTCATTGTTTGACTCTAAAAGGAACCAAGAATTTAGTGGAAATCCAGTTTGCACAGATGTTGGACCGAGAAACACCATCCTTTTTATATATGTTGCTTTCTAGTGTTTCCTCATTTGGAACTTGTTTAGGTTATACACCATAGGCTACCTCTTCAGATATCTATCAGCCTTTATAAAGGATTAAAATACTTCTGAGGGCAGTTAGGCATCCTTTTAATAGCCAAAACAGATGGTTTGGTACTGTCACAATTTAGTACAATTTCCATTCATTTAAAATTACTTAGCTGGGTGTTATCTCAAGTAACAGACAAGCAGCATTTTCACTAAAATAGGCAAATAGGATTCCTTTGAAAAATACTTTGTTTAGCTTATAACTAAATATTAGGCTTGTATGCCTCCAACTTGTTTAACCCAAACCCTCTGGTATGGTTAGGATCATTTGCCATTAAAATGTAATCAATACAAACATACTTTGCTCTCTACAAAACTTCTTTTTCCTCTTATTTAATAATGTGTCTGGGTCATATTTAGTAGAGTATGGGATAATATAGTATGCATTAGCTTTCAACCTTAGTCTGGTTTCTCTCTCATGGTCATAGCCTATATATCTCTTCCACTCCAACAGCCAGATCTCTCAAGAACTGTGTCATTGGAGACCAAGGATCTTTAGAGAAAGAGTGGAGGTCATGTAAATACCTACCACAACTTACTAGAGAAAAAAGTCTAAATATGGTTATGTATAACTTTTTATGATCTAAGTATCTTTAATTTTTTTCAGGTGCCCTATACTCACATCTCCAGCACAACTTCTGGGAACAATTCTAAGAGAGAGATGTTTGGTAGAAAAAAAAACATGTAGGATCTTAGTATTAAAGTAGTATTAAAATTCTTTCTTTATTACTTACGTGATTAAAAATATTAAGCTTCAACAATTGGAAGATGCTAAACAGCATACTGTATAGTTTTATTAAGGATCTTAACTTTTGTTTACTCTTAGTGTAGGAGGAGGGAAGAAATTAAGTGTATATAAAAGCCAGGAGAAATCCCAAGCAATATTTCCGGTATGCATGTCAGTACATATATCTATGTATATCTTGTGTATATTTATTTATATACATATAACTCATAAATATTTTAATATTTAAAAGAATGTGCTTGTGCCACAAAACAGGAATTCTTATCTAAGGACTGAAAATCATTTTATAAGAACTGGCATGTTGCTGATTTTCCAATTACATTAGAGTCTGTCTTAAATCCCACTATTGTTTATTACAGTTCCCAATTTTATCGTTTTCCTATTAGATCAATAAACTAAGAAAGTATTTTCGTAACTTCCATTAATTCCAAAAAAAGACTGTATTTCCACGACTTAGCTGTTAATAAAACTGAAAACCTCCTGGGGATAGTATATTGCATTTCAACAATTAAGAAATAGTGGCCTAGAAGCGGCTAGGTGGCACAGTGAATAGAGCACTGACCCTGGAGTCAGGAGAACCTGAGTTTAAAGCTGACCTCAGACACTTAACACTTAGTAGCCATGTTACCTTGGGCACGTCACTTAGCTCCAATAGCCCTGCCATTCCCCTTCCATAAAGGGGGAAAAAAAAAGAAATATTGGCCTAGCACTTGAGGAGTTCACAATCTAAATGGGACTTAAAATATTTTCCAAACTTAGGCATCCTGACAACTTGGAAAAACCACTGCTCTGGCAGCCATAAGAGCTTGCCTTTGTCATTGGGTGTGACCTCATACAAGCCATTTCATCCATCTTGCTCTTTGTTACTTCATCTGTGATATAGGGAGTTGGAATCTAAAGTCTCCTCTAGCCCTATTATCTATAATTGTAGAAAGGAAAGAGTCCATTTTTCACTAAGTTAAAACAGCCAAAAAGATCAAGTCATGACAAATATTTTCATACCTTTTGTGTGCTTGGCGCTGTATCAGGTGGTATGGTAATGAGTTCAATAAAAAATAGTCATTCCTCTAGGGTAGTTGAAAGATCAACAAAGTTAAGTCATTTTCAGTATTGTTATAAGGCTTAAGCATATTATTAATCCATTTATTGTATATATATTAATTCTTAGCAATATTCAGTTAAATAGAATAAGAAGTGGTTGTTTACTGCTTGTTTTTATGTGCAGTAAATGCTTCTCATCCACTTTCTCATGGTGAGCCCCAGGTGGACTTTTACGAAAAGCCTTTCCAGCTTTGGCCTGGGCCCAATCAGAGCTTTCGTTCTTCTGATAAAACCATTGAGGACTGTCACCTTTTGACCTTGAAGCATCTCAGAATAGGACTTGTTGAAGAGCAGGGTTGACTTGGTTTTTAGGTTGTTAATGATATTTATGCTTTTTTTTGTTCCCTGTGAATGAATGAAAAGTGAGTATAAATACTGCTTCTGGCACTTCATTTGTATTTTTAGTGATATTCCAAGTTAATTTTTTATACATGAAGCTTTCTGAGTGATTTTATGCTGATGAAAATAGCAGCATTGATGTTATTGATCAAGCGGTTGAGTCAATTCCAGTAATCCCTAATAATAATGGAGTAAAGCAACGGGTGTGGATAATTCAAAACACAATTATCCAAAAATCCTTTATATTTGGTTTTAAAGCTATGATTTTGTTGTGATAAATTTACCTTCCTACTTTATTTTCTTAGCCTAATGTGAAAATTGGTTTGCTTTTCTTGAGCACCAAGTGTAATACAGTTGCACAATATCTTCCAAAGCCCCAGAACTTATTCTAATCTTCCCTCTCATGCTTAGTGTGACTTTACATGCCATTTAACCTTTATTAGTTCAATTTCCTCATCTACAAAATTGGACTAAATGTTCTCTGGAGGGCTTAACCAGCTTCATAATTCTTTGTGCCCAAGGCGTAGGGAGAGGTGAACCTGTGAGTAAGACTGTACCTCCCTGGGATTAAAAATGAACTAGGCATTTTTGTGATTCTTTTATGAATCCATTTTATGTAAGTTTTCCATTAATGTGGCGATGTAATGGTTTTCCATTTTGTCCTATATGACTGTTAGTGTGTAGATCTTAGATGGGCAGGGACAGGGGCTAGGTCTGTGTGTTTTCCCCCTTAGAATACATGCAGTCTATAGGTTTAGTAATGGTCATTTCTTTACAGTCTGTTGCTGTGCACCACAGATATTTTTTCTTTCCACAGAATGCTTATTTGCATATCAACTAAACAATATCTCTGTTGTAAAACAATCATAAAATTGATTTCATCTAAGCAGAGCTGTAACGCTTTGTGTTGTCCTTTAGAAATACAACTGCCTTTGAATTGTAGCCCACTTTGATCATCAATGGGAAGCTAAAATGTTTTTCTCCTCTCCTCATCCTTTATATTTCATTTTTCTCATGTAATCATTTCTTGATTTGGGGCACTAATGATTGATCTAGTTCAGCCCTCTCATCTACAGTAGAGGAAAACAGGCCAAGAGGTAGGGACTTAATTGATATTACAAAGGTAGTGAAGTGAAAGGTGGAGTTGGAATTAAACCCACTATACTTAAATCCCAGTTTTCTGAGTTTCAATTTGGATCATTAGAGATGTTTTCTGCCCAGTGGCAGCTTGCAACAGGAAAAATACTCCTTACCATTAGCAGCTTTATAATGTCTCTGAAAGAACCCCCCATGTTAATTACTCTACAGTTAGCAAAACTTGGGAAACAAAAAGTTGCTCTTAACTCTCTAAGAGTTTGGATTTTGAAATCACTCCCATAGCTCCTGCAAATGTTTTCACTGACTTTGTCTTAGAGACAGGCAATAGCATTCTAGATAGTTTTTTTTTAAGGTAGGTTTATTTGTCTTGTGGTTGGAGAAAAGAAAGAACACAGCAGAGTTGGGTTCAAAGCCCATGCTTTAGACTCCAAAGTCATGTTCTTTTCTACCAAACATTCTAGTTGACCACAATGTGTATCTCCCAAGTGCATTTCTTAAATAGGCAGAACAGATCTGTCTTCCTAATCCTGTTTGTCCTGGGCTACAGTTCCGGTATTGAGTATTGGTCAACAACCAGCGTCAGCTGGGTATACAGATACAAAGGATGCTCTCAGGGAGCTTACATTCAAACAAGTGTGGCTTGCTTGCCATACATTACCTCATTTTGTCTTTCAAACCACCCCATTATCATTATTAAAAATGAAGAAAATAGGTCCCAGCATCATACAACTATTAAATGCCAGATGCAGAATTTGAACCCAAGTTTTCACATCAATGCTCTACAGGCCAGAGGTTCTGAACTTTTGTTGGGTTCTGGACCCCTTGAATGGTCTGGTGATACCTATGGACCCCTTTTCAGAATCACATTTTCAAATGTTCACAAATACATATGTATTAAAATACATATGTCTTCATATGTGTGTAGAAACACATTACATTTTAAATTGGTGGATTCCAGATTAAGAAACTTTAATCTATCCAGAATGGGACTTCTGAGGGTTGGATGTTATCATCTGTCTGCTGGAACTTGTTTTCTTACACGTTAAGCAACCATTGGAAGATTAAGCAGCTGCATATATTTACACTAAAGGAAATGACCCACACCTAACGTCCTCGTGCCTCCGCAGCGGAGGAAGCTGAGTTGGGGGCTTAAGGCCCAGAGGCCTAATGGCGCCCCGCCCCCCGGAAGTTCCATGCCCGTTAACTTGCTCCTGAAGGAGGGGGAGGGGAAGTAGAGGGAGAAGGAATTCTGTGAACGGTATAATAAAGAGGGAACCATGACAGCTGTGGAACTCTAAAGCTCCCAGGCAACCGGGTTTGTTGCTGTGGAGAGATAGATAGGGCCAGCCCGAGTTTTGGGTGGCCTGAGGTCGCTCTTCGTGGGTGACATCGTGAGAGCGAAGGGCAGGCGCCTGTCCGCTCGGGGATATTGAGCGTCGTGGGCTGTCCCCGCCTCATGTCCTTCCGGATGGGTCCCCTCTTCAGTGTCGTAGGCAGCTGTACTGTATGGATGCTCCTCTTCGGCTTGAGTTCAGGTGAGTGCCCTGGGCCCGGCCTAGGCCAAAGCAAAGGGCTTGCTGCGATGGCGAGCTTCCGATGGCTCCACGGGCATCCCGCTCCTGCCACGCTCGCAAGTCCCCCGGCTTGATCCCAAAACAGATAGAGAAGGCTCAACCTTTGGGCCCTAGGGCCCGCGGTGTGTGTTTCTTAAATGGTACTGACACCTTTTTGCCCCCCCGATCATCCCCCTGCTTTTGCCCCCTTGAGCCTACATAGTTTTCCCTGAAGGTCCAATTCCCTTATTTAAGTGAAGAGTAAAACGGAAGTCCGAGAAGGGTAAATGGTTAAAAATGGTAGCAAAGTAAACAGTACCTGGCCAGCCTTGGTGGGGGGTGGGGAGTGGGAATGCGCACGTCTAGCACTAATAAGGCCCCTGGCCAAAGGTAAACGGCTTTCCCCAACCCTCTGCTTCATTAAAGCACACAACCGTAGACCCCAAGACCTTCGTTATTTTGCTTTCCCTTCTCAGTCTTTCTGGTACAATTGAACATCAGAATTTCTCACCCACCAAGGTCCAGTCAATCTGGCTCCAGACCCCAAACCAATTCAAGATGAGCTTGGTCAGAAACAAATCAGGAGGGGGCGTTAAAAATACGACCCCCAGTTTCTCAGAACAGCAAATCTTGCTTCTCCTATCCCCCAAGTCCTTTGGAATACAGGTGGGGAATCACTGAATTTAGACTTGGATTTAGCTCCATTGTAGATATTAAAGACTGAAGAAAAAAAGAACATCATTTATATTTATTATGTTGCCATGGCAGAATAATTCATAACCTAGAAGCTAGTCTTCTGGCCGTGGCCCTTTCAGTTCTTAGGCTGGTCTTTGGCAAGTAGACTCAGTTTGTTTCTGAGATTTCATTTGACTGTATCAGATGAGATAATACATGTATGTAAAGCACTTTGCTGGCTGTTGTTATTTTTTAAATAACATTCCATCTTGGGAGGACCTGCTAAAGCTTGTCTTTTGCCTTCAAGTGTCACCATGAGATAGCAGTGAAAATTAGGCGCTACCTCAGCCAGAAAAGGTTTGTCAGCCAAGGCAACACTGGTTTATGGTACAAGTTCATTTTCAGACATTATGGAGGAGAATATAAGAACATTATAAACTTATCATTTTGCAAGAACAACAAATAGCAGTGGAAGAGAAAGTAATCCTTGAAAAAGCTTGGGCTCAGCCAAATTTAATTTAATTTAATTCGAGAGCATTTTTTAATAGATGAAGCTAGAAGGACAACAAATAGGAGACAGAACAGAGCTCAATCTTTATAAAAGGATCTAGATCAGAGGTGTCATATATGTGGCTATTGTGGGCCAAATTAAATTATAATTGGGAAATATTGAACAAAAATATAATAACAAAATGTTAATGTGTGGTTTTAAGTCAGTATGCCATCGGAAAAGATCCTCATGTTATATGGTTCAATGGTCTCCATTTCTATTTGATTTTAACACCAGTAATCTAGATAAAGAGTAAAACCACCAAATTTGGGCTCATTATTCAGTGGGTTGTACGTGAAAGTGAAAAATGGCACTTTGTCTTTAAGTGGTCTGTATTCCCAGTGATTCTAGGGAAAGCTTCTGGACCTGATAGAATACATATAGAGAGAGATGAGCTAAAGTCAACAGGATTGGTACTTGGGAATTGATTGTCAAGGTATCTCCAAAAGAAGATTTCTACCAAGGAAAAATAGGCCCTCTCATTTGCATAGGGATAACTAATAATAACTAACATTTATAGAGTACTTTAAGATTTGGAAAACATTTTATATATTATCATCCCATCTTATCCTCAGAACAACACTGGGAGGTAGTTGCTATTATGACCCCCTTGATACAGAAGAGGAAACTGAGGCTGAGAGAGGTAAAGTGAATTGTCCAGGGTCACACAGCTAGGAAGTTTCAAGTCCAGCCCTCTTTCTAGATTCATAATTCCATCCCTGTCTGGCTTGGTAACAGAAAGTGTGTTAGCATGGAGAAGAGAAGCCTTTGGGAGTGACTATAAAAGCAGAGTGGTGCAGTGGAAGGAGCATTGAATTTGCTCTCAGAGGTTGTGGGTGTCACCCCAGGAAAGGGGTGACTTAACCCCTTGGGTCCCAGTTACCTTATGTACCTAATGTATTCTAAGATCCTAAGACAGCTGCCTTTGAGTATTTGAAGGGTTTACAGAAACATGCCATTTCATTCATAGAAATGAAAGGCCTTATGACACAGCATAATGGCTCCTTTTCTACCCTTTGTCATCATATAGACCCAAGCAAATGCCCAAGAGAGGAAGTCTCTTTTCTCCTGTGACACTGCTGTCACCACCAGCTTGGCTTGGCCTAGTCCTCATTAGGGGTAGAGGATTAAAGAGGTTGCTCCCAGGAAACTAGAGGCCTGCTTCATAGGCTCCCCAAGAGACCATGACCGTCAACCTTTTTGTCGCCAGCACCAAAAGGATTCTGATGAAAAGGATGGAAGAGTAAAATGGCTCCCCAAGCATCATATCCCTGATGTTACCTTGTTTTACCATAGGACCTTTCTAGTCTCTGTGGTCATGGACCTTTTGATCTAAACAAAGAATATATGTCTGATAGTTAGCAAAATCCTACCTCCTGTTCCTCTAACTCATAATATTTTGCCTTGGTTTCCCTAGTATCTAGCCATTTCTCACAAGAAGTAGGCAACTTAATAAACATTTCCCTGAACTGAATTGATTCAGTCATTGCCAAGAAAATTCCTTTCTCCTAGGCCCTCCCTCAATTTTCATCCCTGTCTAGCTAGGCATTCTCTTCCCAACCTCCTCTGCCCACTCCAGACTTTATCCTATACCCTACCTTTCCACTGTGCCCTCTGGAAATCCCCTTGTTTTTCTCTTAATGAATGCCATTGGGAAATGTTTAACAAAATAAACAAAAATTACAGTGCAACATTGATAATGTTAATTTGTGTTTTTCTAAACCAGTATCCAGCCTGGATGGTCCATTTGAGTTTTGATACCACTGCTAACATTCATTACTCATAACATTGCTGCCTCTATGATCCTGAATTCTGAAATTCCTTTCTGATCAAAATCTTTTAACTTTCCATTTCCTTTGTCTCATTCTTCCTAAACTGGAGATTCTTAACCTGCAGACTTAACTTGTGAATATATGTGTATATCTGTGTCTATATATAAAATGTATGTATGTATGTATGTATGTATGTAACTACTTCAATATAATTGGTTTCCTTTGTAATTTTATGTTTTTTATTTTGTACACTTAAAAACGTAACTTGAAAAGGGGTCTATGGTACAAAAAAGGTTAAGAGCCCTTTCCTAAACCTAGTCTTGATCCTCACCATTAATTCCAGGCCCTCAGCTCCTTTTTCACTCAGTCCATCACTCTTGCTTTGGCCTCACTTTCTTTCATAGTGCAGGCCCTGTGGTTGATGGATTCAACAAGGGTACACTGTCCTCTACTCTTGAATCTCTTGTTTACTTATCCTATCACCATTCACACATAACCAACTCTCAGATCTAGTCTACCATCTCTCTGTCTTCCCTGCTACTCCTTGTGCTGCCTAGTGTCAATGGTGGAAGCCCTTACTTCGTGCAGTGCTTGGTGTGGGGTAGTCACTTACAAATGCTTATTGATTTAGTAGAAGTTACAGAACTATGCTATCCAAGTCTGCTAGAAATTGAAGTCATTTAATCTTAACTAGATCCTTATTGCTGCATGTACTGATAGATACTCACATACACATATATGTATATACACACGCACTGATATACATATACATTTAGATGTCTGTGATCATCTTCCCCAGCCGTCCTCTCCCCTCCTCTCCCCTCCTCGATTGTTCCCTGATTGACTATTACATTCCCTGCAGTGGATGTTCCAAACCTCCTGTGGCCTAATGCTTCTCCACTATCTATCCCTCTTCAGCAGAGGGCCTTGGATCCTATTCTAGTGAGAGAATTGAAGTCATCTGCCATGTGCTCCCTCTTCTCTTCTCCTTGTGTACCTTAAAACCTCTCTACACAGTTCACATTCTCTCCTTTTGTTCCAGTCTCTGAAGCACTCCTACTTGTCAAGCTTAGCACCTTTAATGATCTCACACTCTCACAATCCCTTTGAGATGCAGTATAGTGCTGGATTTGAAGCCTTGACTTTGGAGTCATAGGACTCTAGTTAGAATCCTGGCTGTGTCTGTCACTTATCCTTTCTGGGTCTGAGTTTCCTCATCTGTAAAATGTTTGTGACTAGATGTCTTCTGAGGTCACTTGCAGCTTAGATCGATGATCTTAGAATCCTTCCCCCAACCCTTTCCATGAGTAAATGAGCATACATACCACTTAATCGTTCCCTCTTTGGCATCTTCATACTCTTCCTGTCTGCAGGATTTTTCTCCACTGCTTACAAAATGCCCGGGGCTCTCCTATCCCTTCAAAAATAGTTCTGCTCTCTTCTCTAGCTATCATCCTTTATTTCTTCTCTCTTTCATAGTTGAACCCTTAGAAAAAGTTATTTGCTTTTATTTTCACTCCCCTACCTTCCATTTCTCAATCCTTTCTAATTTGGATTCTGAACCAAACACTGTACTGAAACTTGTCTCTCTGAGGTTGCCAATGTTCTCTTAAAAATAAAATAAAATAAAATTTATTATATTTCACTTTTGCATCACCTTCATTTCTTAGTATATCCTCCCTTCCTTACCTAGCAGGCCATCACTTGGAACAAATGAAAACAAGCAAGAGCAAGAAATAAATAATAAAATAAATATTAAACAAACAAAAAATAAAATAATAAATAAACAAATAAAAAACAAGCAAGAGGAAAAAAAGGAATTCAGCAAAATCAACCCTCATATCAACTGAGTCTGACAGTATAAGCAATGTTTCATGCCCATAATCCTTGACCTCTTCAAAGAAGGGAAGGAGGTATATGCTTTCTTCTCTAGAATTAAACTTGGTCAATTATTACACAGCATTCAATTTCTTCTTTTTTTTTGTTCTTCCCATTTATATTGTTATAGGCATTATTTTTCTGGTTCTGCTTAGTTCACTTGTGTCAGTTCATATATCTTCCCCTGCTCTCTGAATTCTTCATATGCATTATTTCTTATAGTACAGTAATATTCCATTATATTCATATACCATAGTTTGTGTGGCCATTTTCCAGTCCATAGGCAGCTACTGTATTTTCACTTCTTTGCTACCTCAAAAAGTGCTGATATGAATATTTTTTAATAAATTTTGTTTATTTTTAGTTTATATCAATTCACTTCCACAAAATTTTGAGTTACAAATTTTCTCCTTGTCTTTTCCCACTCACTACTCCAAAACAGCAATCCCACTGAATACCCCCTCCCCCAATCTGCTCTCTCCTATATCCTTTCCCATGCCCCCTCCGACTTTCCAGTAGGGCAAGATGGACCTCCATATCCCAGTACCTGTATGATATGAATATTTTGATGTGTATACCAATGCTCATCTTAAAATTTTTATTTTTTCCCAATTGCATGTTAAGACATTTTTAGCATTCGTTTTTAAAAATGTTGAGTACCAAATTCTCTCCCTCTCCCCCCTTTTACCCTCCCAAGATGGTAAGCAATTTGTTATAGGTCATAGATGTGCAATCATGCAAAACATATTTCCATATTATTCATGTTATAAAAAAACACATCAAAAACACATAGAAAATAAAAAGTGAAAAAATAGTATGCTTCGATGTGCATTCAGACTCCATCAGTTCTCTCTCTGGAGGTAGACAGCATTTTTTATCATGCATCCTTTAGAATTGTCTTGGGTTATTTTATTCCTGAGAATAGCTAAATCATTCATAGTTAATCATCATATAATGCTGTTGTTGCTGTCTACAGTGTTCTCCTGGTTCTACTTACTTCACTGAGCATCAATTCATGTAAGTTTTTCCAAATTTTTTTTCTGAAATCATTCTGCTTGTCATTTCTTATTGCACAGTATTCCATTACAATCATATACCACAACTTGTTCATTAATTTCCTGATTGATGGGCATCCCTTCAATTTCCATTTCTTAGCCATCATAAAAGAACCTGCTGTAAATATTTTTGTACAAATAGGCCATTTCTTGCCCCTTTTAAGAATCTCTTTGAAATACAGATTTTGTAGTGGTATTGCTGGGTTAAAGGGTATGCACAGTTTTATAACCCCTTGGGCATAGTTCCAAATTGCTCTCCAGAATGCTTAGATCAGTTCACAACTCCACCAGCAGTGCATTAATATTCCAGTTTTCATATATACCCCCTAAAATTTGTCATTTTCCTTTTCTGTCATATTAGCCAATCTGATACGTATGAGATGGTACCTGAGAGTTGTTCGAATTTGCATTTCTCTAACCAATAGTGATTTAGAGCACTTTTTAATATAATTATAGATAGCTTTGATTTCTTCACCTGAAAACTGCCTGTTCTTATCCTTTGACAATTTATCAATTGGGGAATGACTTTTAGTCATATCAATTTGAATCAGTTATCTATATATTTGAGAAATGAGGCTTTTATCAGAGACACTTGCTGTAACATTTTCCCCCAGCTTTCTGCAGCCCTTCTAATTTTGGCTGCATTGGTTTTGTTTGGGCAAAACCTGTTTACTTTAATGTAATGAAAATTTTCCATTTCATATCTCATGTTACTCTCTATCTCCTATTTGGTCATAAATTTTTCCAGTATCCATAGCTAATGGTGAACTATTCCTTGCTCTCCTAATTTGCCCATGACATCGCCCTATATGTCTGAATAATGTACACATTTTGACCTTGTCTTGCTACATGGTGTGAGATGTTGGTCTTATACTTAGTTTCTGCCAAACTGTTTTCCAGTTTTCCCAGTAGTTTTTGTCAAATTGTCAAAAATTCTTGTCCCCAAAACTTGGATCTTTGGGTTTATCAAACACTAGGTTATTTGCTCCTGTGTGTTGTGTACCTCATCTATTCCACTGATCCACTACTCTAATTCTTAGTACCAGAGTATTTTGATGATTAGTGTTTTATGATACAGTTTGAGATTTGGTATGATTAGGCCACTTTTCTTCACATATTTTCATTGATTCAGTGTTCCTGACATTTTGTTCTGTATGAATCTATTATTTTTTCTAGCACTATAAAATAATTTTTTGGTAGTTTGGCATGGTACTGAGTAAATTAATTAAGGTAGAATTGTTACTTTTATTATGTTGGCTCAGTGTACCCATGAGCAATTAATATTTTTTCCAGTTTAGATCTGATTTTATTCGTATAAAATATGTAATCATGTTCGGATAATTTCTACGTTTGTCTTGGCAGGTAGATTCCCAGGTGTTTCATATTGTCTATCTTTGGTTTAAGTGGAATTTCTTTCTGTCTCTTGCTGCTGGACTGTGTTGTTAAAATACAGAAATGCTGATGATTTATGTGGATTTATTTTATATCTTGCAACTTTGCTAAAGTTGTTAATTATTTCAAGTAGTTAATTCTCTAGGATTCTCTAAGTGTACCATTATATTATCTGCAAACCAATGCTCTCTTAACTGCTAAATCAGATTACTTTTTTTCAGCCCCTGTTACTCTGATATGGTCAAATACTCCCTCTTCCAAGGCACTCTCTTTTTGCTTGCTTTTGGGTACACTGATCTCTTCTGGTTCTCCTCCTACCTTCCAAACTACACTTCATGTTCTTTTGCTGGAAGATGATATATCTCCTCTCCCTTGAACATGGAAGGGTTTTCCCTAGGGTTCAGGATTAGTCCTTCTAGACCTTTCTCTTTACCCTTTGTCTCTTGGTGATCTCATCAATTCCCACGGGTTTGATTATTGTCTCTATGTAGATAATTGACTCCCAAATCTCCTTTTCTGCTCCATTTGTTTTCTTGAATTCAGAGTCACCAAATTCCAGTGTCAGAAAGGATCCCAGAGGCCATCTAGTCCTGACCATATCTGAAAATAACTCCCTATATAACGTACTAGCTTATGCTTTAAGACTACCCAGAAGGGGGAAGCTACCGCTGTTCAAAGCACCCCATTCCAGTGGATAGTACTAATTGTGAAGGTTTTTTTCTTGACACCAGACGTATATTTTCTTCTTTAACTCCAATTTCATGTATCTAGCTCTCTGTTAGACATCTTCTGGATGTCTCATCAACATCTTTTTTTTTTTTTTTTTTTTTTTTTTGCTTTGTGGAGGGGGGAAGGCAGGGCAATTGGAGTTAAGTGACTTGCCCAAGGCTACATGGCTAGTTTTGTGTTAAAGTGGCTGAGGCAGGGCTGGTACTCTATTCACTGCGCCACCTAGCTGCCCCAACATCTAAAATTTAACATGTCCTTTATCTTTTCTCCAAAACCTGTCTTTCTTCCAAACTTCTCTAAAGAGCAGTATAATGGATTTGGAGTTTTAGAACCAGGGTTCAAATGCTAACTCTGCCACTTACTTACCTTTGTGATTTCAGATAAGTTACTAAAGTTAGCCTTTAGTTTCCTTAACTATAGAATGAGGGAATTGGACTAGATGACCTCTCAGATCTCTTTTTATGATTTCTTTTGAGGACATCACTATTCTACCACTCACCCAGGTTGAAACCTTCCTTTCCCTTGCTCTTACTTGAATTATCCAGTCATTTGTGATTGTACCACAAACCCTTTTCCTTTATTGAACTACTATTGTAGTTGAGGCCTTCATCACCTCTTTTACCCAGGCCAGTTGTGATCAGCCTCTGAATTGGCATCCTTGCCTCCAGGCTACCTTTCATATACCTGTATGAAGAATCTTTCCAAGGTACAGGACTGAATATGTCACTCAACTGCTCAAAAACCTTCTGTGGTTCCCTGTTGCTTTTAGGATAAAATATAGACTTCTTAGCCTAGTTTTAAGGTCGTTCACAATCTGTTTCCTGTCTGCTTTTGTATCTTTATTCCACATTTCTCCCCTTCATACTGTGTGTTCTGTGTGTGTGTGTATGTATGTGTGTGGGGGGGTGTGTTCTAACCAAACAACCCTGCTCAGGTATTTACCAAACTGGTCATGTCATCTCCTGCCTGAAGTCAAGAATACCTGAGTTAGAATTCAGCATCAGACACTTAGTAGCTATGTGACCTCGGTCACAGTCATTTAATTTCTCTATGCTTCCATTTCTTCAACTGCAAAATAGGGATGATAGTGCTTGGCATATAGTAGGCACTTAATAATTACTTATTTCCTTTCCTCCGTACATCCATACAGGTTGCCTATATATTTTTTTCTGCATATTTTCTTTGCCTCTCACTACCTACTTGGAATTATACTTATTTGTGTAATAAAAAGAATTTGTACATAGTTACCTAAACCTTCTCCACAATATATCCCCTCTCTGGAACCTGATTTTTTTTTCAAATAAGTATAATTGCAACCTAGATATCTTCCTCAACTCTTTTCTATCCCTCACCTTACATAGCTAAACTATTGTCAAGGTCTGTTAAGTATAACTTTCATACACCCCCTTCTCTTTTCTGTTATTGCTGCCACCATGGTGCAGACCCTCCCTTGATCTCTAGAATATCATATTCCAGGCCCTTTGATCCTTTAATGTAGAAGCTGCTAGATCCTGGGTTATTCTGATTGTGTTTCCACAATATTCAAATTCTTTCTTCTTGGCAGCTTGTAATATTTTCTCCTTAATCTGGGAACTCTGGAACGTGGCTATAACATTCCTAGGAGTTTTCTTTTGGGGATCTTTTTCAAGAGGAGATTGGTGGATTCTTTCAAGTTCTGCTTTGCTCTCTGGTTCTAAATATCAGGGCAATTTTCCTTGAGAATTTCTTGAAGGATGATTTCTAGGTTCTTTTTTTGATCATGGCTTTCAGGCAGTCCAATAATTTTTAAATTGTCTCTCCTGGATCTATTTTCTAAGTCAGTGTTTTTTTCCAATGAGATATTTCACATTGCCATCTATTTTTTT
>CM053602.1:26188031-26208423 GCA_028646575.1 Pseudocheirus occidentalis | reverse complement strand
TAAGACAGGGTGAGGCAATGGAAAAATCACCATCTAGAGCAGCAGTTCTCAACCTGTGGGTTGCGACCCCTTTGGGGATCGAATGACCCTTTCACAGGGGTCACCTAAGACCATCGGAAAACACATATTTCCGATGGTCTTAGGAACTGAGACACCGCTTCCCTACCTATCTCCAGGCAGGGCCGCCTGCATGTGGATACACCCACATACGAGTATTAAAAGGTAGTGGCATTAGGAAGATTGAGAACCACTGCTCTAGAGTCATAGGACTTAGACTGGAATCCTACCTCTTCCACCTACTGTCTGTGTGACTACAGGCAAGTCATTGAACTTCTCTGTATTTCATTTTTCTTAGCTGTAAAACAAGGGGGTTGGACAGTATGACTTGAAATCCCTATAGCTCTAGATCCCTAACTTACAGCATCAAGTGAATTGCAGTAGAAAGAATTCTGGACTTGAAATTAGGAAGACCTGGGTTCCACTCCTGCCCTAGACACCTACCATTTGTGTGGCAAGTCCCTTACTCTCTCTGAACATCAGTCCTTCAGTGATCCTCAAGGTCCCTTCTGGCTTTAAATCTGTGATCCTGTAGTCTGTAAAATGGGGATAAAGATAGCACCCAGTTCACAGAGTTGTTATGAGATTAAAAGGAGTTAATATATGTCAGATGCCGTGCAAACTTTAAAGTGCTATCTAAATGTAAGCTGCTGTCACCGCCACTACTAAACAGGAAGAAATTTACCCAAAATATTTTCCAAGATCATTCAAGATGCCTCCCTTCTCAAATAAAAGGATTCCCTATTTGTGGTAAAGTACTCCAAATGCTTCTATTGGCATGAAGGTCCACAACTCTATAAATCCTCCCTAGCAATGTGAAATAGGCCAGTATAGCCATTCATGCTACAAAACTCAAGCCAACGAAAATGTATGAAAATGGATAAGCTGAACGATGATGGAGTGAATAGAATAACAATAAAAAGGCAGCCTGACCTTAGAATTTACACAGCACAGGAGTCTGGAGCTCCTGAGATTAGGGAAAGCCAGTTCTACATATTCCAGAAGGCCGTGGGTGGGCCACTGTTTAATAAGGTGACCATCACATTATGTAATGGACAAGCAGCAACTCTTTGAAGAGCTCACAGTCTGTGTATTTTGGACAAATATTTCCTGTGCATAAATAATGAGCTGGGCCTATAATGGAGTAGGAAGGGGAGAGTGAGAGTATTGTTTTAGTGATTCTAATATGATTGCAACCAAAATTGGCAGCTCTTTGAGGGATTTGATTGAAGGTATTTTATATGGTCTCCAAAGATGGAAAATTGTGAAAATGACGATTCACAAAGCAATCGAAATATGTAAGTGGGCTGTGTATAGCATGCTGCCAACAACAACTTGCTTTCAATAAGTAATTTAAAAGGCATTCTTCTTAAGGACAGGAATAACTGAAAAAAGAGGTGATCTAGAGTCATCCTGAGACTGGGAGGCCACAAACAGATTGTCCACATGAGTGGCACATGGGCGCCCCTGCCTGAGACACTAAACAACCAAAGAAGAAGCATCGAGAATGTTATGTAGAGTTTGTGTGGATTAATTATGGAACGCTGGGATGAGGATTGCACATAGTGTGAGTGGGGAAGATAATGGATTTTGAATAGTTTTTGTGGAATGAGTACCATTTTTTGAAGCTTTCAAAGTATCAAATGAACTAAGTATTGTTCTGGGCTCTGCTGCTAACTAGCAGCAGATTTAACCTTGGTTAAATCACTCCCACCTTCTTGGCTCTGGTTTTTTTTTTAATTTTCCAGTGAAATAAAGAGTGTTGGATTAGATCAGTGAACCATCCCCAGTCCATAATAGATTTTTACTGGTTCATAATACATGACTGGCAGCTAGGATAGAAAGGAGACTGGTGGAAGGGGGCCACTGAAGTCAGGAAGACTCATCTTCCTGAATTCAAATCTGGCCTCAGACTCTTACTAGCTGTGTGACCCTGGTCAGTTCACCCTGTTTGCCTCAGTTTCAGTATCCATAAAATGAGCTGAAGAAGGAAATGGGAAACCACTCTAGTATCTTTGCCAAGAAAACCCCAAATGGGGTCACAGAGTCCAACATGAATGAACAACAAAAAATACATGACTGCCAAAGACAATGACTTCCTGAAACTTACAAGCATAAATAAACCTTATTCTTTCTCATCTGGGGGTCTTACTGCTTCTGTCCCAGGATCCTTTCTCTCTCACTCCCAGTCCTACCCCCGAGTCATTGAGAGCATCTGAGCTGTGGTTACGGGAAGTGGAATTGTCCTTATTAAGGCAATTAGATGCTTTGCCAATCTGTACTATGATCTGAGTTGGAAAACAGTTGACTTTTAGTAGTCTATTTTTCCAAATAATGGAATTTTTCAAATGTATTATTAATTCTCTTGTCTTCTTAGGGTCAACAGAACATAGATTTTTTTGTTTGCTAATTCACTTGAGCATACAGCTTCCCCTACCTTCTCACCTGCCTCCATCCCCAGGTCCTGAGGGGATTACATCTTGTTAAACAGTGGCCTTCTCAGGGCCTTCTGGAGTATGTAGAACTTCCCCTATGCTGTGGGCCCAGACTCCTGTGCTTTGTAAATTCTAAGGTCAGTCTACATTTTGTTGTTGTTCTGGTCCCTCCCTCACTATTAGGCTGCCTTTCTTGACTTTCTCTGCCATCAGTGGACCTTCTTTGTATGTGAAGACAGAGTAGACAAAGTGGATGGAGAAAAAGAAAATGAAAGAAGGTAGAAAAGTGAGTAAGTGTGGAGCAGGCAAAGGTTGAGAGCACAGAGCGAGGGAGTTAGTCTTGTAAAGAAGGAAGAACATGCCTTCCCCTGAGACTGGCAGAATAGATGTTAAAACATGCTTTTTAATGGGGAGGAGAGAAGAGAAGTGCGCTCCACTTGGATGGCCTGGGTTTTCCTCACTGAAGCAGGAGGCAGATCTTTCTGCCAAAAGTACTTCTGATGTGAATTTCCTGTAGCTAAGAGATGATCAACAACATGGAAGAGTAGGGAACCCTCTGGATTTAGAGACAAGGGATTAGTTTGGATTTAGATTTCTCTTCTATGACTTCATAGCTGACTGCTTTTGAGCCGGTCCCTTCACCCCCCTAGGCCCAAGTTTCCTTCTCAGAAAAATGAGAGGCTCAGTTGGACTTGATTATGCCACCAGCTCAAGCACATAACTCAAAAACCTCTGTTCCTCGTGTCTCCAAGTTGTCAACTCATCTGTCACTTTGATAAATGACTAAGAGAAATGTCATTTGCAACTTGCAACTTTCCCTTATATTGCCTTGACACTTACTAGTTATATGACTGTGGGCAAGTCACTTAGCTTTTCTGGGCCTCAGTGTTCTTCTCTTAAAATAGACAGTGATCCTCCCAGGGCTGTTTTGAGGCTCAAATAAGAAAGTAAATATAAAGCTGTATACATAACTATATATATGTATAACTATATATATAAAACTATTTTATATAAACCCTTCAAATGCTATATCTGTATCTATCTATATAATAAAATAAAAAAAATAATTTCAGTAAAAAAATTAAAAGGGAAGACTGATACAATAACTGACAGTTACATATTATCTATATATAACTATCAATTATTGTATCAGTCTTCCCTTTTAATTTTTTTATTAAAATTATTTAAACTTGGGGCGGCTAGGTGGCGCAGTGAATAGAGCACCGGCCCTGGAGTCAGGAGGACCTGAGTTCAAATCTGGCCTCAGACACTTAACACAAAAACTAGCCATGTGACCTTGGGCAAGTCACTTAACCCCAACTGCCCTCCAAAAAAAAAAGCAAAAAAATTTATTTAAACTTAAGAGCAACAGTGAATTTTGCCTTCTGTCCTGTGTATTTGGAAATATGTTTAAATGTCATGTTAACTCTGCTATTCAGTTTTACATGGTAGCTTCCTGCTGACTAGAGTAAGGTGTATTTAAACAAACATTTGACATCTGGTAGCTCTCTTAATATTACATTTGATGCCTTCATAAAGAAAAGTAGTTGCTATTAAAATGTCATTAAAAGTAATAAATTCTTGAATATGTTGGGTCCAAATAACCTAATTCTTGAGCACTTTCAGGCTTTGCAATACCACCATTCACATATACTTGGAGAAGCAATGAGATGTCTCTTGAAAACTATAAAGCAATCTTAGGAGGACCACAAAGTGATGCATCCCTGTTCTTCTATCCAAGGTGTAAGTGTCCTAAAGCACTGACTCTATCCTGCCTGTGCTTAGTACATAGCAAGCAGTTAAAAATGTTTATTAAATTGTTGAATTAAATATGCTCTTCTGTAGCTGTCTGGCAGCATCTCTAAGTCATTCCCCAATGATTGACCTTTGGAACAGAGCCTGAGATTCAGTCAATTGTCCCAGGTTTGGGGAAATATGAGCCTTCAATGGCATATAGCCAGGTGTTGGGAAGCCCTGATGTTGTGGACTAGACCAGATGTTTTTTCCATCTGTCTTGCTGATCTTTTTTTTTAAAGGTCAGATTTCATCTCCCAGCATTTCTCTGTAATACTGTACTTAATGTGTTTCTCAGGCCTGCAACTGCCCCCTGAGAATGATTAACCACAATGAGACATTTCCCCTATTGGAACACATTTGGTGTCCCTTCAAGGAGAAGCCACGTGAATTACAAAGATAAATCAGTTATTTCAAATTATGCAAAGATATGCCAGAAATAATTGGGAGCTATTAGTATGTTAACAGGGCATTCCATCAATTGCTTTGTTTCTATTCCAGATTTAAACACTGTCCCAGTCTGTGACCTTGGCCTGATATATTTCATGTATCTCTGTCCACAATATCACCTAGTTAGAGGGTGGTGCGTGACATATGCCAAAGCCAAACTGTTTTTTTCCTATAGCGAGCAGCCTGCTGGCAGAGATAGTACTGATTGGAGTCTTACAATGATTTAGCCTTTCAGGCTCTGAGAGGTAGCCACTTTACATTGCCATGGCTATCGCACGGCTCAGGTAAATTGTCCTCTGGCAGACACACAGCTCTGCTCTGCCTGCATCAAAAACAGCTTTGATCACAGTATTTTCACAAGAGATTGGTGTATGGGAACAGCCGCTGTAAACTGGTACCCCAAATTTGGTTCTCTGGTCTAACTCTGACTTAAAATAAAATCCAGCTGTTGAATCTCAAGGAAAGCATAGATAGAATCTGGTGTGAGTCAAATCTTAAGAAAATTTTGATGACCAAATGGTTTAAAATGCCTTTCACTGTCCTAAATCGACCAAGTGTGTCCAAGGATCAAATGACATAACTCATGTGTGATGCTCCTCATATTTTCAAGCTTATGTAAATGTATTATCATCTCCCCCTCCACAATTGCCAGTATACGTAAAGGCATTTTACAAAGCTTACAGCTGTGTAAGAGTGTTGAGTTAGAATGAACAATGAACAATCTTCCCCCAGCTGCTGCTGCTGCTGCTGCTTCCCTTTTAAGAGGCTCTTTGTTATTCTGCTGTTGCACAATTCACCAGTCTCTTGTGGGTTAAAAAATGATCCAGTGAAGGTATAGCATTCTTGACCTGAAAGGCAGTCTTGAGAAATCCTTCTTCTTCTTCTTCCCTTTGGGCAGACATTGATCTCTGAGTTTGGAAAGGCTATGGTCTTCATGGTCTTCCTTTAGCTCCCCTTTGGCATGCCATGTTTGCAAATCGCCTTCTTCCTCTAAGTCTGGGTATTCTTCCGACTGGTGAATCCCAATCGGGATAGGTAAGCTGAGTTATTCCTGAAGACATGCAACTATAGCCCACGTCATTCAGGACATGTCTTTGGAAGAGAACTTTATCCTTAATCTGTTGACAACTCAAGCATCTTCTGGAAGTTCATCTAGTAGCAGACATCTGACCTGAGATGGCCTGCTTTTAATTTTTCATTCGACTATTATTTCAACAATAATTTGGCTCTTTTCTTTCAGTGGGTGAGATGAACTTTCCTTTCTGTTTGTTTTGACTCTGGGAGTCAATATATTTGGCTCTTGAGTCATAATAGTTACTCAAATGGGGTATAGGAATGGGATGAGGTATTAATGACTATTGCTAAAAATCTGTCTTGAATTTCTGTCTCTGAAAGCTTGCCGGCCAAAGAATGGACAGAAGATTGAGGCATGTCGTGGAGATGAGAATCTTAATCAAACCATGTGTTTGAAATTCAGCTGTTGCTATTCCCCAGAAGAAAACAATAAGATAACATGTTACTCTCCTTTAATAGACAGTAAGCTTATCTTCAAATGGTATGGATCTAGTCGAGAAAAATGCAGAAACTGTTTACATGATAGAAGTTTAAATTCTGGGCCCTCAGTCAGAATTTTGCACAGTCTCCCCTCAAGTCCCTAGCACATTCCATTTTTATTAATCCCATCTTAATGTACAAACTGGGAACTGGTCCAAAAGCAAGTGAAGTAGAAATCTCTATAGTATTTTGGGTGGATTAAGTGGGAACAATAGGAATAGTGTGTGAGATTTTTTCTAATGCAATGAGTTCACAAAACAAGGGCCTCTGATTTGGAAAGAAATCACCAATCTCTCTGTTTCTCTCTCTCTCTTGTTCTCATTCTCAGTCTCTTTCTTCTTTCCCTCACTCCCATCCCCATGGCACTTGGGATGATACTTTATCTTGTGAGGGAGTCTTCAGTAGAAATGCATGCAATCTCCTGGCTTGAGACATTTGTACTTGTACTAGATGTCTAGTCTCCAGTTGATCCCCTGAATCAGGACATGGCACGAGGTCAAGAATGATGTTCAAATGAGTCAGGAAACATTGGGTTGAAATTAACAATTTGTACCAATTTCAATTCTTTTTTTTCCACCTCACAGAGTTACAGCAATCAAAAAGTAACCTAATTAAATTAAGCACTTACTGATTAGATTTGAAAACTATTTTTTTTCCTGAGGAGGTTATTTCTCTCTCTAGAAAAAAAATCTCTGGATATGGATACCATGCTATGGCCTACATTGCTAAACTGTTAACTTCAACCATCCCACTTTTTTCCAGAGGGCCTGAGAATAGCTGAATGACTTTCTATTCCACATTCGTAGGCCAGAGAGTAGCTGCCCAGCCTTGGCAAAACTTGATGTGTCTAGACACATAGTAGAGGCTGTGTGGTGAAATAGAAAGAATGCTGCATTTGGACTCTGAGGAACTGGGTTCAAATCCTGGTGCTGCCACTTTATTGCCCAAGTGACTTTGGCTAAGTCACTTTCCCTCTTCAAGCCCCAATTCCTCTGTAAAATGAGGGGACTTGATTAAGTAATCTCCAAGGCTACTTCTAGTTCTAAATCTTTTGTTCCCAGAAATACCCTAAGCTCATACTTAAGAGCAAGGGGATGATTTTTCTGAGCTGGCTTTCCAGCCACTATTACTGGGACAACTCCTCGGGTTTGTGGCTCATCAGAAATAGGAGCAATCCTTTTCTCTTGCTTTGGATTTTCCCGTAATTTTGTCTCAAGCTTTTAGACTTTTAGAAACAGAACCATTTTTGCCTTCCAGGAGTTAGCATTTTTACATGGATTTACAGTGTACGTGTTCCGTGTTTCTAAGTTGCTGCATGTCAAGCCTTGATCACTATTAGATAGGAGGGTTGACTTAAATATTTCCATAGGCCTCTTTTGGGGGGGGAGAAAGGTTTTGGTTTTAAACTTTTTTCCACTAAAGTTCTTTTCTGACACCTCATTGCATGTGATATGCCAGAGGATCTAGGCTCTGGCAAGCCCTACCAACCTATACATTATCATGGCATAGTGGATAGTACTGGACTTGGAATCGGGAGAGACCTGGATTCAAATCCTGCCTGTGATTTTTGGTAGCTGTTGGCTACTTACTTAACCTCTCTGATCTTCAAGTTCTTCATTTGTAAAATGGAGGTAATAATATTATCTACCTTACCAAGTTGTTGTGAGGTTCAAATGAGAGAATATATGTAAAACACTTTGTAAACTTTAAAATGCTACAGAAATGTCAGTGATTATTATTATTATTATTATTATTTGAAATTGAATTTGACATTTATTCACCACCTCTGTGCTAGGCACTGGGGTGACAGTGATGGGAAGACAAAACCCAAAAGGAAATAGTCTTTGTCTTCAAGTAGTTTTGTATTCTTAAAGAAGGTCACAGATTTTACAGCTGAGAAAATTGAGGCCCAGAGAAGGGATGACTTGCCCAAGCTTCCCTAGAGAGCTGGAATTTAAAGCCTTATCCCCAAACACTAAGTCCAGTGCTCCTTCCAGTGTGCACTTTGCCAGCCTGAAAGCACTATCTGAAAATTGGTTCTTCTTGTTGTTGGTGGTGGTGTCTGGGTCCCAGTACCACACTGTGCCTCATGGCTGAGGATTTGGCCGACTGGGTACAGAGAAGCTTAACCCTAAAGTCATCTTGAATGATGAATTTGTTGGCCATAGAACCTCTCAAAGCCTGTCTGCTAAATTAGAGAGAGGCTATGTTCTGCCAGGGAGGAGAGGAGTGCTCCAACCCACAAAAGTGGGAGAAGTCTTAGAGCAGCAATTTTAAAACTGTGTATTTCTCAATAATAATAATAATATCTAACATTTATATGATGCTTTAAGGTTTGCAAAATACATTTCTTATTTAATCCCACAGCCACCTACATGAAATGTTATTATACCCATCTTACAGATGAGCTCAGAGAGGTGAAACAACTTGCCAAGGGTCACAAAACGTAGCTTTTCTTTGTGCCAAGGCCACTGTTCTTTCTACCACACAATGCTGGTTTTAGTCAAGCCTCTCAGATAATTGCTCAGAATAGTGAGGGCACAGGACCAGTTTCCAGTACTTGAGGATTTAATGCTAAAAGTCCCAGGAGAAATCATTTCTTTAAAAAGTTCACATGGGGGTGACTAGGTGGCTCAGTGAATAGAACACTGGCACTGGAATCAGGAGGACCTGAGTTCAAATCCAGCCTCAGACACTTAACACTTACTAGCCATGTGACTTTGGGCAAGTCACTTAACCTCAATTGTCCTACATTCCCCCTGCAAGAAAAAAAAAGTTCACATTGTCCCTCTTCACATCCCAGTTCTTTGTTGACCATGTACCACTAATAATGGAAATTGTACCTTAGTTGTAACTAGAGGATTGCAAGTTTAACAGTGTCACATAATTATTATTCATTCATCAGTATGGTTTTTATATTTTATGGGGAAAGATATTAGGCTTTTTGTAAAAGAAAAAAAGTGGTGCTGAGTGACAATTCCCCAGCTCTTTTAAGAACATGCTTGGAAAAGAATGAAAATCAGAATATCTGTAGTCAGCTGCTGCTACTTGACTCCTCCATTAATTTAATGGGGGTATAGTTTGGAAGTCAACATTTAAAAGACCATTATTTTATCAAGTTAACTGTTCAGAGATGAATTAGCTACTTGAATGCCCTGGGATGTATAGCATATGTCCAAAAAGAAAGCAGACGTGTAGCCCTAGGAGGGAATGCCTGCAATGGATCACAATCTGTTGACAAAAAATAGCCTGATTTTACAAAAAGCGTGCCTTTTTGGTGGGCCACATTTTTACAGGGCAGCTTGAGCTGTGTACCAGAAAGCCCCCTTTGCACGTATATTTATCCCTCGTCATGAAACAAGGATGCTTCTTCCTTCAGCTTGATTAGCTAATTAGGTTTTCTCTAAAGATTTGATGATAGATGGCTCGTCTTTGCTGGCTTGAGTCACAAAGGTGTTAACAGGCTCTGTCCTTTGCCCAACAGATCTCCAGCTAAACCTTCACATCTTCATCCTTGGGATTGCCTGCTTGATTTTACTGGGGTGGTTTCCGATCTTTTGCTGTTTCCTTTTTCAAAAAATGTAAGCAAGCATGCAAGTATATCCTTTTATTTCTTAGTCTTCTAGTATGGGAGGATCTCTTTCTTATAGGCAGTCACTTGTGGGCTCCAAACATGGGGACTGGACCTCAGTTACTTTTCGTTCAAAAGGGAAGGCAACCGGTAGGCATTTTTGAAATCCTGGAAAGTAGTATTTCCATGATGTTTGTATAATAAGCTTGCTCTTTTTTCAAAAGCTATTATGCTTCATTGCCTTTATGTGTCTCTCCCAGCCCAACACAGTGTCTGCATTTGTAGAATGCATATTATCTGCTTTTCCAAAGGATTTATTACAGGTACGAGGCACGTTGTAATACACTGGGTAATGGGAGATGATCTAGTGCCCAAGTGCAAAGTAGAGACAGTGAAATGCATTTCCTCCCGGTTAGGGGGAGAGGAAGGGATTGAGGTGACTTGCAGTTGCCTAAGGAAGTTTCTTAGAAGAAGTAAGACTAGAACCGAGCCCTGAGGCCTAGGGAGGATTTTTAAGAGCAGTTGAGGAAGAGAGGGGAGAGTCTTGCCAAGAGGCAGATATTTAAGCACATTTATATGGGGGCTTCTTCAGTGCAATCCCTTTAAGTGTCATCTCCCTGCAGAACTTTGCTACAGAAGTCATTTGTTGTTTCACCTCTTCCTTGTATTCACACTTGGTGTTCTTTTCTCAGGGAAATTGTGCCAATATGGACTGTGTGCAGATGTAGAAAAATACAGCTTGTGTAAATTTGATGCCAATAAAAAAACGCATCCTCACATTGATTCTAAATCTCTCTTAACTGTCCTCTAACTGGGGTCAGTGAGTACCTAGCCCAGTGAGGTCCAGCCTTCCATCCCCCAGCAGGCTAAAAACAGAGAGAGTGAGCTGATCCTGGGGAAGAAGAGGGAGCAAGTCTACTGATAGATAAAGTGCAACTATTGGTACCAACTCTAAGGGCTTTGTTTGTATACCTTGGTAAGATACTGCTTGTGGCTGCTGGGTTTTATAAGTGATGCTTTCCAAATGCAAATGGTGAGCTGTTTTACTTAAAGAAATTCTGTTTTCTTCCTAGGAGAATGAATTACTAAATTTGCACTAAGCGGAAAAATCAGTACTGAGTCTGGGCATGACAAATCTGTCATTTTCCTTTCAAGCAGTAGAAAGCAGTGGTTTTCAAGATTGTACATGATCTGTTAGACTTGTAAGGAATTAGCAGACAGAGCATGAATGCCCCAGCCCAAACCTGGACAGTAATGGTGATGAGTTACAGGTGATAGGCTCCCAGAGCCTTTACCTCATCAATGGCACTTGTCTAGTGATGATCTATGACACATGTGCCCTCTGAGCTTTCTAAAAAACTGTGAGTTTCTGTGTTATAATTTGTAGATTCCTGTATGCTGATAGCCTTGCTCACAGAGAGCCTGTCTTCTTAGAGTGTGGGAAGGCAAAGAGAGAGAGGGTTAAAAAACATTGGTAGGAAGGAGTCATAAAAAAGTGACCTAAAATCATTATCCTTTGCATTTGGGGATAGGACACGATGTTCTTTGTGTTTGTGTGTTTCACTGAACTCTGTAATATGACCAGAGATGTTCTTTGGAAACCCTGGATCTGGTCATTTACCACCTGCTGAAAGGTTTCCAGTTTCCAGGCCTACCTGTTTTTCTGAGTCTAGCTTTCAGGGAAAAAACGAAAATCCTCCCAATTCTCAACACAATGCTAGTTTTAGAGAAATATTGTAAAAGAACATTTTGATCACAATCTGAGTACACTGGAGCCTGGCGATAACAGTTCATGTTATAGTGTGAAATTCTTGCCTTGTCTCAGGCAGTTTAGTTGCTGAAGGTCAGTTTCCCATATGAGGTGGTTCCATCATGAGGCTCCTGAGAACAGCACAGGATATTCAAGTATGGTAGAGTGGACACTGAGGCCAGAGTCAGAAGACCTGGGTACAAATCTCAGTTCTAGCACTGGATTTGAAGGGAAAGGATCTAGCTGCAAAGCTTGACCTTAATACTTGTTAGTTCAGTGACCTTGGGCAAGTCGGTTACTTGTCTGAGCCACAGTTTATTCACCTGTAGACAGAAAAATCATGCTTTATACTACCTACTTCACAACTTTGTTTTGAGGATCAAATAATGAAAGCACTACAGTGTACTCATAAAGTGACTTGGAGTCAGGAAAACCAGAATTTGAATCTTACCTTAGATGCCCATTGTCTGTGTGATCCTGGACAAGTCATTTAACATCTGTCTGACTCAGTTTCCTCAGCTGTAAGATGGGGATAATACTTGCACCTGCCTGCCAAAAGTTGCTGTGAGGCTCCAGTGAGATAATATCTCTGAAGTGCTTTGCAAACCGTAAAGCTCTATACAGTAGTTATTATTGTGGTTGGTACTATTGCTCTTCTTATTTCTGCATCCTCCCTAACCTCTCCCATGCTGGTTTCCATCACCCGACTCATATTGAATGGTTCTTTTTAAGGTTTCCTAATGACTCCCTAATTACTGAACCTAATGGTCTGTTCTTAGTCATAATTTTTCTTGGTTTTTTACTCCCTTATCCTATCTAATCGTTTGGCTTCCATGATATGCACCCTTGTGGTGTGGGATGTCTGGCTGCTCCTTTTCTGGTTCTTTTACTGAATTTTCTTCCTCCACCTGCTCCCAAAGTGTCACCGTCCCTTTAGGTTCTGTCCTCAGCCCACCCTTTTCTCTACAGTTTCTCCATTAGTAGACTTATCTATTCCCCTGGCTTCAATCATCTGCCTCTTTCTGGGACTTTTCAGGTGGTGATCTCATTGCCCACTTCTGGTATCAGCTTGGTTGCACTGGCATGTGTTGATAGGACTACTTCTTTCTTGATCCAATGTCTTCTTCCAGCTGCCTAGCATCTCCCCAGCTTTGACCTATAAGTGCCCTCTGCAATATTTACATATGATCAGTGGGAACCTGGTTCTTGCTTCCTCTGTGTCCTGGCTAATGATTACTACTCTTTCAGCTGACTGTAGAGCCCTGACAAGAAGACAATTGATTAGGGATTTTGAATGCCAGAGAGCAGGGGGATTGTGCCTCCTTAGAAAAGTAATTCATTTTCTTCTTGGAGGAGGCCCAATAGAAATGCCTTTGATGGCAGAGAGTTGGACTGAAATGTTAGCCCAGCCCTACTAGGTGTTTGGGTGGGTCATCCATTCTCTAAAAGCAAGGTATCCCAGTTCTCCCTCAACTTTCTCTGTCTCTCTCTGTCTCACTCTGTCTTTCTGTCTCTGTCTGTCTGTCTCTCTCTGTTTCTCATTTTCCCTCTCTCCATTTCTCTCTCTTTTCTCTCTCTGTCTCTCTCTGTTTCTCTCTCCTCTCTCTCTCTCTCTTCCTCTCTCTCTCTCCCCCTCTTTCTCTCTTTCTCTGTCTCTCTGTCTCTGTCTGTCTCTCTGTCTCTCTGTCTTTTTCTCTGTCTCTCTCTTTCCGTCTGTCTCTGTCTCTGTCTCTGTCTCTCCCTCTCCCTGGACACCAGACCCATTAGATAATCTTGACCTTTTTTCAAAGCACATTGTAAATTATTTTGTAATCACTCACTAGAATTCTTGTCCTTATTGCAAAACACCTCTACTAGGTCTCTTGCTGTTTAATTTCCTGTACATAAAATGTGTACAAATGCCACATCCTCTGCTGTGTTTCCTGTAAACTTTGGAACTGAACTAATGACAAGGCCATTTGGGGGCAACTTGTCACATAAAGAAGTGGCAGCATAGCATAGAGGAAAGAGGGCAGGACTTGGAGTCAGGAAGACTTGAGTTCAAATCCTGATTCTGATGCTTAGATGCTTACTAGCTGAATCACTCCGGAGAAGTTGTTTTACTCCTCCTTTTCTCCCAATTGGAATATTCATTCCTGTGGTAAATATCTCACAGAATTGTTGTCAGTATCAAGTGAAAAGATTAATTTGAAGGGTTTTGTGAGGTGCTGGAAAAATGACAGCAGTTGTTGATGACACTGCTAACAAAGGAATCCATCTCTGGTTATCTCTGCCCTCACATGCTGACAGTCATTTCAGAGTTCTGTCATTGAACATTAGCATTCAGAGAGTTCTTCGTCTGTGTGCACAACTGTGGCCCCTTGGGTAATACAGGAGGTGCAGGAAAGCTATTGGTGACCAGCATGCTGCCTGAAAGGCCCAGAACTGAAAAAGACATTGGCACACATCCTTTTAAATTGCATTTAATTTCCCTGTAACATAAAGAATCCAGATAAAAAGTGTTTTCTTTTGCCAGGCCTTTGCCTCGTGGCTTCTTTTAGATCTAGAGATAGTCCTATGATGATTTGCCGAAAATCCTGTTTCTTGGGGTTACTTCTTTATCCAGGGTATTCTGGTGGCCCTTCAGTAAAGGAATTTGGAGAGAAAATGTTACACCATGGAAAACCACAGTACTGGATTGGGGAACAGGGTTGGCCGCCCAGTCCTGCCCCTTATGAGCTCTGTGACCTTCAACAAGTCATCTTACCTCTCTGAGCTTCAGTCACGTCATCTGTAAAGAGAGGGGGTTGAATAAGATGACCTCTATGGTCCTCCCCCCTGCCCCACCCCCTTTCCCACACATACATAAGCAGCTCCAAATCCGCAGATCCATCCTTTCAGAGAAGAGTGCTTCCAGCCTGCCTGCCTGCCTGCCTGCCTTTCAGTCTCTGGAGTCCAAGTTTCTCCTGTGAAAAATGGCTTCTCTATGTTGCTGGGCATTGCATGCTGGGCTTATTTTTTCTACTTGATCTGTAAGTCCTTCATCCGTTATCCTTCACTAGGTTAGACAGGTTTCTTTTTCCCTCTCTCCTTTTCTGTGTTTTTCCTTGACCTCTGCCATGGCCACTTTTCCTTTTTTTTGGGGGGGGGTGCATACACTCATTGCACCTAAAACTTCCAGGTCTTTGATTTATGAAGCAGCCAATCAGCAGACAACTATTGGCTTGGCCACTGAGAAGGGTGGAGAGAAAGGAAGATATGCTCTCTGCCTGCTCCAGAGATCTAGCTCATCTCATCTGTGGACTAACCCATCTAACATTTCTGAGAAGTGTTTGTTCAGTTTCTGCTGGAAAACCATTCTTTTTGAGGCTGCCTCTTCCACTTTGGGGTAGTTCCCATTGTTAGGAAATGTTTCTTTCTCTTGAATCAAAATCTGCCTCTTTATAACTTTTACCCATTTCTCCTGGGCCAAGCAGAACAAGTGTAATTCCCCTTCTTTGTAACACTGTCTTCTTTTCTCCAGAGCAAGGCTACCTGGGTCCTTCACTATCCTGCTTGCACTCTTCTTGACTCACCCCTTCCCTGCCATTTGTCTCTGTCCTTCCTAAAATGTCGTGCTTCTCTCCAGACACAGTGTTCTAGGTGTGGTCATTCCAGGACACAGGATATTAGAGGCAAAATTTGTTCTGTAAAGTATGAATTCAGTCCAAGGGCTGCACTTGAGGACCTAGAAGGTCACATGTGGCCTGGGGGTACAGGTTCCCCACATGTTAGGCACTCAGAATGACTAAATAGCAACTGAACAAATGAATGGGTACAATTCTATTCCATTCAGTGCAGTCATTGTGGTGGAGGAGTAGAGTAGGAGTTCCTTGGGGCAAGGCCCCCTTGCTAGGTACTTGAGTCAGGTTTGCCTAGATGACTAGGCACATACCCCATGACATCTGAAAGAGAATTTACAAGAAGCAGGTGACCATGTAGAAGAGGGGATGCAGGAAAAGCTACTTGGTGTGTGCTGTTTTTTGTGAGATGAGGGTCTCATCTGGGGTTTTATTGTTGCAGCAAACTCTCTAACAAATTACAACAAAACAACTCAGAAGTCACCGAGACCCTGCTTGCTCAAAATGATACCCTGGAAAACACTGATGATGTGATTGAGAGCTTAATAAAGGAAGATGAGAAAGAAGAAAACGAATAGAAAGGGTAATCATTTTATCATTAATCGCCTTAAAAAAGAAGTGATAGACTGGAGTCCCTGATTGTTAACTTCTGAAATGCAGAGACCTGGATGGAAGAGGCTACTTGGCCTTGATCACTGGGGGCACTGGCACCCTGCGAATGTTAGCAGAGAAAAGGAAGAGCCTTTGGGGATGCTGAGAGGGGCAGAGGCAGCCTCACTTAGTTCCCTTGGAAGCAAGCCCTGCTCCAAGTGTTAGTGGTACAGCTATCCAGGGAATCAAGCCCAAGGGGGCAGCAAAGGACAAGTTTTGCCTTGGCCTAACCTGACTCTGACCCTTAGAGGACATTGACCCTAAAACCCCCTCTGAGTTCTGACCTCAGGGACATGTGACATTGTAGAAGCAGGAGTGGGGGGGAGGGAAGCATTCCTGAATTATGCCTTAGTGAGAGCTCACTCAGCACTTTCACTGGACATTAAACTGACAATCGTTGGCATTGGTAGAGGCAGATAACCTGGATTTGAATACTACCTCTGCTACTCACAGCCTTTATGTGATTATGAACAAGTTACTTATTTTCATATTCCACAAAATGAGGGGCTTCTCTTAGTCCAGTGGATAATGGATGAACACAGTAAGGTATAGATTCAAATTCCATCTCTGTTTCCTGTTAGCCAGGTGACTCTGCTAAGGGCCCTGACCCTGTCTGTGCCTCATAGTGCCCATCTCTAGAATGAGGGAGTGGCGCTAGATGATCTGTGATGGCCCCTCCAACTCGAACCCAGAGATTCAGGATCTCTGCAGTGATCTGCTTTGATTTCTCTAGCTTACCCTTTTCCTTAGAGGATATTTACTACCAGTAAGAGAACGAAAGGGAATAGTTATATAGGGTGCACATTGTGTACCTGAAGGAAGGCTGCATGGTATTATAGAAAGAGTAAGGAGCTAGAAATCAGGAAGCTTAAATTTGATGAAGGCCCTTATCTCCTTTGGGCTGATAGCTTAATTCTTTTTGGTTTATTTTAATATCTTTGAAGTTTAATCTTTGCCTTATTTTAAAGTAGGGTGGGCCACACTTTCCCTTTCCAGAGATGTTCTCCAGCTCTGATACTTGAGGATTCTCTTCATTGTGAAGCAAGATTTGCCCCTTGATGTGCCTTGGTTTTTGGATATATAGTAGGATCTGTGTGTTTGTTTTAGCTGTCTGGTAGTATTTCACCTGGAGGAGAATGCTCAGTGGGAGGCCTGAGGATAAATGTGCCTCAGCACGTGATTAGGTTAATGTATGTCAAATTGGGTTATTGTTAGCAAATATTAGATGCAGAAGACTGCTTAAAGTGTGTGGGGGGAATTATTGACAACTGACACAGTAAAATGGAAGGAAATTACATAGAACTGAGAAGGTATCTGCTCTGACTAATATTGTGTTCTTTAATGTAAACTATGATGCCAGGCATTTTAAATGCAAAAAATCTCAATGCATTCAGATCAAATTAACTTTAATTTTTTAGGAAATGGTGTTTTTTTTTTCAAGTTTATATTTTGGCACAGGCCAGGGAAACTCTATTTAGTTTTGTAAGAATGGCATTTTGTTAAGTAAATACATTGCTAGGAAGCACATTGTCAGTCTGCAGGATCAAGGGATGAAACATCATCTTCAGAGAGGAAGAGGAGGAGAAGAAATGCTTTGAACCCCATAGAGAAAAAGGGAAAGTCACAATCTAAGCATTGCCCCACTTGTTTTCCTTCTAGTTCTGTGTATTGGCAGACTGGACCATAGGATTGCAAATGTAGAGTTGGAAGGGTCCCCCCGGGTCATCTAGTCCAGATTCTGAAACCAGGCCTGAATTTGCCCAAGAGTAGCCCAAGTAGTAAGCCGGTATCCAAACTCACAGCTTCTGACCTCACTCCAGGGCAGTTATCACTTTCCCATGCTGTCCCCTTAGTTTGAGGGTTAGAGGGTGTGAGGTGATATGTGTGTGCGTGTACTAGCAAAGGCTTGGGTTTTGATGGCTAATTTAGAAGTTCCAGTGATTTTCCTTTAAGACAGGGAGGAATTCAGAAGACCAGGTCTTTCAGCCCCAGCTCAAAAGCTGTGTGCTCTGGGGACATCACTACTTCTTCACCAGGTCTCTGTTTTGTCCTGTAGCTGATCTCTTAGGGCCCTTCTAGCTCTTAGATTTGAAGATCCTTGTCCCTGCCTGCCATGCAAGCAACATATAATAAAGCTTTTAGTTTCCTTGCTGCAGTTTTGGTTTTTGGTTTTGGTTTTTAAAACCAGCTCAACAAAGCCCTGAGGCATGGAAATAGCTTTTGTTATATGGAACTCTTCTTTGTAAAAGGTATTTGTGGTACTGGGATCTTAGTCCTCTGGCTAAGACTTTCCGGCTCCTGTAAGGCTGAAAATACCTAAGGGAGACACAGGCCAGTTCATTTTGAGTCTGAGCGTGGTATTCTTTTTCTAAACTGACATTTGGAATTCATCCTTTCTTTTTTATAGGGAGAAACATACGTTAAGTGGCTTCACGTCCTTGAATTGCACAGACAAGAAGAGCATGCCATTATCACCTGAATGCAATTGAACATCTTAGAAGAAGAAATGTATTTTTTCATTTTTTGTCTTATGTAGAACCATCTTTAATAAAAAAGGGACTTTTGCCTCATTTAAATATATAATTTGTGACTCCTTAATTGTCTAGCTGAATACATCTAAACCATAGCTAAGGAATCCCTTAGAGGCAGCATTTTGGTAGGCAAATAGTGGGAGTGTTTTTGCTGTTTGGGTTCCCCCTGTTGTGGGGCTAGAGGAAGGAGGATCCTGGCTATAGCTGCCCCCCTCCATCAGAGTAACCCAAATTAGCAACCACTTTTCATTGTCTATTATCTTTCTCTAGAGTTGTGTAAGGGTTCTGTCTTTTCTGACAGCTTCTTTTTAAAAATATGTGCAGTTCCACAAGACATTTTTAACTTCCTCTGATTTTCTTGGTCAGAAGAGTACCTTGTAAACCCTAGGAGCAACAGGGAGATGAGAGCTTTCTAGAGCAAACTATCTATAGTTACCCTAAGGGAGAAGGAAGCTCAGTTGGCAGTTGTTTTTCCTGGTCTTGGTAGTATTCTCCACAGCTCTTTTATTGTAGTGTTGAACACACTGTCTGTAAATCAATGGGCAGGGACTCCGGCAATCAGATATTATTATGCCAAGAGATATGGTACCAGTCTTAGATAGGAGGGGAAGACCTTGAGGAGAGCACAAGGTCTAACCACAGACCAGAGGGGTATGAGAGACCTGAGATCACCAGACAACCAATCTGGTGTCCAGGGCAACATTGCTTTGGAGTCGAAGACCATTTTTAGAGGTGTTTTGCTAGGAATTGTGGCTTGACCCAGGCATTTGTTTAAGAGCAGCATGGTGTGGTGGATTTTGAGTCCTGGAAGATTTAAGTTCAAATCCTGCCTATGATACTTGAGTTCATATGGCTTCAGTTGAATAAAATGACCTATAAGTCACCTGTTAGGTCTAAGCATATGATCCTGTCTTTGTGACTCATTACTAGTCAGCATTCAAGGAGACTATGAGACTTGAATTATTTTGGAGAGTATTGTCAAATGTATTCTCTTTTTGAAAATCGAAAGCTGCAGAATGAATTGGTTCTTTGGCCCCAAAGGGCCCAAAGCACAAGGGTTTTTCACTGGATTCATTGTTCCTTCGCGCGGTGCGTGATAAATCTGTTTTCTTAGCATTCACAGTTGTTCTGTAGACTAGCTTGCTTGTCTAGGAGAACTGTTGGCTTCAAATATGGTATAATTTTGTACATTGCTATATGAGGACAGCATTAAAAGTAAATGGACTGTACTGTTGTGTTTCCATGTACACAAATCCAGTTGAAAAATGCTAGCCTTCAACTTGCAAGTCAAAGTTAAGTTGTTCAGGTTATCAGATGCTTATCAGAGATGACCTTTGACCTCACAGCTGGTTATAGCTCATTCTCAGAAGGCAGGTTTCAGACCAAAAAGGAGGAGCAAATCTGAATAATCCTAGTGGTCCCAGAATGGAACCACTTTGTGAAGTAGCAAGTTCACCTGGAACACAGGTGGCAGCATAGTGGGGTATAAAGAACTGAACTAGGAGCCACAAAACCCGAATTCAAATTCTGACTTTGCTGCTTAATATCTATGTCATGTTTGGGCAAATTAAAATGAAAATCTGGGATCGGGTTGATTTATCTGTAAAGTGAGAAACTTGAACTAGATGATTTTAAGGTCACTTCTAGCTCTACGTATTTGATGTTGTGATCTGTCACCATCAGCGTCCCCATTGCCTGGCAGGAACCAGTGGGGACACCGACACTGGGTAGAAAGTTGTGCAAGGCTGATTAAGAGACGAGTCTTGCCTTTACAAAACAATTCACTATAGGATTCTCCTAGTATATTTTGCAAAATTTTCACTTTTAATTTCTCAGAAATGCATCCTTATGGCTGGCCTTCCCCTTTTCTTTCCTCACCTCCTTTGGATCAGGGCTGCTTAACCTGGTCTCTTTGAATATTGTTTCTTCTTTTCTTTTTACTATTTTGATAACTTTAGTTTCTTTTCTAATCCTTTGGCAGCTTAGTGATGCAATGGTTA
>CM053602.1:26162337-26187931 GCA_028646575.1 Pseudocheirus occidentalis | reverse complement strand
TCCTTCCTTCCTTCCTTCCTTCCTTCCTTCCTTCCTTCCTTCCTTCCTTCCTTCTCTAACATATTTTATTTCATGTGTTTAAAAATGTTACTCTGAGAAGGATCCATATGTGTCATCATGCTGCCAAGGAGGTCCATGATACACAAACATGATTAAAGTCAAACCTGCTCTCAGGAAAGCATCTGATGAATTCATTTACACTACAGTATAAATGAGTAATGGGGCTTAATGTATTACCTTTCCCAGGAGTATTTGCATTTTTACAGAGGCCTGCATCTAGCTTAAACCAGTAAAACTAAATGCTAATGGTAGAGCTCAGACTTTAGAAAAAGCCATTCTTGGTGCTCCAGAAAACACATCACACATATATTTTATGTATTATGCATATATGATGTTATACATACATAAGTGTGTTTATATATACACACAAATGCATACATACATTTGTGTGTGTTTGTATACAGACACATATACATATACACATAGGGGCCTGTACCTGTGATTTCATTAGTGTGGGGAACCTTTCCAATTGTTTGAGCTTAGCAATTGCATTTCTCTAATAGTCTCTAAGAGCTTCCTAGGGTACTGAGAGTTTAGTCAGAAAGACTTGAACTCAGGTTTTTCTGACTCCAAGATCTCCTTTCCTCTCCAGTACACTGCCTTTGTGAGATGAGAGCCCAGTGCCCAACTGATATTACACATGCATGTGGCCAAAGCCAGGCTGTCCAGTTTCGAGAGTCACCACTAAGGCATCACTTTTCTAGTGGCAACACAGCCTAACAAAGGCAAATATCTAGGAAGAAAGCAGCAACCCATTGCTTGCTGCTACATTTATACATCAAAGTGCCAATAGTCATGGCTGACATCCGTGGCTGCCATCACCTCCACGAGATAAGAACAGGGGAGAGAAATGACACTTGGCATTGATTTGAGCCCGTAAGTCAGAACTACCCATGTGATCGGGCCATTGGCAGTCACAGCTTTCCATCAGTCCTATGGGGAACAAGGATCTCTGTCTAATTTCCAGTGAAGGGGAGTTCTTTGGAAAGTAATGGAACAGTAGATGTGAAGAGACTGAGTTATGGGTTATGGCTGCATTTGAAACTCCTGTTGTATAAGCTTTGCACAAAGGATTGTAAATAGGGAAGGAGTGAGGCTTAATGGGGGTGGAAAGTGGTGGGAACTCTCCATAAGGAAAGTAAGAAGTTCATACCTCAAGGCAAATGTCCCCCAGAGACAAATTCCCTTGGTTATGTCTTCTTTGAGCCTCACATTCCAAAAGCTACATGGATTTATTTTACCAGCAGCATTTTTCTCTCCCTTCTCCTCTGTGAAAGACAAAGGCTCTTGGAGCCCAAACGAGTAAATACTTGTTTTTCAACTTCCTTTCTCTTAGGAGCGGCCTTGCTCAAACTCAAGAGACCTGAAATGACATCAGGTTCCAGTTTCCTGATGAACATAATTTTTGTCCTAATTTTCGGTGTGGTAGGAAGGTCACTGAACTGGAAATGAAAAGATCAACCATCTCTTGAGCTTCTTGTATTAACTCTGTTTCTAACTAGCTATATGGCCTTGGGCAAATGCCTCCATTTTGGGGGCCTCAGGTTCCCCATTTCTAAAACAAAGGAGGAAGGCCTGGATTTCTTAACAGATACAGATCCTTTTAAGTCACCTAATCCAATGTCCTCATTTTACAGAGAAGGAAACTAGGTCCAGAGAGGAGATGTGGCTCACCTAAGGAACTACAGTGGTAGAGGCAGGTCCTGAAGCCCTCCCACCCCCCACCCCCAGCCCTTTGATTCCTGATTCAGTGTTCTTTGTACCACCACCCAATAACAGCTCATATGTATAAAGGTCTTAACGGTTAGCAAGCCCTTTTCACAATGTGATCCTCCCAGTAACATTGTGACTTAGCTGTACTTATTAGTCCTACTTTTCAGATAAGGAAACTGAGTCTCAGGGAATTGAAGTGACTTTAGCAGGGTCACACAGCAGAAGCAAGGTTGGAAGTCAGGTCTTTCTAATACTACAAGTCCAGCATGACGTTTACTAGCATGTTTTGTCTAAGTTCCCTTCTAGTGTTAACATTCTCTCCTGTTATTTTACTCCAAAGCCTTTCTGTGGACTACCACCCAGTAAATGATCCCACACACAATACATTTGTCGAAGCTAGACTGCCTGTGAATAGCCATCCAATTATCTCTCCAAATTTGGTATTGCAGTTTGAGGTTAACCATTGAGCCATACCATGATGCCTTGTTTTCTTGTGCTTTTTAGGAAGTCATCATTTAGACATCATAAAAATGTGCTTTCTCTAAGACAGAGAAAAATTCTCCAGAAATTCATCCCAGATTTCAGTTTCTTAGTCCGCTGTGTTCTCAGTGATAAATGCAAACAAATAGGTGGCTCTATTGTTGAGCTGAAAGTATCCTCCTCCATTTCTCCATTTACATTTTACAGAGTGTGAGTTCATGGCAGTGATGTTCTCCAGCTCCATGTGAAGTGAGATGCCAAATGCAAGACAGAGCTTTGCTAGTAGTATTGTCCAAACGTGGCCTTCAGACCACAGGCCTTCAGCTCAGTAGCCTGTGAGTCATGGGGATCTTTCTCTTCTCACTCTCTTTGGCTCCTAACCATCTATACAGATAGATTTTTCTGTAGCCCAGTTGAATATAAATGTCATCTTTGTGTTACCTGTGCATTTTGTTACTCATATCTCCTTTTGAAATGGGACACGAAGTACATATTTTAGGACATCATAGCTGCCATAAGCACTTGTGGCTTCCCATACATTGTGAAATAATCCATGCCTTAGAAGATGGCCCTGAAAGATAAAACCATTTCAGCTGTCACTTCTGTTCACTATTCAGCTGGTCATTCAGTCAACAAGCCTTTATTAAACTGTTGCTGTGGGCCATGCACTGTGCTAAGCATTAGGGATACAAAGAGTGGCAAAAAACAAACCAGATGGAAATAAAAATAAAAGCAGTTCCTTCCTTCAAGAAGCTTACACTTTTAATGGAGAAAACAAGACATATGTCACTAAAGGTATGTAGAAAAAATATACAAAGTAGATGGCAAGTGTCAACCTCACAGAGTTTGTTTAAGAAAGACAAACAAAATCAGGTTGTGTCCATGTTTAAATTTCTCTCAAAGCAAGTGGTGATGCTTTGCATGGCAGCTAACAGTTTGAAACTGAGAGCCCAATTTGGGGGTTGGGTTCATACGTAGTTTATGTCTCCTTTGAATAGTAAGTGTTCCCAAGGGTGCCAATCAACTCTGGGAGTTAATACGCTGTTAATAATCCCAGTTAATACACTGGGAGGTGGGCTATATTAAAGAGACGGTCTTGAGGTATGTGACTTAGGTCACCTAAATCTTGGTCAAAGACACATCAATTTCCATATCACCTGTCTTGACAGTAGGGAAAATCTACATTTACCCAGCCCTGTCTGAGAAACACAATGAGCAGGAATACACCCACTAGATTAGCTCTTCGCCTGGGTTGGTTTCTGGATAAGAATAGCTTGGGTTGGGGGGTTGACCAGGATAAGGAGACTCAATGCAATCTCATTATCAATGATGTCCTTCTGAAGAAGAAACTGAACTTTGGAAGAAGGGGATGGGGGAAGCTCTGAGTCTCCAAGATAATGATTACATAAGAAAAATCATTTTTCACAAAAGTAATCTCACAGGGGGGAAGGAAGTAGTGGGGAGGGATGGGGGAAAGAACAGAAAAGGCCTCTTAAGATTTGAGCTGAGTCTTTAATGAAGCCAGAGGTTATGAGACAGACCATTCCAGGTATGGAGGACAGCCCCTGCAAAGTCATGGAGATGGGAGATGGAGGGTACTAGGTGAAGCAGGTGGAGTTGGATCATTAAATGGACGAAGGAAAGACTAGAAAAGTCTGAAGGTTCTGAATGCCAGAGGAGTTTGTACTTGATCCTGGAGGAGCCACTGGAAATAAGTGAGGTAGGAGATCTAACATAACCAATTGAAAAATAGAAAAATCAACTTTGTAGCTATGTGGAGAATAGAGTGAAGTGGAGAGAGACTTCAGACAGAGCCACCAGGTGCTGAGGGGCTGACATAGGGTTGTGACTGTGTAAGGAAAGAGAGTTGCTGTGAAGGTACAAATGGCAGGATTTGATAATGGATTGCATGTGTGGAATGAATGAGAATGAAAAGTCAAGAATGATGCCAATGTGGCACATGTGGGTGATTGGGAGGATGGATAGAACCCCTAATAGTAAGTAATAGGGGAGTTAGGAAAAAGAAGGATTTGGGAAAATATTTGAATGAATTCTGTTTTAGACTTTGAGTTTGAGATGTCCAAAAGGCATGTGATGATATGAGACCAGCTCAGGAGCAAAGTTAGGACTAGATAATATAGATCTGAGAATATTTGCATAGAGATCATTAAATCTACAGAAAAGCAAAGTACACACAAAATTCTTCCTGCAGTGGGAGATGACACAAATGCATGTCATATTCTCAAAGATTCTTTCTTTTTGTTCATTATGTGGCCTTTGGTAGTCACTTAACTTGAACACATTCCTCTGAACCAGCAGCTTCCTGGTTTATTTGGCAGTGTCAAAATATTCTATTATAGAATTTCAGATACTTTACTTGTCTTCTGCTGGAAAACCACAAGATGGCACTATAGGGAGACAGTCTGTGGTGTGCTTATCTGTGGACCACTTAGATTCTATATGTTACAGGCAACATATAGAAGGAAGAGCACCACCCAACCTGACATTCTTTAGAAAACTTGTTTCTAGTATACAAATTCATCATAATACATGCTGCTATTGTTATAATAATTCACACATATGTGTGTATGTGTAATTTTAAACATTTAGATATGTATATATCTCTATATGTCTGCTAATGTTGGCACTGTTTCCTTGATAAGATCTACTGTGACCCTTCATCAAGATTTGAAATGATAAATTCTGAAGCCTGACTTGCTTCTTAAAATACATAGAGGGTACCACCATTCTTTTAGTCTCCTATGATCAGTGTTTGGGAGGCTCTGAAAGGAACACGTGGAAGAGATATATCGGACTGACTACCAAACTCAAGGTATTGTGAGCTGTTGTGTTGACCTCATTGTTGTATGCCTGTGAAACTTGGGCTGTTGACCAGCACCATGCAAGGAAACTGGCTTCCATTTGAGTTGTCTTAGGAAGATTTTGAAGATCACCTGGCAAGATAAGGGACCAGAAACTGAGATTCTTTCTCAAGTTGAACTGCCAGACATTCAAACTCTTCTGCAGAAAGTGCAACTCTAATGGACTGGCTACGTTGTTTGAATGCCAAACACGTGGTTGCCTAAAAGACTTCCAGAGAACTCACGTGAGACAAGCGCTCACAAAGGTCAGAAGAAGTGATACAAGGACAGTCTCAATGTCTCTCTGAAGAATTTTGGAATTGATTGTGAGATATGTGAGACATTGGGTACAGGATTGCCCAGTGTAGTATGCCCATATCAAAGGAGATGCTCGCTCTATGAGCAAAGCAGAATTGCAGTGGCTCAAAAGAAACATGAGATGCACAAATTTAGAGACATCTCCATTCCAAATGTTCACATGGTTTATTTGTGTCCGACCTGTGGTAGAACCTTCTGAGCTCATATTGGTCTGATCAGCCACAGTCAGACACACTCTACATTAACCTCAATGTAGTGGTGCCATTTTGGTGTTCTTTGAATATGAAGAACAACAATCAATGTTCATAACTTTGATATTATCCTAAACTCTTCATTCTACCTCACTCATGTAGGCAGTCAGTTGCCAAATTTCACCATTTCCACCTCTACTATAGGTCTCCCATCTGACTTCTCTTTACTTATACCTTAGTGATGGTCTTACACCTCCCTTAGACTATGGCACTTATCTTCTGATTGATCTCCCTGCCTCAAGTCTCTCTCCTTCTTCCACTCAGTGACCACAGTGATTTTCCTTAAGTACACATTTGATCATGTCATGCCCTACTCAATAACCTCAGTGGCTTTAGGATCAGACATAAAATCAGCTGGTTGACTTTTGCCCTTTACAACCAATCCTCAGTCTACCTATATCTATATCTATATATCTGTATCTGTATCTATATCTATATCTATATCTGTATCTGTATCTGTATCTGTATCTATATCTATATCCGTCTCATCATATATTTTTTTCAGGAGGAAGTATGGAGGCAAAAGATGGGGGGGGGAGAGTACTAACCAGGAGAATCAAGAAAAGTCCTGGAGGAAAATGGTGGCACTTTAGCTGAGTTTTAAGGGTAACTAGGGGTGCAAAGAGATGGAGGTGAGGAAGGAAAGCATTCTGGGCACTGAGAGGACAGCTAATACAAAGGCATGGAGGTGGGAGATGGAATATCTTGTATGGAGAATAGCAAATACGTCCATTTATCTGGAATATAGAGTGCATGAGTAAGATGAAATCAGCTTAGAAAGATGGGTGGAAATCAGATTATGAAGGACTTAAAACGTCAGAGGAGTTTCTACTTTCTCCTAGAGGCAGTAAGGAGATGGTGACACATGTTCAGCAGATGATCAATGTGATCTGACCTGCTTTTTAAGAATCTCTCCTTGGCGTCTGAGTTGAGGAAGGAGAGGGGAAGAGACTTAAGGCAGGGAGGCTGAATAGGAGAATATTGCAGTAGTCCAGAAGAGGGATGATGAGGGCCTGAACTGGAATGGTGGCAGTGGGAGTAGATGGAAGAGGTCAGATGAAGAAATTTGGAGTTAGGATCAGCAAGACATTGCAACCAACTGATTGTGTGAGGTGAGAGAAAGGATCTTTCTTTTAGGAAAAAAAGTTATTTTTATTTGGCCTTTTGTTTTTACATCACATCATTTCCAAATATGTATTTTCCCTTTCCCTACCCAGTGAGCCATCAGTTGTAACCAAGTCTTAAAAGGAAAAAAAACCCCAACAGTTTTTCCAAACCACCCACCATAAGCGGTCCTTAGCACAGTGCCTGACGTGTAGTGGGTGCTTAATAAATGTTTATTGGTTGATTGATTATTGATCTTGTCAGTATATGCAATATTCCATGCCCAGTTTCCTGCTGTTGCTGCGGATGGGAGAACTGCATTTACTCATCTTTTGGGGATCCAGTTTAGGTTATTATAATTACCCAGTGTTCAGTTTTATCTTGTTATTTCTGGTTAAATTGTTGCAATCACTGTTTACATTGTTTTTCTGATTCTGCTTACCTAATTGAGTCTTCTCAGAAAATGAGCCCATTGAGACAGCTGAAATCTCAAGATCATAGATGGAGAGTTGAAGGGGCCTTCAAGGCCATGTACAACCTGAGACCCTGTGAGACTAGAGAGTCAAGACTGCAGGGGATCATAGTCCAATACTGGCTTCTTCAGACAGGAAATGGTTTATCATTGTGTTAGCATTGTCTTCTTCCCCCATCTCTCTCTTCCCCAAGTTCAGATTTTCTTCAGGGCCTTCATCTCATTCGTTACTTTTGAATCTAGTGTAAACTCACCATGTGAGTAATCCAGTAATCATTAGCAGGAGTTCTGGTCATACTGCATCTGGTGTGTGTGGAGCTCAGTTCTGTGTTACCAAACCAGGGGGCCCCTGGAAGAGGGCATCCAGAATGGCGAGAAGACTTGGTTAAAAGAACAGGTGGCATTTGTCAGAAGGGAGTTCTTTGTTTCTTTGGAGGGGGGTGGGCAGGGCAATTGGGGTTAAGTGACTTGCCCAAGGTCACATGGCTAGTAAGTGTTAAGTGTCTGAGGCCGAATTTGAACTGAGGTCCTCTTGACTCCAGGTTGCTCTATTACCTGTGCCACCTAGCCACCCCAGAAGGGAGTTCTTAGAGGAGAATGGGCTAGCTGTCCTTGAGGATTTTAAAGGACTGTTAGATGAAAGTGGGATTATACTTGTTTCACTCAGGTTCAGAGAGGAGAGCCAATGAATGGGCACCTGAAAGGTGCAGAGAAGCAGATTTGGGTCAAAATACTGTGAATAATGAATATTTTCCAAAAGTAGAATGTGCTGCCTCAAGATGTATTGGATTGCCCATCAGTGAAAGTCTTCAAATAAAGCCGAGCTGAGCATTTGTCAGGGGTGTGGCCGAGGGCATTCTTCCTTGGGTTAGAGGAGGTGGTCTCTGGCATCTCCTTCGATATTCAGTCTGCGATTCCTTGAAGAGCAGCGCAGCATTTGAAATCATTGCTCACTTTCTTCTTCTGGATGCCCTGTCCTTGATTTTTCACAGCACTGTCCTCTCCTTGCTCCCCTTCTCCCTGTCTGATCGTTCCTTCTCAGCTTCTTTTGCTTGATCATCATCTAGATCTCCTCTCCCATGCTCTGGTATGTTCTTGGGGGTCTCTCCTTGGCTTCCTTCTTTTCTGCCCTCCATTTTTGGCTCCCTCATATAGCGCAGTTCATCTGCCACCTCCTACAAGAGGCCTTCCCTGATTTTACCCAGTATTATTGCCCTCTCTCCTGGCACCTGAAATATTTAATATTTTGTCTATGTTTTGTATTAATTTGTGTACTTTTTATTACAACAGAAGATAAACCCCTTTAGGGCAAGGGCCAATTAATTGTTGTCACTATATCCTTAATGCCCAGCATCATGTCCTACACATAGTAGGCACATAATAGATGATTGTTGAACTGAACTGAATTGAACTGAGTAATGAATGGAGGTGAAATGTGTTTAAGAATATAACAGGTGATCCATGAGTGGAAAGGGGTGGGAGCTGGTGCTGGAAAAGGTAGATCAAGACAAAGGTCTGAGGACCTTTAACATCAGGTCCACGACTCAGCACCTTAGCACAGTATCTAGTACAGGTATGGGGAACCTGTGGCCTTCTAGATCCTGGGGTGAGGCCCTTGGACTGATTCCAAGTTTTACAGAACAAATCCTTTTATTAAGGGAATCTTTTCTGTAAAATTTGGACTCAATAAGGGGGCCACACTTGAGGACCTAGAGGACTACATGCAGCCTCAAGGCCACAAGTTACCCAACCCTGGCCTAACACATAGTAGGAGCTTAATAAATGTTCACTGACTGACTTCAGTCTTTTCTTGAAGGGTAAACAAAACTGTTTCAATAATATTTCATCCCATCTGTTGCAGATTAGTCTGTTGATCCCAGTTGTCAATGTTTGTGCAATTGTTGTAGCTGATCACAAGAGGGGGCTACAGGCACAGTATAATAAAGGAAAGGGCCTAGCTGGAAAAGGATTTTTTTTTCCTTCCTGAAATAACTGAAGGCCTTGCCTGACTTGATTTCTTCCTTGCACTTACAGCCTCAGGGAGGTAAGAGACTTCTCCCTGAACTAAAATGGAAAGGCCACATTCACCTTGCAGAGTGGGAGGGAGGATTAACCAGCTTTTAAATTAGTTTTCTAGGGAAGAAAGGAAGATAAAAGTAAAAAAAGTACATTTCCTTTCTCCTAGGTGAATCAAAACAGACAACCACTATTTCACAGCAATGGCCTGGGCAGCTGAAGGGATCAAACAGTTTGAGACTTAGAGCCAGAAAGGGCCTTAGAGGCCATCTAGTCTAACCCCTCATTTTACAGAAGAAGAAACTGAGGCCCAGGGAGGGGAAGGGACTTGCTTAAGGTCATCCAGCTAGTGCATAGTGAGAGCTGGGAGCTTGAGCTCCAAACTCAGTTATTTTCCCAATGTACTTCAGGCTTTAGAGATAGAAGGAATCTTAACCATCATTTAGGCCATTTTAGAGCTCCTTATTTTCACAGAAGAGAAAATTGAATCCCAGAGAGGGGAAGCTACTTGCAGGTCACACAAATAGAGGAATGACTACATTCTGAGTCAATCCAACTGAGGATATTGCAAAGAAAAAAATCACAATTTGCCTGATAGACTGGTTGGCAGGATTCTTTTGTCTTTGTCCAGCCCTTCCTTGTTTCAGAATATTTTGCAGTCATTACCCAGTGAATGCAAGTCAGTGTCTTCTCCCCAAATCCTGCATGGTTCCTTGACTCCAGAGAAGCATCCTAGGGGATAATTCCTTGCTTTTCAAGCCCTTCCCCCCAGCCATGGACTAGATAATTAGTCTTCATCTACCAATATTAATCATGGAACCTAGATTGCCCAGGTAAAATCCCCCCTTTTCCCATATATATGTATGTATATACATACATATACATATATATATTTCCACTGGAAATATATACATATTTCCCATATACACGCACATATATACCCCCCCCACACCCCAACACGCACACACACACAGAGTCATCTACACTGATTAAGCAGCTGGAAGTTACAAACGACCTCTCCCTGTTCCCCTAAAAAACAACTTGCTCGTAGTTTCAGATGTTACCAGGGTAGAAGCAATTTGCTCAAATGGCTTTTGCCCATGTGATGGCTTCACCCAGTGCCAGACATCTTTGCCAACCACTGATACTTACCATTTGCTGCCTTGTGCCCTCCCCCCAAACACCATGATTAACTGCTGAGAAAGAGAGAGGGCCTCACAACTTCATCTGCTGGCACTGCAGGAATGCAGCAGCCAAATAGCAGCAGGGAGAAAAACGCCTTGGAAGTTATCCATTTTAAAGGCAAGGAAAGAGGAGGTGGGAAGAATTTACCTCCAAAGTCAAAGGGCCGACCGAAGCCTGAATGAGAAGAAAGCTTTCTTGGGGACCCGGGCAGATAGGGTCATGCTCATTTCCAACCACTTTTCTGTCTCATTTGCTACCAGGCTGGCCCCTTGACAGTCGTCATTTGAAGTGCTACTGTGCCAAACGAGGCCTCTTTGCTCAAGTCTCCCTGTTAAAAGTTGAGCATGGGTGCTTTAAAGAATCTTAGGAAAGAAGGCCTAGTTAGATCCATAGTTTGAATCATAGAAACAGTGTGGTAGATTTCTATGGCAGAGGACTCCTGGGTTCAAGTACCGAATCTGGTGCTTACATTGAACCTCTCCAGGGCTCAGTTTCCTCATATCAAAAATGAAAGGGTAGGATTAGATGAAATATAAGGTCCTTTCTAGCTCTAATTCAATGATTCTATGATATTTCATGATCTTAAATAATAGAGCTATCAAATATCAGAGCTAGAAAGCTCCTTATTAGCCCAGTGGAGTGGATTGATCCCTGGACCCAGAATTGGGAAGACCTGGGTTCCAAAATCCCACCTTTGACATTAGCTTTGTAATCATAGGCCAAGACTCAGTTTCCTCAGATATAAAAATAGTGCATATTTTCTGGGCTTGTTGTGAGGCTTGGCTGAGATCTTGAATCTGTAGCAGTTTACTGTGCTTAGAATGACATAGGAATGTGAGCTGCTTCTCTTGTTATCATTCATCTTATCCAACAATCATTTTACAGATGGGGAAATTTATCAGAGGAGCAGCGTGATATATTAGAAGTCATTATTTTAACTGATATTCATGTAGTGCTTGAAAACTGGCAAATTTCTCTGTATTAAGCCTCATGATAACCCTGTGAGGTATAGACTATTGAATCCATTTTTACAGATGAGGAAATTGAGGCTCAGGATATTTAGACCAACTTCTTCATTTTTCAAACTGAGGCCTAGGAAGTTTAAGTGCCTTACTAGAAACCAGTAACTGTCAGAAGTGGAATTCGAATTCAGGTTTCATTGACTCCAATAAGATTCAGGGTTGGAAAGAGAGCTGAATTTAGCGTCAGTAAGACCTAGGTTTGAGTTCTGTCTCAGTGACTCACTCATAGGCCTCAGTTGTATCTTTCGTTAAAATAGAATAATAATATAATCATAATAATAATGCTTTCTGTACTAATGTAATCATTGACTCAGTCAACAAGTATTTATTAAACACTGTGTAACAGGCACTTTGCTAAGCACTTAGGGATATAAAGAAAGGCAAAAACATGGTTGCTGCCCTCAAAGAGCTCCCATTCTAATGAGGAGACAATATGCAAATATATATAAGTATAAGAGATAGAGAGCAGATTGATGGTAATCTCAGAAGGAAGGCACTAGCAGTGAGCTGGTGGTAGACTGAGAAAGGTTTTTTGCAGAAGGTAGGATTTGTACTGAGTCTTGAAGGAAGGCAGAGAATCCAGGAGGTGGAAATGAGGAGGGAGAGCATTCCAGGCAGGGGGGCCAACTAGCCCAAAGGCATGGAGATGGGAGATGGAATATTTTGTTCTAGGAAGACCAAGAAGGCCAGTGTCACTGGATTCTAGCGTGCATGGAGGGGAATAAAATGAAAGAAGATGGGAAAGGTAGGAAGAGGTCAAATTGTGAAAGGTTTTAACTGCTGAAAAGACAACTTGATATATGGTGTCTCTCAAGTCTTAGTACAGTCTTAAGCTTGAATAGGTCAGAACTGCACTGAAACTTTTGGGACCCTTTTATTTGATCCTGGAGGTAATAAGGAGCCACTGGCATTTGTTATGTAGGGAGGTGATTTAGTTAGGCCTGTCTTTTCAGAAGATCACTTTGGCATCCGAGAGGATAGATCTGAGTGCGGAGAGAGTAAAGGCAGGGCAACCAACCAGGAGGCTCCTGTGATAGTCCAAATGAGAGGTACTGAGGACCTGAATTAGGGTTGTGGCTATGTGAGTAGAGATAAGGGGATACATAGGAGAGATGTTGTAAAGGTAGGAATGGACAGAGACTTGGTAACAGTTTCAGTACAAGGAGGAGAGTAGTAAGAGTGAGGTTCTGGGGTTGACATTAAGGTTATGTGACAGAGAAGATGGTGGTACTGTTGACAGTAATATGGAAGTTCAGAAGAGGAGAATTTTGGGTGGAAAAGATAATGAGTTCTCTTCTGGAAAGGATGAATTTGAAATGTTTGCAGGTCATCCTGTTCTAGATATTCAAGAGGCATTTGGTGATTTGATATGAGAGGTCAGGAGAGAGGTTAGGGCTGGATAAAAAGATCTGGGAATCATTTGCATGCATGTTTGTCAAACCCATGGAACATGATGAGATCACCAAAAGGAATGATATAAAGGAAGAAAAGGAGAGGACTCAGGACACCTACAGTTACTAGATGTGACCTAGATGAAGCTCCAGCCAAAGAGACCAAACAGGAGTGGCCAAACAAGTAGGAGGAGAGCCAGGAGAGAACTGTGTGGAAAAACCTAGGGAGGAGAGAGTATTTAGAAGAGGGTTATTGACAGCATTAAAAGCTCCAGCTCAGTGATGGTTGAGAAATGAGAAAAGGTCATTAGATTTGACAATTAAGAAAGATCATTGGTGACTTTGGAGAGCAGTTTTAGTTGGTTAATAAGATTAGAAACCAGATTGGAAAGTGTTTAGAGAGGAGAGGAAGTAGAGGCAGCAAGTGTAGATTGCTTTCATAAATAATTTAGATCAAAAAGTGAGTTTTTTTAGGGATTAGAGAGACATGGAAATATGTAGGTAGCAGGGAAACAGTGGGTAGATAGGGAGGCATTGAAGATGAATGAGAATTTAGGGATGATAGAGGGAAATCTGTAGGAGAAGTTGGAAAGAGATAGGATCAAGGGCCCAAGCATGTCACATTATTGACTTACATTTGAGTTGGAGTCCAGTAATCAGATATTTTTAAAAAAAATATTGATCCCTTTTGTTTTTACATCATATTTATTTCCTAATGTGTCCCTTTTTTCTCCCCTCTCTTCCCTGACTTGTGACAAAGATAAGGAAAAAGCAGTTAAAAAAACAACCATTTTATTGACCGACACTATGTGAAACATTTCACACCCATACTCTTTCATCTCTGCAGAGAGAAGAGAGGGAGATGCATTTTCTCATCTTTTCTTAGGGGCCAAACTTGGTCATTACAATGACACAAAGTTTAGTTTGGTTTTATTATTCTTTGCCTTTTCCTTGTTGTTATCGTTATATATGTTGTTTTCTGGATTTTGCTTAATTTGTTCCGTTTTAGATCATGTTCTTCTCATCTTTTTTCTGAAGTCCTCTTCATAATTTCTTGTGATGCAATAATATTCCATTACATTAGTATACCACAATTTGTTCCCCAGTCAGGGAATACTCATTTTATTTATAGTTCATTGTTACCTGATTTCCTTCAGCACCACTTCCTGGTTAGATCTCTGGGTCAAAGGGTATGGATATTTCAGTAACTTTTTAAAAACTTAATTCTAAGTTACTTTCTTGAAGGGTTAGACCAATTTAGAGGGCCACCAGTAACATATCATTGTGAATATCTTCCTGTAATGTCTTCAGTGTTTATTATTTCCATCTTTTGTCATCTTTGTCAGTATGATAGATGCAAGGTTCAATGTTAAATTTCTCTTATTTTTAGTGTTTCAAAGCAAACTTTCTATGGTTAGTAGCTCATAATTCTTCCTTTGAGAATTGCTTGCTCATATCAGTTGACCACATATCTAGGGGAAATGGCTCATGATCATATATTTGTGTTAATTCTCTTATGTATCTTGGATATCAGACCTTTATCAAAGATATTTGATACACAGATGTTTCCTACAGGACAATTCCCATCTTATCTAAGCTGCAATGACTTTTTTGGACAAAAGCTTTTCCATTTTATGTAATTGACATTTTACCTTATATTTTATAATCTCTACATTTTGGTTTGGAGTTTTCACCCTAGTCATAGTTCTAAAATGTGTCTACAACCATTTTCCTAATTTTGCTTTTTAGATGGCATCTTTTATATTTAGGTTGCTAATCCATTTGAAATTTATTATCGTGTGTGGTGTCAGATGCTAGTCTAAGCCTATTTTTTGGTCAAACTGCTTTCTAGTTTTCCCAGCAGTTCTTGTCTACTAGAAGGTCCTTTTGTAATTAGTTTATGATTTTGGATTTATTGAATGCTGAATTATTGATTATTAAGTTGTTTCTGATTCTTACTGATCTACTTTTCTGGTTTTTAAATAGTACTAAATAATTTTTGATGAATATTAATTGCTTCATAATGTACTTAAAAGTCTAGAAGAGCTACTTCATCTTCCTTCTTACTTCTTTCATTATTTCCATTGACCTTTTGTTTCTACAAATGAATTTTGTTATTTTTTTGTTTGTTTTATAAATAATTCTTTGGAGTTCAGTAGGAATGCATTGAATGTTTAATTTAGATAGTATCATTATGTGTATCCTATTGGTACAACCAACCACGACACTGAATATCTATTCAGTTATTTAAATCTTGCTTTATTTATGTAAAGAGTGTTTTGTAATTGTATTTATGTGTCATAAGTATGTCTTAATAGATTGACTGCTAGATATCCATTTTGTAGTTTCTTTAGGTGGGATTTCTTTCTCTCATTTCCTTCTGGTCTTTGTTATTGTCTCTAGATCTTTCTCACATGAACTTTTATGTAGCCATGCATTCCCCATCTCCTATTTGTGCCACGGATTATGTTTTGGATGTAGCTATAAGGCTTTACATCTAGAGGCATCATGGCATAGTGAAAAACATTCTAGACCTACTGGAATCCTGACTAGCTGGCAATGAATCTCACCTTGAATGCTTACTTAGTTTTGGGAGTATAGGCAAGTGACTTCACCTCTATTTCCCTCAATTTCTTCCTCTTTAAAAAGGGAATAAGAATAAAACATATGTCCAAGGTGGTTCTGAAGAAAGCACTTTGCAAACCTTAACATTCTCTGAAATACTTGAAAACTTATTATTACTTTTTAATATTTCCTGCCTTTCCAAGACAAGCAAGAAGAATTGAGGGATGAACATAGGTATGTTAGAGCTTTAGAATCATGATCTAATATCGAAATTCCATATGCAAACACAATGACAGCTTGAGTTTCTTCCTCCTTCCCCCCAAGAAAAGGGAGCATTTTTTTCTGTCCCTCCCTTTTTTTCCCCATCTCAGTACATCACGTCTCCCTGCCTTTAGCAGCCTGAAAACAGGGCAGAATCAATGATGGAAATTCTTAGACTTACTCTTTATTCAAATTCATGTGTTCACAGTCTGACCTCTTCTTAAAATCCAGCTTCTTTCATGCCTGCAGCCCAATTTACTTTGTGGCTGCAGCTCTATTTTTCTCTGTTCCCTGAAAGTAATCCATTCCATGCTCACAAAGTGGATTCTTCTGTGTCTGACATCTGGTTTCTTTCATGTTCATAGTCTGGTTTCTTCTTATCACAGTCCCCCTTCTCTTCTGAGCCTCCTCCCATGACTGCAACTCACATTTAACCCATGCCCTGGGTCTATTGTCTTCCATCATTGCAGCCTAAATTTTGTCATGGTTCTCTGTTGGTTGTGGCAAGGACTCTTTATGTATATATTATGATCATTTTTAGGACTGGAAAAAGTTAAAGAAACAAGTTGAGACTCATCCTACCTCCAATTTGGCAAGACGATAGTGACAGAACAGAGACAGTCCCCTTGTTATAGCTCCCTTCCTTATTGCTTTTCCACCCCCAGGGACATCAAGAGGGCACCCCCACTCTCTGGACAGTATCACTCATTGTAAAGACATCTGAAGATACCACCAGCCGCTATGTATCCATTTACCCCACCCTATTAACTATCTCTCCTATCCCCCAAATCTCATTTCTTTTTCTTGTTCAGGTGCCTTCCCTTCTTCCCTCCATGCTGCATTCTGTTCAAGTGGTTTGTAGTATACTCCCACAATAATGACTCACATTTCTCTTTCAATTGATTCTTTCCCTTCTGCTTTCTGGATTTCTTTGATTTCAGCATCTTGAAAAATGAATGCTGCTTTATATACCTACCCTTTTATGTATTTGGTACTTTTTTGAAAATAGTATGTACTTTACATATTTTTTCATTTTCCCCATTACATGTAATTAAAAAAAATTTTTTTGGAGGGGGGAAGGTAGGGCAGTTTGGATTAAGTGACTTGCCCAAGGTCACACTGCTGGTTTTTGTGTTAAGTGTCTGAGACCGAATTTTTTTTTTTTGGAGGGCAATTGGGGTTAAGTGACTTGCCCAAAGTCACACGGCTAGTAAGTGTGTCATATGTCTGAGGCTGGACCCGAACTTAGGTCCTCCTGATTCCAGGGCCAGTGCTCTACTCACTGTGCCACCTAGCCGCCCCCTGAGACTGAATTTGAACTCAGGTCCTCCTGACTCCAGGGCTGGTGCTCTATTCACTGCACCACCTAATGTTCATTTAAAAAAAAGTTGAGTTCCAAATTCCCTCCTTCCCCTCCCCCCTCAATGAGAAGTCAGACAATTTGATATAGATTATACATATGTAGTCATGCAAAACATTTCCAGATTAGCCATGTTGCAAAAGAAAACAGACAAAAAAACCCCAAGAATAATAAGGGAAGTTTAAAAAGTCTGCTTCCATCTGCATTCAGATGCCATTAGTTAGTTCTTTCTCTGGTGGTGGAGAGCATTTTTCACCATGCATCCTTCAGAACTGTCTTGGGTCATTGTCTTGCTGAGGACGGCTGAGTCATTCATAGTTGATATTGCCGTTACTCTGTCTTAGTCTGTATAAAAGACATGTTTAGCATCCAATCTTAGAATCATATATTTGTAGCTGTACTACCTAGTCCGTCCTTAACTTTGCAAGTGAAGAAACGGGGGCTCAGTTAGCTACAATAACTTGGCCAAGTTTGCAAAAGTAGTAAGTGGCAGAATGAGGATTTGAACTCAGTTGGTATAGCTCTGTAGTCTGTGCTCTGTCAGATATTGTATGATGCTCCCCCTTCCCGCTATCAGTTTAATTTTTTCCTATGTGAATCACCAAGCTAATCTTTGTGGTTTGGCATGGATCTCATTGAAGAAACTGTGTGCTCTTCTTGGACTTGAGTTACCTTGCAAATGGGATCATCTAGAGGACCTCTCTTCTTCCATTTGGAACTGATGCTAGACATCCTTTAAGACGGTGGCAGATACCCTTGATCAACAATCACCTTCTATTTTATGCCTCACGTGGTAGTAAAGATCAAAGGGTTATCCACAAAAGTTCTTTCTCTTGTTCCATAGGATCCTAGATCTGGAGATCATAGGGACCTCAGAGGCTATTTAGTCTAATTCCCTTATTTTACTGAAGGAGAAACTGAAGATTATGGAAGCTAAGTGACTTATGCAAGGTCACTTAGCATCTGAGGTGAAATTTGAACTCAGGCTCTCTGACAGTTTTCTGTCCACTGTACCTCACTTCTTCATCTTTGAATGAATTTTGTATACTGTTTCTAACATAGGCTTTGGAAATATCTGGCTGGAGTAGGGTCCTTAAAGTTATATTTTCCTGAATGCAATCAGATTCTTTTACTGTTGACAAATGGTAAGCACAGTGGGATCTTCTGTTCTTTTTCTTCCTATCAGTGATATGACTGTAAAGATATAATCTATTATAGAATACCATTGGCAAAAGCTTCCGTCTTCTCTTCTACACTTAAGGATGCCTGTGATACTTATGCAGATTATTCTTATAAAGATTTTTAAAAGGATGGGGAAGTAGACATATGGGGAAGTCATTTTTGATATGGTCTCAATTGCCTTTTTTGGAGTATTGATGTTCATGATTTTTTCCAAGTGTTTAATGTCTTTCTTTCCAATTTCTTGGGAACTGATCCAGTAAAATCTAAACTCCTTGAGAGATGATTTCATTTTGTTCTTTTTATCTTCAGTGCCTGGCACAAAGTAGATGCTTAATTTAATAAATATATATTAAATTGAATTGATCTTTCAAAGTCCTCAAAATGATGTTGCCTTCAGCACAGATTTCATCTGTACGTAATTGATCTGGTCCAGCTGTTCTTCCTGTCTTTGCTTACGAGAATATCTGCTGCATTACACAGCTTGTTGGGTGCTATTATATTCATCTAAATGTGGTGACTTCATGACTAGGGATGAAGAAAATAATTTGTTTTAGAAATTTTGATAGATCTTTTCATCATTTTAATTTCTTGTAATCCTAACCTTCTACGATATTTCATAAGATTTTGCAAATAAATTTGAATCCTAGACTGCTGTTGCTCTTGGCCGCCCTTTCTCTCTGCTCAGCAAGGAGATTGAGTGTTTGTTGGCAGAGGCGGTTTTTAGGTTCTTTTGGCCTCTCCATTGTGGTGATTAAATAAAATTTCTTAGGAAACAGGCACAGTCTGTCAGCATCTGTTATTTTATTCATTTCCAATTTTCCAATATTAACAGATTGTTTAAAAAGAGCTCCTATCTATTCATATATAGTCAGCTTTATTTTTGTGGTGTTATTCAGTGCTTACCATGTTTGGAACTTTTCAGTATTCTTCTTGAGGAGATTTTTGGGATATAAATGTGTAAGGCTTTTGTATAGTTTTTAAATTTGGGCCTATTGTGTTTCTTAATCTCGACCATATTTTATGTTATATATTTTTTTGTTGGACGACCCTGTGCGCCCATATTTGAAATCACTGAGTACTAACAGTTTAGAATCTTAATGAATTCTTCATAAATTTTTTTCTACCTTCTATCTTCTGCAGGACATGCTGTTAGTTCGTAAGCCACAGTTATTTTCATGGTAATTTTTTGCAAATGCTCATCTTGGGCACTGCCATAGGAGAAGACCAACTGCTTCATGAAATGATGTTTCTTCTTGCCTTTGACTTCCCAATAAAACTAGCTCTACTGGCTCCTTTACTTTCTTTCCTCTTCAAGGAGAACCTGTGAGTCATCCTATTTAGCTTAAACTTCATTTTTCCTCTGGTTTCATTTTTTTAGTAAGAATGTCAAGATTAATATTATTTACTCCATCCAGCAATGTGGCCATTCATTGGTCACTGGACAAGGATCTCATATTTAGAGTATCAGTGGTTAAAGGAATGTTGACTCATGTTTCAAAAATAATGATTCCTAGGCCCCTCTGTCTATTTTATCTGCCACTCTGCTCTTGTCGCCGCAGACGGAGTAGTGGCTTATAGACTTAGGGTCATTTTGTAATTGCCTTGAAAGGCCACCTGAGGTATATAATAATTACAGTAGCTCCTGAAGGACATTCATGTTGCTTATACTGTTTTGATACATTTTGCTCTCAGGAGATTTTGATCCAAGTAATCCAAGTTTAGCTGTTTGTTCAATATGGACATGAATGTTGATTGTACATTCAGATTGATTGATTGAATGAAAAAACATTTATTAAGTGCTTACTGTATTCCAGGTTCTATGATAACCATTGGGGATGCAAACACAAATACAAAAAGCAAGACAGTTTCTGACCTTAGAACCTTACATTCTTGAAATTAAAAAAAAATTCCAAACTTAAAACACCCCCCAAAAAGCATTTCCATACACTTAAAAGAGTACAAACATAGGATTCTATATGAAAAGATGAATAGCTGATTATTACCATTTGCTTTTTTTCAGATATGTTCGTATACCTGAAAAAAGCTTTTTTTTCTATCTTCCAGAGGAAATGCACAAGATGCAAAGGACACAGAAATTCATGAACAAATCCTGAAACATAAAGCACTAAAACAGCCCATCAGACTTCCCTCTGGAAGGTAAAGAAACATTTTAGCTGCTGAATGGTTTTCTCTCTGAATCTCAGACCTGTGCTGTCTGCAGAACCCCCAAACTTACACAGAAAGTACATTTTTATGAGCTCTTTCTCTGACTTGTGGTTAGAAAAGAAACCACAAACTCAGAAAAGACATTTGAGAACCTGAGGCTCATGAATTTGGGGTCACCTGGGCAAACACAAAGAACTAGCCATGTCCTTCTCCTGCATCCTGCTATTTTCTCCTCCTTAGGAGGAAAAATTCCCTTTGCAAATCTTACTGCGTTTCGGTTTAGAAGCAGTCACTGATGACCAATCAAAGGAGTTCCCTGTGATGCCTCAGAAAGATACTACAGCCATATGTTTACCTTCATGGGAAGATGCCCTGCACACAAAAGCCCTTTCATCAGAGTTAGTGGGAGAACTCATTAAACATATATAAGGATCACTCTACTTATACATACTTTGTTTTTTCTTTAAAAAAAATTAAATTCTGTTTTATTTTCAATTCTGAATTCTCTTCCTCCCACTTCCTTCTCCTCCACCCATTGAAAAGGCAAGAAAAATGAAATCTGTATTAGCCTTGTCAAAAAGAGAGGGAAAAGAAGGAAGAAAGAAAAAGAAATTGTCCTTTGGTCTGCACTCTGAGTCCATCAGCTTTCCATCCAGAAGAACATGTTTCATTATGTATATATACTTTATAGTTACTTTTCTTGTAAAAAAAAATACATTACAAACAACCACCAAGAAGACTTGGATTATGAAGGGGGTATTTTATATGAAATCACAAATCTCAATTTCATGCTGCTTGCATCTTTTAAAGTATACTAAATTACCCTTGTTACTTTCAAAGCTGTCCTGCTTTTCTGTATTTCATTGTGAACTCCCTTTTATTCTCTTCTGTACATTTCAAATGTTACAAAGGCCCTCCTTTTTGAGAGAAGAGGAATCGCTATTGCTAAGTCCCTCTTCCAATTATAAACCAGGAAGAAGAAAGAGGAAACATAATCTTTCGTAACAAATAGGCACAGTCAGGCAAAATGAATCCACACATAGTAACAATGTCCAAAAATGCTTGTCTCTTTGTGTACCTTGTGTCTGTCACCTCTCTGTCAGAAATAATTGGGTTTCGTGCTTCATCATTGGTCCTCTGGAGAAATTGTCAGTCACTGCAGTCATCTTAAGTTTTTTTTTTTTAGCAGTGCAGGGCTTTTTTTTTTCTTTTAACAGGGTTTTCCTTTCTTTTTTTTCTTTGGAGGCATTTGGGGTTAAGTGACTTGCCCAAGGTCACACAGCTAGTAAGTGTCAAGTGTCTGAGGTCGAATTTGAACTCAGATCCTCCTGACTCCAGGGCCAATACGCCACCAAGTTTCCCCGGTTCTGGTCACTTCACTCTGCATCAATTCATATTACCCAGAATTCTCTAAAATAATCCCTTTTGTCAGTTCTTACAGCTTAAATGCACATACAACAGTTTGTTCAACCATCCCCCAGTTGTCTAAGAGGCAGTCTGAGGCACTCCCATATATTATAGTTCTTTTCTCCGCTCCTCTGTTTAATTTCTTTTCAGGATCAGGAAGTTTATTTTGTTTCCTGGTATTATCCTTCCTCTTAAACCCCCTCCCCTCTATCACCGCTTGTTTCCTGATTGGATATTCTATCTTCCTTTGTCAGTTTCAGATAAGAGGTCCATTTGATGCCCCTTACCTGCATGACTTTTTCCATGTTTGTATATTCTTCTCATGCAAGCCAGTTATGAAAAACAGCAAGTTCCAGAGTGCTGGCCTTGGAGTCAGGAAGGTATGGGTTCGTTCAATCAATCAATCAATCAATCAGTCAATGAGTCAATATTTATTTATTTATTTTTGGATGGTTGACCAAAGGAGGTTTACTTTTCTACAACACAATAAAGTTATGTACCAAGGGCACAGTGGCACTTAGGTTCTCTGGACTTGGTCCCCTTCATGTATAAAAAGTTATCTGGTCATCAGGGTAGTATATTGGAACACATGGAAATTTGAGGGGTCTTCAGATATATATTGAATTTAAGAGGCCTGGACTCCTTGTGGGGGAAGTTTTTTTCTTTTTCTTTCCCCATTTAATAGTATTTTATTTTCCCAGTTACATATAAAGATAGTTTTCAACATTTGCTTTTCTAAGATTTTGTGTTCCAAATTTGTCTTCCCTCCCTCCCCTCTCCCTTTCCTAAGCCAGCATGCAATCTGATACAGGCTATACATGTACAGTTGTATTAAACATATTTCCACATTAGTCATGTTGTGAAAAAAGAATCAGAACAAAAGGGGAAAACCATGAGAAAGAAAAAGCAAAAACGTGAAAATAGTCTGCTTCGATCTGCATTCAGACTCTATAGCTTTTTCTCTGGATGTGGGTAGTATTTCCAACAAGAGGCCTTTGGAATTGTCTTCGATCATTGCATTGCTGAGAAGAGCCAAGTCTTTTACAGTTGATCATCCTTAGTATATTCATGTTACTATGTACAATGTTCTCCTGATTCTGCTCCCATCACTCAGCATCAGTTGATATAAGTCTCTCCGGGTTATCATGAAGGCCGTCTGCTCCTCATTTTTTATAGCACAGTAGTATTCCACTACATTCATATACCACAGCTTGTTCAGCCATTCCCCATTTGATGGGCATCCCTTTGATTTCCAATTCTTTGCCACCACAAAAAGAGCCGCTATAAATATTTTTGTTCACACGGGTCCTTTTCCCACTTGTATGATTTCTTTGGGATATAACCCTAGAAATGGTATTGCTGGGTCAAAGGGTATGCACACTTTTAAAGTCCTTTGCCTCAATTTTTTCATTTCTATCCACTATCCTACCTCGCTGCCTGGTGAGGTGGGATAATGGATAGAATTCTGCCTTTCTGGTCAGGAGGACCTCACTTCGACCCTTGTAGATACTAACCATGTGACTAGCCCTGTGATCTTGAGCAAGTGGCTTAACCTTTCTCAGTCTCAGTTTTCTTATCTGTGAAATGGGAGTAATAATAATAGCCACTTACCTCAAAGCTTTATTAGGAAAATCAAAGAACAATATATGTAAAATGAAATGAAAAACCTTAAAGAGCTATATAAGAGCAAGTTGTTATTATTAAATAAGATAATGTATGTAAACTGTTCTGCAAAGTCAAAAGCCCTCTAGAAATTTATTATCATTGTAATTATTATTATAATAGAAAAGAGTGCTAGACCTAGAAGTAGGAGAGATCCGAGTTCAACTTCTGCTTTCTACACTTACTACTTGTTTGACCCTTGATAAGTCACTTAACCTTAAGCCTCATCTTCTACATTTGTAAAAAGGGCATAATGATAATAATAATAATAATAATAATAATAATTTACCTGCAGGATTCAAATGATCAAATGAGATTCAGCCCAATTTGAACACTTATTAAGGACCTACAGTCTTTGTTGTTGTTGAGTCTCGCCACTGTTCATGATGTCATCTGGGGTTTTCTTAGGAAAGATACTGTAGCAGTTTGCCAATTCCTTCTCCAGCTCATTTGGTTTTTTTGGAGGTAGTTGATGTTAAGTGACTTGTCTAGGGTCACACAGCTAGTAAGTGTCTGAGGCCAAATTTTAATTTAGGTCCTCCTGACTCCAGAGCCAGTGTACTATCTACTGCACCACCTAGATGCCCCTCTTCAGCTCATTTTACAGATGAGGAGACTGAGAAAAACAGGGTTAAGTGACTTGCCCAGGGTCACACAGCTAGTAAGTGTCTGAGATCGGATTTGAACTGAGATCTTTCTGATTCCAGGCCTGGAGTTCTATCCACCAAACCACCTCGCTGCCTACTGTATACCAAGCATTGTTCTAGGTTCTAAGGAAATACAAAGCCAAAAATGTATATAGTCTTTGGCTCAAAGTGCTTGCATTCTTCTGGAGGTCTACTGTTAGAGTGCAAACTTCATGTGCTATAGAAAAGTTGTCTGTTACAAATCTCCCCTTCTTTCCTATCTTCTGTGTCCCTCAGGAAATCTATTTCTGTTCTTTTTTCATCTTCTTTTGAAGCCACTACAAAAGCAGCAGGAAACTTTTTTGTGTATGTTTGACAAAAAGAAAGAACAGGTTTCCAATTGATGGGAGCTGCGTTACTTCTGCAGACAGGCAGGGGTAGGGGGTGGGGGAATCCATTTGGATAGCAGATTATGACATCTACACAGCCTGCCTCATCCAGAGGAAGTACCTTCATGCGAAAGTCTTTAGGCAACTCCATATAGGTCCTTTCAAGTTTATTAAATTGGTTTTCAGAAACGCAGCGCTTTAGAGGATCCCAACCCAAGTGGGGGTAGAGAAGGGGGAGTGGAGAAGAGTGAAAGCATGGATAAAAGGCTGCTCCTCACCCCAGCTCCATGGCAATATTTACCACCATAGAGATGTTGTAAACTAGTAATCTTACTTTGTTGGATTATTAAAAAACAAAAACAAACAACAAAACAAAACAAAAAATATGCTGTTGAGAGAAGTGATTACTTAGGAAGTCGTCAAATTTTATTCTTAAAAGAAAAAGCCCCCAAACAAGACCACAAATGAGAAAACATGGTAGTAAGAGCCCATATGGCTGCATAAAATAAATAGTCTTTTTCTTGGTGGAAGCTGAGGCAATTTGGCTGTGGGAGGCTGCAATTCCAGCAGCAAGCAGGGAAACAGATGTTGATGTTGCTTGTGCATCAAAACTTTGGGGGAGAGAGCAATATGTTCAAGTACTGCCACCGACTAATGGTGGAGGCCTTCAAGCTCTTGCCTCTGTACAACTCAACATCAGTTGTTTCATGATCTCAAAAAATAGAGCAAAGGATGCCTGACCTGCTACTTTGGACTTCTTACAATGAAGCAAATGAGGTTCCATAAAAAATCCGAGATTTAAAGCTGGAAGGGACGTTAGAAATCACCCAATCTAACCCCTTCATTTTACAGATGAAGAACCAAGACTCAGGTTAAGTAAATCAATCAACAAATATTTGTTGAGTACCTACTGTGTTGAGTGCTAGGGATATGAAGACAATGGGAAAACAGTTCCTACCCTCAAGGAATTTATAGTTCAATGAGAAGAATGGCTTGGGTGTGTGTGTGTGTATATATATATATATATATATATATATATATATATATATATATACATATACACATATATACATATATACATACATATATGTGTGTATATATGT
>CM053602.1:26139045-26161837 GCA_028646575.1 Pseudocheirus occidentalis | reverse complement strand
AAAAAAAAGATGATAATTGGGCTCATGGTAGCTGGTGAGATCACTAGTTCTAGAGCAGTGGTTCTCAACCTTCCTAATGCTGTGATCCTTTAATACAGTTCCTCATGTTGTGGTGACCCCCAACCATAAAATGATTTTTGTTGCTACTTCATAACTGTGATTTTTCTCCAGTTATGAATCGTAATGTAAATATCTGCTATGCAGGGTGTATTTAAATTGAACATAACCCACAGGTTGAGAACCGCTGTCCTAGGGAAGAGAGAAGAATGAGTTGAGTCTTGGGGGTTGATCACACGTAGGGTAAGGGAGGTGGGGAAGGATGATGATCATCCAAAAAAGGTAGCTGAGCATAAGCGATGGGCCAGATAGGAGGAGAGGGAAGAGAGCAGTTGCTTAGAAGTGAAAGGAGGGGAAAGGCTCAAGGAGAATGGAGTGCTTGATGGTATGATAGATGCAGACACAGAGGTCAAGTAGAATGAGGAATGAGAAAAAACTCATTTGATTGAATGGTTAAGAGATCTTTGGTAACCTTGGAAAGAAGAGTTGTTGAGTGGGTGATTTAGGAGCCAGTTTGCAAGGGATTGAGAAGTGAGTGAAAGGTGAGAATTGGAGGCAATCAGTAAAGTTGTAAAGTTTCCATGGTCCCTTTTGGGGCGCTTATATGTAAAAGGGAGAAGAAGTCCAGGCCATTTGTGGGAATGGCAGGGTCAAGTAAAGGTTAAAAATCACTTTCTTCATACCAGCCCATTTTTTCAGTTGAGAAAACAGATTTAGTACAGAATTTGTTCATGTAAAGATAGGTACATGTCCTTTACATTCACACACATACATATACATAAATACTTATAAGCACAGAGAGAAAACTGAGAGTATTCAAATAACCCAAACCCAGTCTTAGCCTTCAATGAATTATATCTCATAACATGGTGTCAAGAGATCTGGGTTCTGGTCTTGGTTCTGCTATCCATCTTTTCTGTTCCAAAATGAAGGAAATGGAATAGAATGATCTCCAAGGTCCCTTTCAACTACAATGCGTTTTCCATCTAGGAAAATTTCGACCCCTCTAGTAAGTACTCAGAGCATAGTCTGTTCTAGATTTAAGAATTTCCAAAGGTCTGCTTTGAAAAACTTACTGTTTTTTCTTCCTATTTTCTTTGCAGAGGTGAAAGACTATGGGTAACCAAGATTGCATGTATTTTAAACCTCAAAGGATATGCTTGCTAATTTTTCTGAACTCTTAATTCTTCATTAAAGGTATGGATCTCTGTGTAGGAGACTAGAAGAGAGCCTTTTAGTAGAGGAGTTTCATCTGGTAGAAAGGAAGGGGATAATCCAACTTCAGATACTTAACACTTACTAGCTGTGTGACCTTGAGCAAGTCACTTAACCCCAATTGCCCTGCCTTCCCCCCTCCAAAAAAAAGGAAGGAAAAAAAGAAATGAAGGGGATAGAAAATGTAAGGTGGAAAAGTATATACTTAGAACTGAAGGTATTGTAAAAACAAAAGATTTTAATAAGAATCTTCTTTAAAGGAGGAAAACGTTGATTGTAATTGCCAACGAAACACTTCAGAAAGTTTTGGAAAGTATTCTCAATTTGGGGTAGCTAGGTGGTGTAGTGAATAGAGAACTGGCCCTGGTCCTAGAGACAGAAGGACCTGAGTTCAAATCTGGCCTTCTATTGCTTACTAGCTGTGTGACCCTGAGTAAGTCATTTAACCCCAATTCCCACCCATCTTCCCCCCAAGAAAGTATTCCCAATTAAGAATTTTGTTTAACAGGTTATTCTCCATTTTGTCCCCTCTGCTGCCCTATGGGGAGATAGCTTAATCCTGGTACAGGGCCTTTCTTTATCAGTGTCACAAAAGATGACCTTTTACTGAGCTGCTCAACCCTTCTACTGGTTTTCAGAGTTGTGATTGAAATATATCACTCCAAAATCTTTTCACTTGGGACTTGAGAAACAGGACAGTACTATATCCCCAGGTAGGGTTACATTTTTTGTTCTTTTGTGGCTTCAACATAATACTTTCCAGTTTTTCTAATTAGGACCACACTGTTCATATTCATGAGAAAGTTTAAACCACTTTCTCTAATTTTTTTTTCAGTTCAGCCAAAAAGATTGCTCTCAAGAGTACTTACATTTTACCAGGGATCCTGATGGATCTTCAGGGAAAAGGCTTTGAAATGTGAAAGCATACTCTTTCAGATTGGATTGTAATAACTCTAGATTTGCTCTTCAGCACATGTACAATCAGAAAAAGCTAAAACCAGTTGGAGTTTTTGATAGCTGGCTACTGAATCAGTGATTCAGGACTGCTCTGCTCAGAAGTCCATTCTCCTCATGAAAATCCCCCATAAGGAGCTCTCCTCCTTCCCGTCACCTAGTAACTGAGTCAGCTGAAGCTCAGCATCTGTAGAGATTAATTTCATCCCTATAATTAACCTCTTCTTTTTCCAAAGAGATGTATATAATATATATAATACCCACTGGATGGTATTGAATTGGAAATGAGGATCTTTACAAGTTATCAAGTCTGCTACTTGAAAAAAGTTTTTTCTCCCTCTGATTTCATAACCACATTCCCACTTCCAACTATTTAAACCAGGTGTTAATTGGATCAGAGAAATGGGATAGTGGAAGCAGCACTCTCCCTACTCGCAAAGGCGTAGAAGAGCCTGGGGTTTGAAGGATATTGGATATTTGAAGGCTATTCCCCCGACAGGGGAAAGAAGTGAGCATAATTAAGCACTTTTAACAAATATTGTCTCATTTAATCATCACAACAACTCTAGGAGATGGGTACTGTTCTTATCCCCATTTTACAGATGAGGAAACAGAGGCAAATACAGATTAAGTGATTTAAGGAAGTGTCTGAGACTGTCCCACCCAGCTGTGCCTAGTGGCAGGTACCTCTCAAAAGGAAAACTACCAAATAGTATGCAAATGAGGAACCAGGAATTGAGTCCAAATTCTGGAAGTGAAATCAGGTGTACTCTCATCCCTATCTTTTGTCTGCTCTTTCTTCCTGGGCAGGTCACTAGCAGGTCAATTTGCGTACCACCTCTCTTGCTAAGATACATTTAACCCTTTGCTTATGTAGACCTTCATGTAGAATAAACTGAATGTGTGAACTCATGGTACCAGCTTAGATCCCAAACTATCTGTGTCTTTCTTAGTAGGTTCGTCCTCAAGAGTTGTCTGAGTCAAAGTTGGTAAAGTGGCTTGTCCAGTGCCACATTGCTAGAAGTGATCAGGGGCAGGATTTGGAATTAGGTCTTCCAGACTTCAAACCAGCACGGTGTGCACTACGCATGTATTGTATACCTCAAAAACTTCTTTTCTGTTTCAGACATGTGATTTAATCTACATATGGACATCCTAGTGTGAGAATTCTCTTCAATGATGTACATTGACAGATCATCTGCAAGTTAGTTTAAGAAAGTTGCCTGTGGCTCCCAAGAGGTTCAGGAACCTAAGTGTCTAGAGCCACAAAGTTAGTATGTGTCAGATGTAGGACTTGAAGGCTGACTCTTTATCAGAGAAATTTGAAACAAAGATTCTACCACCCCCCCACTTTCCTTCTTCTAATTTTAGCTAGATTGGTTTTGTTTGTATGAGGATTTTTTATTTTATGTAATCAAAATTGTCCATTTTACCCCCTGTGAATTTCTCTATTTCTTGCATTGTCATGAATTTTCCCCCTATCTATAGGTAATTTCTTCCATGCTGTTCTCATTTGTTTATGATGCTTGTTTACGTTTTAGTCATTTTTCTGTCATGTCCAACTCTATGACTCCACTTGGAGTTTTCTTGGCAGAGATACCGGAGTGGTTTGCCATTTCTTTTTCCAACTCATTTTCCAGATGAGGAAACTGAGGCAAATAGGGTGAAGTGACTTGCCCAGGGTCACACAGATAGTAAAGTGTCTGAGGCTGGATTTGAACTCAGGAAGAGGAATATTCCTGACTCTAGGCCCAGCACACTATCCACTGTATGACCTAGTTGCCTCATATAGTTGTTTTATGGTTTTTTATGTCTGAATCATATACTTATTTGCAGCTTGTCTTGGTATATGGTATAAGGTGTCATTCAATGCCTAGTTTCTGACAGACTACTTTACAGTTTTCCTAAAAGTTTTTGTCAGATAGTGAGTCCTTACACTAACGGCTGGGATCTTTAGGTTTATCAAGCACTAATCCGTTGTGTTCATTTGTTTCTGTATATTGTGTACCAATCTGCCAAACTGGCCAACATCTCTTTTTCTTTTGTTGTTGTTCAGACATTTCAGTTGTGTCTGACTCTTCTTGACCCTATTTGGTGTTTTCTTGGCAGATACTGGAGTGGTTTGTCATTTCCTTCTCCAGCTCATTTACAGATGAGGAAACTGAGGCAAACAGGGTGAAGTGACTTGCCCAGGGTCACACAGCTAATAAGTGACTGAGGCTGGATTTGAACTCAGGTTTTCCTGATTCCAGGACCGGCAATCTATCTACTGTGCCACCTATTTATTACTCAGTTCCATATTGTTTTGATTACTTGGACTATTGAAATAGTCTCCTACATTGATTTCTTTGTCTCGAACCATTCTCCTAATTCACCCTCTATACTGCCTCCATAATGGTTTTCCTAACTGTAGGTCTGACCATGTTACTCTTTTATTTAACAAACTCCAGTGACTAAATATTGCCTCTCAGATCCAATATAAATTCATTTAGCTTTAAAAGCATTTCATAACGTGGCCTCAACCTATCCATCTAGCTTTATTGTACATTGTTACTCTTCACACAGCCCCCAATCTAACCTCCTTTCCATTCCTCACATATGACATTACACTTCCCATCTGTGTGTCCTTCTATAAGTTATCCCAAAATGCCCAGAATGCACTCTTTCCTCAATTCTGCCCCTTGGAATCCCTTGTTCCCTTTATAATTCAGTTCAAGAAACACCTTTTTTATACATGAAGCCTTTCCTGATTCTTCTAGCCTGTGGGGATTATAATTGCCCAATCTACAAGAAAAAAACACTGAGGCAGAGCTCTGAGCCAATTGCACTTTATTAAAGAGTCCTTGATCCCCTCTAATGAAGTGGACTTCAGATCTTTCTCATGATCTGAGATGCCCATGGTCCTCAGAACCTTGTTTTTATAGGGTTTGATACCAAAGTATACAGAAGAGCCATGGTAAAATACAAAATCTCATTGGTTGATAGACCTTGCTCTCAAAGGCCAAAGATGATATATCAGTAGAGAATTTACAGGCTGAGTGAAGCACAGGGCATGGCCACTGACTAAGTGGTCATAAGATGGTCACCTGCTCATGTTGGGCAAGAGAGAGTGGTACAGAGGTACAAAAGTAAGTTGGTAGACTTTCCAAAGAATCAAAGCATCCCACCCATGCTGGATTTGGACATGGAAATTTGAGCAAAGCAGGATGGAGATATCTTTGTCAGCATTCTTGTGGCTGTGCAAGTGAGCTTCATAACTTGGTAAACAATAGTAAACATAATATTAACGTTTGAGGCCTATTATAAGAACCTATCTCATCTAATTATCTTTATGATTTGTGTAAAATATCAAATTGATTGGATTGGAATTGAGTAGGGGTTCAAATGAGTCATTTCTCACAAGCCCCTGGTGCCTTTCCCCAAAAAATCACCTAGTATTTCATCAAATCACAGATTTTGAGTTGGAAAGGACTGTAGCAGCCATCTAGTTCAACCCATAAATGAAAGGAATCCTTACTACAACATTCCTGAAGTGTAGTCTTCCAATCTCCTCCTGAAGCTCCAAGGAGGAAGAATACACCCATTTTGCCCATTTCCGTTCTGGACAGCTTGAATTGTTACTCAGTTTTTCTTAACATGGAGCATTAATGGCCTCTTTGCAGCTTCCAACTGTTATTCCTTGGTTTTATTCTCCTGGCGCCAAACAGAAAGGATTTGATCCTCCTTTACATATGGGCCCTTTAAATCTGATAACTTTCATAGATTCCCTTGAGTCTTCTCTTCTCTAGGCTAAGCATGCTCCCTTCCTTTTACCGATCTTCATGCTTCATGGACTCATTTCTGTATTTGTAGCACCTAGAAAGAGGCGTGGCATACAGATAATTACTAAATACTTATTTATTGATTAACAGAAGATTTTGCTCTCGTGGTATTATTAATAATTCTAGTGATAAATAGTCATTAATTACCTATGGCCTAAATGCCATTGACTTAAGAAAAATGTGTCAAGCACCAAGCAGCTTTAGCCCATAACCTCTAGCTGGCAGTGGCTATAAGAGTGACATAGAAACATAATGGCTGCAAGCTTCACAGAACCCTTTTGACCTAGAAACATGATTTTGTCAGGTGCTATTATGTCACTGAATCTGAGAAAATGCAAGCTTTTGTTAAAGAGAACTAGCTGTGTAGGTTTGGAGCTTAGGTCCATATAGAAATTTAAATACTGCTTTTTAATTCACATGCATAACTGGGGTATGGATGTAGGGGACTGGGGGAAGCTTGGTGGTGCAGTGGAGAGAGCACTGAGCCTGGAATTAGGATAGACCTGAGTTCAAATCTGGCCTCAGATGCTAACTAGCTGTGTGACCTTGGGCAAGTCATTTTACCTTGTTTGCCTTTAGTTCCCTCATCTGGAAGCTGGGTTGGAGAAGGAAATGGCAAACCACTCCAGTATCTTTGCCAAGAAAACCCCAAATGGAATCACAAAGAGAGTGGGATGAAACTGAACAACAAAACCCAAAATAAGGCCTTAACTCCGGGGAGCATAGTTTTAAATTGTCATAATATCACTCAAACTCCTTCTATGGCAGAGAAAGAACTCAGTTTAGCACCTAGTTGCAAGAAGAAATGAATAGGTAAAGTAAAAGGTATGCCAAATGGACCAGTATTTTTCACCTAGCTCTTACTCCCCTGTCTAAGCACCACCCTGCTTCTTTCCCTCCACTACTCCCTTGCTCCTAGCAGTGACTTTGTAGGGTCTCTGTCTCATCTCCACAGAGTGTTATCCTGAGGTCTCTTGTGTTGGCTCCTGGCATGGTTATTCTCTCCCCCTGCCCCCCCCCAAAGCTTTCCCAGACATCAAAACTACTACTTACAAGGCCTTTTTGTCTATTGCTGGTATAAGTAGGTTACAATATGTAGTATCAGTAGTGACTGGTATATGAAAAGTGGGGTAAGGAAGGGAGCCATCTGGCTGTAAAAATGTTGTAAGAATGCAGGACAAAGCTTGACAACTCCACCCCATACTTCCAATGGTGTTAAGTAGTAGTTGAGGGTAATTATTTCTACCCTGACTCTAGCTTCCAGTGGCATGTTGGGAATTGAAAGGGATCTATTTGTTTGAGCCCCAAAATGCCACAGTCCTGGGGGAGTTCTTGGGAGAGATGGGATGTTGTTTGTCAAAATGTTAGACTCAATCTGAGGGCTTTTGCCATGTCTTCTGGTTGCTGGCCTAGTTTTGGGTTGACTCAGAGAATAATGGAAACAGCCCAGAGGCCATAGCTTCTGGAAATGTGGCCCAGACACACAAAAGAGCTCACCATGTCCCCTGTGAAGAGTGACTGCAATTCAGTGAGCAAACAGGAGATGGCAGCAGTAGCACACGCCAGCTTAATGGAGAAAGCAGCTGAGCAGATGACAGGAGCTGCTTCTTGCAGGCAGTTGGTGACATTTTCCGAATGGAGTTTTACTGGGAGAGAGGGAGTATTCAGGCTACAAGTATTCTGTCTCCTGTTGGTGGCAGGGGTCTTGTGGTAGGGGGTGTGTGCGTACATGCGTGTGTGTGTGTGTGTGTGTGTGTGTGTGTGTGTGTGTGTGCTGGGAGGGAGAAGGAAGGGAGCTGTGGATTATTCCTTATTTATTTGGAATCGTTTTAAGTAGATGTCCTTTACTATAAAGTCACAGATTTTATTTAGGCTTGATTGGGGAGATTCAATGGAAATGGGGATTTACAAACTTGCCGCTAAGTGGCAGTAATGGGCTGGGAGTCAAAACTGAGGAGCTGGGACTCAAGTATCCTCCCAGTTCTAGATCAATGATCTCTTGAGGGTATTGAAATAGATGATTAACTCATTGGTACTCTGGATTTGTGTTGCAGCTTGAAGAGTACCCAAATATTCTTCCCTAGAAGCTTCAAGGTCAAAAGTTGACCGTGTATTCAAGTCATGGTAAATGTCCACTTGGGTGACACTGATATTTTAGCTACTTTGACACTGCTGTTTCACCAGGCATAGTTGCAGAACTGAGGCAAGGCCTGAAAGGAGGTGTCAAGACCTCAGTTACTATTCCTTTTCCTTTCTATTTACCACTTTCTCATTCTACATGTGACTCTTAGAGCAGAGAAGCCCAGCCCTTCTTTTCTGTAGAGCACATCAGTTCACAGCCTATGAGCAGGTAGTCTCCAGAATATTTCTTAGAGAGAAAATCTTTACCTAATGACTTTGTTTTACATCAGCCTAAGCACAGTTTCATCTCCCAAGTCAAAATGTGATCCCAGTCCCTTCACAGCATCCTTCTGGCCTTTAACTGGTTTATTTTGTTCCTTTGTCAGTAATCCAGATTTTATAAAGTAGGCAGCATATTCATAATAGACTAGGTTGATGAATTATAGTGCCTTCAGTCGGCTTTTTGAGCCACCATAGTCACAAACCAGGTCATATTTACCTTAACAGTTTAATGATAACTTCCAAACTTCCAGTGATGGATTTACAAATGTATTACAAACTAAATTCAATAGAGTATGGAGTAGAACTACCATAGTTTTTAAAATTATTTTATTTATTTTCTTGTTTACATCATTCATTTCCACAAGATTTTGAGTTACAAATTTTCTCCCCATCTTTCCCCTGCCCACCACCCCAAAACAGCCCTATCCCACTGTATAGCCCCTCCCCCAATCTGCTGTCTCCCATGTCCTCCCCCATCACCCCTCTCTCTTTCCAGTAGGGCAAGATGGATCTCCCTACCCTAGTGCCTGCATATCTTAATTCCCATTTGCATGTAGTTAATTTTATACACACACACACACACACACACACATATATTTAACATTTGATTATAGAACTTTAAATTCTAGATTCTTTCCCTTCCTCCCTCATTACCCACCCCCACTGGAAAGACAAGCAATTCAGTACAGGCTGTACATGTACTACCATAGTTTTTTTTTAAGTTTTCTTTTAAATATATTGTTTTCTTTTATTTTTTATTTTCAATTTAATAGCATTTTATGTTTTCCAGTTACATGTAAAGACAATTTTCAATATTCAAGTTTTGAAAGATTTTGAGTTCCAAATTTTTTTCCCTCCCTCTTCCCTCTCCCCGTTTCTCAGGATGGCAAGCAATCTTAGTTATACATGTGCAGTCATGTACAACATTTCCACATTACCCTTCCATAGTTAATGCTAAAACTATGGGTAGAATTTTTTTTTTCAATTTGATGTAGAAATGCACCTTTCTACGCAGAAGTAAGGATGTGAAATACATTTCCATATCTACCTCAGTTTACCCATAAATAGTCATTAATGCAATACACTGGATAGTCCATTGTAACCATCTTTCCTTGTCATTGTCTCATGGTAACTTAACAGCCCTGAAGGAAGATGCTAATTGTCATCTTCCTTAAGCCCTGCTTCACAAAGCAAAAAGCAAAACTCAACTCAAATGTGCTTGACTGGACTTTAAAAGTCCTTGGCAGAGTTTAACGCTATTCCTCTTCACTGCCATGTCTTGTGTTGTCCCAAATAACTCTGAAGAAGAAGTTGGTCTTCATTCCTTATTTAGTCACTCTTTATCTGCTTTGAGATGAATATTGAATTCTTTCTCAGGCTGTTTCCCTTAAACCTAAATAATAATCCCAGGTCCTTTAATTTTTCATTGAAGACCTTTAACCCCTAGCTATCTATGTGTCTTTTATTTACTCCTAGAAAGGAGCTCAGGGGAAAACGACCCAAGTCTGGCATCAGGAGACACGTTTACAGGACCTCTCTGCTGCTTTACTGTGGGACTCTGGGAAAGTCACTTTAACTCTCTGGGCCTCAGTTTCTTCATTTGTAAAATGACCTCTAAGGTACGTTCAAACTTTCAAATGATGACTTTGTGATCCTCTTCGATGTATAATCATGGGCAAATCACTTGAACCTTCCTGAGCTCTTGTTTCTTAATCTGTAAAGACAGAGCTGATATCTGAAGTGCATACTTTTCAAGGGTTCTTGTGTGAGGCAAATGAGATTATGTATGTAAAATGCTTTGCAAACCTTAAAGTTAGTATCATAGTATATGAAAAGTGTGTTGCCACTCTTAAAGCATTCTACGTAATGAACCTTAAGGCATTAGAGAAACAGGAATTAATAAAATAGAGGGTGTTGTATATGAAAGGACTCCCAAAGTCCCTACCCCCAAGTTCAGATCCTGTGCCACTGAGGGAACGTGCAGTGCCAGAATTTCCCAAACTCTTAACTCAAGGTTTTCAGTGCTAGTTCAGGGTCAGGAATAATTGAGCATCTTCTTCCTGCCCACCCCCCCCCACCCCCATTGCTACCTGGCAGACACCTGGGCTGAAGCTGCCATGTGCAGCACTGATTTGATTGACACCTGAGGCAGTAGGGACCATACCCTTTGCTCCACAAGGGAGGGTGGAGGCATCATACCCCTTTACCGCACAGGTATGTTCCTAGGCCCGTCATTTTCCTAACAGTCTTTCTATTCTCTCTTTCTCTTTGTCTCTTTGTCTCTCTGTGTCTCTGTGTCTCTGTGTCTCTCTCTCTCCCCTCCCTCTCTCTCCCCCTCTTCCCTTCTCTCTTTCCCCTCCCTCCTTTCTTCCCTCCTTCCTTCCTTCCTTCCAACTCTCTAGATTATTTTTCCATTAGGATTATTTTAAAATCTTTCTCTTTTGGGATCTTCCTCATTTCTTTTTATTTTATACCTTGATGAGAACATGTCTCTAACAAGAGATAAAAGTGATGAGCCCCGCCCCATCCCGCCTCCCTAAAAAAATCCCTTCACCTCTGAGAGGAACAGCTGAGCCCTTGGCGGGAGGGAAATCTCCCAGCACAGCCACAGGCCATGTGCTTGTGGATGTAGCTGAATGGCTGGCTAGTGGCTGACGGCTGAAATCCAGCCAGCCTGGGGTCACCATTGCCTACCAGGAGACCATGGGCTGAGGCCTGGAGGCCTAGGCCCTGCATCCTTGATGTGAGTACCTGTCATGCTCCCTAAGCTCTGCTCTTTTTCTGGCTGCTGTTCTGTCCACTTTGGCAAGCAACACCCCCTCATTTGGAGCAATGGAGCCCAGAATAACAGCTCACCTCCTTCCATCTTCTACATTTCAAAGATTAAACCAATTAATAAGCCAAGTCAAGAATTTTTTCACTTGCCTTGTTTTCAGTAGAAAGAAAGAATTCTAGTTGGTGTCAAAATCAGTGTCCCTGTTTTTTTATGCTGGGTTTGTGGTCTGTTTCCTCCTTCTGGACAGGTGGTCTATGCTGCCCTAAAAATATCTCTTTTATCTTTTTCTGCTGACCCTCACCCAAATACTATTTGCCTTTTTCCCAATTTTTGGCTTTTCTCATATTAGCATAGCCTCTTTCCCCCCTCCATTTCCCCTTTAAGATAAGTTATTGTTGATGTATTTGATTTTTTACATCACCATAGTTTCCGCAGTATCCTTCCCCTCCCCTTCTCAGAGAGCCATACCATATAACAAAAGTGCTTTTTAAGCCAAGAAAAGATGAAAAAACCCAACACAACTGATGACTACATTGAAAAAGTCTCAAAATGTATGACTTGTGCAACATTTGTGAGCCTCACCTCTGCAGAGGGGGAGAGTGGGAACTTCTCAGTCTTTTTTTGAGTCTGGCTTGTTTTTTTTTTATCATTTTGCATCATTCACTTTTATTTTTATTTTTATGCGAGCATGTTGTTGTAGTTGTTACATATATTGTTTTCACGCTGCTTATGCGACTGCATCAGTTCACATAGATCTTTCCATGTTTCATTATATTAATCAAACTCACCATTTCTTACATCAGAGTAATATTCTGTCACATTTAGATGCCACAGTTGAGCCGTTTCACAATCTATGCACATCTACTTTGTTTCCAGTTCTTTCCTGTCACAAAAAATAATGCTATAAATATTTTGTTGCATATGTATTAGGTGTGTATGTATTTGCATTTCTCTTTAGTGATTTGGAGCATTCTTTCTTGTGGTTGTTAATAGTTTGTAATTCTTTTGAGAGCTGTTTATTCATGACCTTTGGCCACTTATCTTTTGGGGGAATAGTTTTGGTTTTATATTTATTTTCTAATTATTTATATAGCTGGGATACCATATCCTTTTCAGAGAAATTTGATAGAAAGATTTTTTTCTCATTAGACTGTTTTCTTTCTTATCCCAAGTGTATTAATTTTGTGCAGAAAATTTTCAGCTTCATGTAATCAATTATCTATTTTATGTTTTGTAATTGCTTCTATCCCTTGTTTGTTTAAGAATACATCTACTCATAACTGTGAGAGTTATTTGTTCTATTTCTCTTTCAATTTTTTAATAGTATGATCATTAATATTAATCAATGAATATTAAGGTTCTATATGTCCTTTAGATTGTGCTGTGAAGTATGGTATGAGGTGTTGGTCTAAGCCTAATTTCTTCCAGACTGCTTATCGAATAGGTCTTTCCTGAGTAATTGATATTTTCCAATTCATCAAGCAACCAGTCGTTGAGTTCTGTGTTTCTGATTTTCCCTTGTCTAGCCTGTTCCATTTATCTACCTCTCTATTTTTTAATCAATACAAGATGGTTTTGATGACTGCTGCTTTATAATATTTTTTGACATCTGGAAATCTCCATCTAGTTTTTCGTTTATAATATAGCTTGATATCTCCCTTCATCCTTACTTCTTTTTTGTAATTTCCCTTGATATTCCAGAACCTTTATTTTTCCAAATGAATTTCATTATTATTTTATCAGGTCCTGTAAATTATCCCTTTGATAATTTGATTGGCATAGATTTAAAAGTGTAAATTAACTTTGATAGCATTGTCATTTTAAAAATATTGTCACAGCCTATCTAATGGCACTGAATAGTCTTCCACCTGTTTAACTGGTCCTTTCTAAGAAGCACTTGCTAATCTATAAAGATGTTTTACATGCTTTGGTATTGTTGATCCCCATGCATTTATTCATCTTGTAGTTATATAGTATGAGATTTCCTTTTCTATCACTATATCTTATATTTTGTTGTTTTCATATAGAAATACAGTTTTTTTAGAATTTACTTTTTTAAAATTTTTTTAGAGTTTACTTTGTAGCTTGCAACTTTGCCGAAGCTATTTTCAAGATTAGTCTTTGTCGATTTCCTAGGATTTTTCAAGCATACTATTATAAAAATAGTCTTTTTTCTTCTTTGCCTCTGTCTATACCTTAAATTTCTTTGTCTTATTGCTGTTGCTAGCATTTCTCAAACTGTATCAAATAACAGTGGGAAGAGTGGACATTCTTGTGTGTTCACTGTATTTATCGGGAAAACTTCTAGTGTTTCCCCCATGTATATGATGCTTGCTTTTGGTTTTACTTAGATAATTTTTATTATTTTACAAAAGGGTCCTTCTATATCTATACTTGTAGGGGTTTTTTTCAGCATAAATGAGTTTTGTACTTTGTCAAAGTACTTTTCTGCATCTGTTGAGATAATCATGTGGTTTTAGATAGTGTGTTTTTTAAAACAGGATTGTTTATTGATTATATTGATTGTTTTCCTCATATTGAGCCATACTTGCCCTGGTATAAATGCAGCTTGATAGTGATGAATGATTTCTTTGATGAATAGCTAAAGTCTCTTAGACATGATTCTATTGAAAATTGTTGAGTCAATATTTGTTAATGATATTGTCTACAGTTCTTCTTTTGTGCTTTACCCCTCCCTTTTTACATATTAAGACTATATTTGTCTTATAAAAGCAATTTGGTAGACTACTTTCTTGTTTCATTTTTGAGAATAATTCCTCCCTTTTTACATATTAAGACTATATTTGTCTTATAAAAGCAATTTGGTAGACTACTTTCTTGTTTCATTTTTGAGAATAATTTGTATAGTATTGGTACTTTTTTAAGTTTGAAAGAATTTTTTTGTGACTCCGCCAGTATAAGGGGATTTCCCCCCCCCCCTTTGGTAGTTCCTTTATAGCTAGTTCTATTTCCTCTTCTGAGATTGGGTTACTTATGACCTTTACCTGTTTTCTGTTAGTTTGGGTATTTTATATTTTTGAAAGCGTTTCTTTTGTGTTCTCAGTTTTGTTAGTAGCTATATAAGTACACATAATAGGTTCTGATAATTCTTTCTATTTCTTCTGTTTTTGTTATGATTTCACCTTGTTCACTTACTGTTTTGTTGATTTGATTTTCTGCCTTCTTATTTTTAATCATATTTTCTAAAGACATAAATTTCATTAGTCTTTTCAAAGAGCCACTCTTTTATTTATTGTTTCTTTTCTGATTTTTAACATTTCCTCTTTTGTACTTATTTTAGATTTATTTTTTGGCTTTCTAATTTTTAAAAGGCTATTCAAGTCATTAATCCTTTCTTTTTCTATTCTTATATCTTTGTAAGGGTAAGATTTCCCCCCGAGGATATTTAAAACATATATTTACTATTTCTGCCATTTAATAATTTTTTTGTATTATCTCTGTGCTCTAACATATAGTCAACTTTTGTAAAAGTTCCGCGTACTAAGAAATATGTAAATTTTAGTCCCATTTAGAAGATGCCATAAGTGGTTTGTTTTTTTTTAAATCGACCACAATGTTTTATTGAGTGCTTTCGTAATACAAGCATGTATTCACTTATGTGGGAAATAGAAGGCTAGTGATAAACAAAATTTCAGTAATGTACGGTGATTGTTGAATTTGAGCTTTTGTATAAAAAGTGTTCCTGATAGCATGCACCTTCCATTAAATACTTCAATACCCCCCCAAAATCATCCCTAAACACTACATCAAAGTGGAAACAAGATACAATTTTGAATTTTTTGTTTCCCCAAAACTGCATAAAAGGAAATAAAAACACACATGAACACAAAACTTTGTGACAAAGCCCTCTATATTATTACATATCCAACATTCTTTGCACTGGGAAAAATACTAAAAAATTCTTGTCTACTTGGAGAGAAAGAACTTCCAAGTTAATGGAACAGGTTAAAGTGAAAACAAAATAACGATAATGAAAATAAAGGATACTATATTGTCACAAAATGGTTGAAAATTTAATCATAAACAAGAACAAAAGAGAGGGAAGGGTTTATAGAGGTCCAGAAGTGTTAGTAGTAGGTTATGTCACATATCTCTTGGTCCACTGTATGGCCAAGCTTGTGTTCTGCTCTGTTGGTCATGTGGCAGTACTTCCCACCAAGAGGTCAACAGGGTTGCAGTCTGTGAGAAGTCAGTAGATGGAAAACTGAAACTTAAGAAATGGTTAGGGCTGGAGTCCAATTATCCTTTAGAACAGAGGTGTCAGACATGAGGCCCTGTTGATACGTGGCTTTCTAAGTCAGTATGCAGTCTGTAGGGATCTTTATATATGATTTAGTGGCCCCAGCTTCTATTCCAGTTTAACACCACTCCTAGAGTGTTTAAACAGATCACTCTTTGACTGTTAAAATTACAGTGATGGATTGTTGTCCAAAATGTAACTTGGTTAGGTGAGGTGGTTTAAATGGGTGGTACTGTGAGAAGGGACTACAAAGAAAGAAAACACTTTTTTCCTAGACAGATCCTGGTGGTCTCAAGATAGATAGACTACCATTCATAAATACTGTCTCCTTTGGGTAGAGCAGTGCACTTTGGAGGAGGATTTAATGTGATTTCTGCAGATTCTTTTCCTGTATTGGTTGGTTATATATGGTTCCTTTCAGGATAATGTAGTTTCCTTATTTATCCCTTTTTATGTTTTGAATGCTTGTTTATGTTTTGTCTGATGCTATCATTATTAAACTTACATGCACCAAATGCTTCAGAATCTAAATTCATAAAGAAAAAATTAACTGAAGTATAAGAAGTCATAGTAACACACTAGTGACAGGAGATTTCATTGTCCTTTTTCTCAGTTTCAGATAAGTCTAATACAAAGAAAGAAAAGAGAAGGTGCTTAAACTGCTGGAGAAGTGAACCCTACAAAAAACTTGTACATTTTTTTATTATCTAATACCTTGGAATTTTTCTTCCATCCCTTCATTTTTATATTGTATAAGCAACAGATTGTAGGATTTTGTTTTCTTATCGAAATCACTTTTTAAATATTTTTGGATTGTTTAATTCATTTACATTTGAAGTTATGAAAGTTAAGTTTATATTTTCCTTCATTTGTCTCTAGTGTTGCTTTTTATAAAAAAAGAATTGGATTTCTTACCCTCTTCCTCTGTTAACACAGTAGTATGTCTGTTCGATTATTTCAGCTTATTCTATTTTAAGGCAGCCGTATTCCCACTGATTCTCTTCCTCTCATCCTCAACTTCTCTGTGAACCCCATTTGTTACTCATTTTCATGCTTTCATAGTTTTGCTTATTATTCATTTTTCTTTTTCATTTTGGCTTTTATTCAATTTTTAATTTCTTTTCCTCTTTTTTTCTTTCTGTTAAGTAGTCAAGTGATATCCTTCCTTTCCTCCCCTTCAACTTATTTTGTATGTTGTTTTTTTTAATTTTCATTTTCTGGCTTTTTTTTTCTAAAATAATTTCTGTTCCTTATTCTCTTTAGTATTTATCTTCCCTTTCTCTATCTTCTAGAATTTTCCTCTTTGATTCATGATCCTTACTCTTATTAGTTCCTTTTTTAGTCTCTGTATTCTTCCTGGGTTTGAAACTTTGAAGGTATCCGTTTTTGATTCTCTTTTCTAGACGTTCTCTATATCTCTATTCTAGACATTGTAATTGCCCCTTGGTCACCTCTATCATGCCTTGCTCTTAGAAATATCAGTTCCAGCAGATGACAGAGAACGTGTTGCCCTGTAGTAGGAATTTTCCTATGTCCCTGATGGGGCAGTTCATTATTAACTTTGTCCTCTATGTGGTAATTTTTTTCCCCATTTGCCTTGAAATCATCTCCCTGGGTCCATATCCCCCAGCTCTTCTGGGTGTCCATTTCCCCCACAAGCTCTCATTCTCCTTCTCTTCATTCAAGATGAGTGGTCTAAGTGCCAAATCCCTTCCAGTTACACTTATTTTAAAGTTTCTATCTCCATTTATAGAATCTCTCTCTTTTTCCATTGAAACATTCATCACTGGGACATCTTTCCACCAATGAAACATGATTTCTCCTTGTTTTCTGACCTTGTCAGTCTCCCCTTTGCCTCCTTGCCCATTCTATAGAATCTTTTGTTCCTGAGAGACCAGGGAAGATATTCTCCCTTCATTATTAGCCTTTCATTTATTTATCTCTTATATGTCCCATATATCTCAAATATGTCTTTCTTCCTTTCCTCCTCACGTTTTTTGAGGGGCAATTGGGGTTAAGTGACTTGCCCAAGGTCTCACTGCTAGTACGAGTTAAGTGTCCGAGGCTGGATTTGAACTCAGGTCCTCCTGACTCCAGGGCTGGTGCTCTATTCACTGTGCCACCTAGCCACCCTCCTCCCCAGTTTTATGAAATCTCCCTTTCTGTAACTTAGTTGCACACAAAAACTACTGATTTGTTTGTAGATGAGCTGTTGGGAGGTTTAATCCATGATGTTTCAAACCTGTTTCTCCATTATCACTTCTTTTTGATTTCTGTTTTCCCTCATGTCTTCTTGAGTACGTTTAAAAAGAAATCTCTTAATGCTTGCTGTTGTCATTCTTATTTTGTTGTTATTGTCCTTAGTTGATGTGTTGTGTATCTTGTATACTTGTTGTCTGAGGTGTTTGAAAAGCAAATAATTGCTTTAATCTTGATTTTCTTTATAGGAATGTTTCAAAGGCCCCTTTTTATTGAACAACTGTCTTCTTTTCATTAATAATTAGAACCAGGTTTGCAGGATAGGTCTCCTTGGGTTGAATTTTGAGCTCCATTTCTCTTTGGACCACATTGTTTCTTTCTTTCCTATGGTTCTGAACCAGTGGGTTCAGAATAGTTGTATGTTATTCAAATTTCATATCCTTTATATTTGAAGGGCTTTTTCCACTAGTAGATTGCAAATTTTTTTGTCAGTGAAATTGTTCAGTTTGACCATTATGTTGCGTTGGAGGGTTCTTTTTTTCATGGAGGCAATCTGTGGGGTTTTTTTTTGATTGGCACTTTGTTTTCAGTGTTCAAAAGTTCTGGGCTGTTTTTAAAAAATCTCTTGTGTTGTAATGTTGAGGTTTTTTGACTTGTCTTCTTCTGGGGTACCTATAGTCCTTAAGCTGTTTCTGTACATCCTATCTTCAATATCAATATATTTTGGTTATAAGGAGATCATTTTTAATGTTGCTTTTTGCTTTTCTTCTTCCAGATTGTCCTTCATTCCAATGTATTTATGTCCCCCACTCATTTATTCATCCTATGCTGTGCTTATAATTCTCTGGTTTGTGGTTTGCTGGTTATATGTGTGTACTTTTCTCCTCTTCCTCCAATTCTCAGTTTAAAGTTGCCTGCCAAGAGCCCATCATTGCTGTATTACATGCCATATCCTAGAAATCTGAATCCTGTTTTCACATATCATTTTCTTAACTAAATGTTAATTTCCCAAATCTGCCTTTCTCTCCTTCATCCGGTAGCAGGGCTTCAGTTTTTTTGCCCAAGAATTCATAAAGCCTTAAGCCCCAGCACTAAAACTGCCAAACTAAATTAAATCTGATTGCAATGTTTTTCTCTTTTAGCTCTGGGGCTTTCTAGAGTAAAATTAGCAGTACTATAATATTGTGCTGTGCTGTGTATGTCAAGTTTAGACAAGTACTAGGCCAGTGTAGATAGGCAAATGTGTGGCTGCAAGTCATGTGGGCCAGGCAGACACTGGAGTAAAACTCACCTGTAGGCCAGGGAGTAGATTCTACAACCTCTATAGTTTCTGCCACTTGTGAAACTATGTATGATATGAAACATACACTGAGAATTTTCATAAAATTCCATGCTTTCAATACTTTTTCTTTTCAATACTTTTCATAAATTTAGCTGTGGTTCTCATGAAGCAATATCAGTAGAAATAATTCTGGTTTTTAACATCTTGGCCTATTGAAGCCTTGCTCTTTCAGAAACATGTTCACTGAGTATTAACTATGTGCAGGTTTGCTCTCTACTCTGGAAGAAATTCCCACGTACTAGAGGAAGTAAAACACATAACCAACTGGACTGATATTTGCCCTGGTCTCTGCAGCAGTAATCCAAGTTCTGTAATTAATATTGCAGTACATTCGGGAGAAAAGACTAAGAAGGAATGAAATGAACATTTATTCAGGCTCAGCATTTATAAACGCTCAGCACTGTGCTAAGCAGTTTCCAATATTATCTCATTTAACCCTCACAACAACCGTAAGAGGGAGATTCTGTTATCTCCCTTTTACAAATGAAGAAGCTGAAATGGAGGGAGAGGTTAAGTGACTTGCTCAGGGTCACATGACTAGTAAGTAGTATCTTTCCCCCCAGCCCCCCGCTTTTTAGAGGGCAGTTGGGGTTAAGTGACTTGCCCAAGGTCACACGGCTAGTTTTTGTGTTAAGTGTCTGAGGCCGGATTTGAACTCAGGTCCTGCTGACTCCAGGGCTGGTGCTCAATTCACTGCGCCACCTAGCCGCCCCCATTCTTTTTTTTTTGCTTTAAGTAGTGTCTTTTTGAATTCAAGGTCTTCCTGACTCCAGGCCCAGCTCCCTCTTCTTCACTTTTAAATCTATCATGCTTTCTACTGTACCATATATATAATGAATTGCTCGGAGAGACTGACTCTAGACTGGAGATGCAGCCCATAGTTGGTTGCATGTGATCCACAACACTCCCAAGTATGGCTTTAACTAGATGAAAATGTATTTGGGAAATATTTCACAAAGAAAATAAAAACATAATAAGATGCAGATAATTTTATATTTTAATGCTAAGTCACTTTATCACAGTTAAGTCACAGTGATCCTTGTGTGTGGTTTTATGGGCCCTGTTTCCATTTAAATTTGACACCACTGTTCTAGAAGATAGCATGATCCAGTGAAAAGAGCACTGGCTTTGGAGTCATAAAACTTATATTCAAATCCCACCTCTGATGATTACTATCTGTGTCACCTTGGACAAGTCACTTAAGCTCCATGAACTTCAAGTTCCTCATTTCTAAAATCAAAGTTTTTAAATAGATAGGTCTGAGGTCCCTTCTAGCTCCAGGTGTATGATCTTATGAAACATAGGCTAGTTACCTGAGACTTTAGAGCATTAACTTATAATTATTGTGCTTAGGGTAATTAAATGACCTAGAATGTGCCTTTAGTTGAATTAGGTGTGGAAGTGGAAATTTTGGAACACCAACTTCTGCTGGGGAGAGGGAGAACATTGAAAGGATAAGATTGACTGGGCAGGAATTCACCTGTCATATGGTCCCCAGGGAACCAGGGGGATTTCAGGTTGGGAGGAAAGGGGAAGCCAGCATTTGATATCTTCATACTTTAAGCTAATTATTCTTGGTAACTAGATACTAAGTTCAGGTGTTTCTTTGCTTTTGAACGTCTAAAAATGCTCCTTGTGCCTCTTCTAGATTTTGACTCCCTTGGGTCAGGCCCCAGTTGTTCTGCCTGAGTTATGGTTCTGTGAGTTATGGTAGGAATATTCCTTGAAGGCATCAGTCCATTGCATTGCTGCAACCAAAGAGGCCAATGAAATGTTGGGTGCCATCTGAAAGGGATTTAGAAGTCCACTGTTGGGAGGAGTGAACTTATTAAACAATTTTGAATAATGCTGATTTCCCAAGAGGATCTTTTAGAACAAATCACAAAAGTGCATAGTAATCATATGGGCTTCAATGAGTATTTATCCTGTTAGTTGCTAACTAAATTGTTTTCTTCTAAAATTGTAAGTGAGAACAACAGGAGTTTATAAGCAGGAATAAATGGAGAAACTTACAGTCTCCATGTTTACATCACATGGTCCTTAGAGTTGTGTAGATTTACAGAAAAAAAAAGTTCTGGGCAATGACATAAATTTGTAGCTCTAAGACCTTGAATGGAAATGAAAACTTTGATGGGCCTTCATTGTCCCATTTTGCTTTCAGCCACTGACTGTGCATTTTTATAGCAACACAAATTACTTCATCTTCTTGTTGTGACTTTCTACACCCCATTCCCTTTTTGTTGTGACCATAATTTTCTTGTTGCATTTTTTTCATACTGGTGGCTCATTCACGTGAATTTAGACATTTTTTTCTACAGTGCTACAAATCAATTGGAAGTGAAGCTGAATAATGTTAGTTTTCCTTTCTACCATTAGAATTAATGCCTTCTTTTAATAAAAAAACTTAAATTCTGAGTTTAATTTTAAATTAAACATGAAAAAGAACATTGTCATACACATAATGGGACATGAAAAGAGGATTCTTTATGAAGCCACAAGGCTCCATTTCACAGTATAATTTCTAAAAACACTATTTAATAAATCTTGTACTTTACTTTCAAAACTGCCACGCTTACCTAGGTTTCCTTTTGAACTTTTATTGTGTATCTTTGATAAGTGCTTTAGTGGCCCTCTTTTGTGCCCTTTCTTTTTTTTCTCAATTATGTGTAAACAAAAATTTTTAACATTAAAAAAAATTGAGTTCCACATTTTCTCCTTCCCTCCCCTTCACTGTCATTCAGAAGGGAAGCAATTTGATATAGATTTTTGATATAGATTTCATATAGATTTTGATATCTATTTGATATAGATTTGATATATATTATATAGATATAATTATATATATTTTATATAGATATGAATCTATTTGATATAGATTTGATATATATTATATAGATATAATTATATATATATTTTATATGGATATGAATCTATTTGATATAGATTTGATATATATTATGTAGATATAATTATATCTATATATTTTATATAGATATGAATCTATTTGATATAGATTTGATATAGATTTTGATATCTATTTGATATAGATTTTCATGTGTAGTCATGAAAAACAGTTCCTTACTAGCCATATTGCAAAATAAAACACAGACACTCCGCCCCCCCTCAAAGAAACCAATAAATAAAGTAAAACCAGTATGCTTCAATCTGTATTCAGACCCCATCATTTCTTTCTCTGGAGATGGATAGCATTTTTTCATCACAAATCCTTTGAAATTGTCTTGGATTCTTGCTAAGAATAGTTAAGTCATTCCAGTTGATCATCCCACAATAAATATTGCTATTTCTGTGCACACTGTTCTTCTGGTTCTGTTCATTTCATTTTACATCATATTGTGTAAGTCTTCCCAGGATTTTTGGAAAGCATTCTGCTCATCTCAATGGCCCTCTTTTTGGCATCACTTTTGCTAATATCCCTTCCTTTGCACCTCTCCTCCAATTAAAAAGTGAGAAAAAGAAAGGAAAAAAATCCTTGTGACAAGGAAGCATAGTCAAACAAAACGAATCTACATATTCGCTGTGTCCAGAAATGTATATCTCTTTCTGCACCTCAAGTCTAATGGAAGTTTTCATTTCCGTTCAAAGAAGTCATTACCCAGGACTTTTTACCCCTGTAAATCTACACAATTGCAACTGTAAACACCATGTGATGTAAACATGGAGACTGTAGGTTTCCCATTTATTCCTTTTTATAAACTCCAGTTGCTTTTACTTATGACTTTAGAAGAATGTTTAAGGGGGGGGGG
>CM053602.1:26115427-26138545 GCA_028646575.1 Pseudocheirus occidentalis | reverse complement strand
CTTCCAATTTTTCAATCTTTATGTTTTGTTTGACTGACTCTTGTTGCATCATAGAGTCCTTAGCTTAAAGTTGTCTGATTCTAATTTTTAGTGAGTTATTTTCCTCAGCTAGTTTTTGGACTTCCTTATCTTTATTTTCATTTTTCATTTTTAGGGAGGCATTTTCTCTGGTTAGATTTTGGACCTCCTGTTCTAGCACTCCAATTTTGCTTTTCAAAGATTTGATTTCTTCAGTGAGATTTTTTTCCAGTTTGGACACTGTAGAGTTGTATTTGTCTCTTAGTTCTCTAATTTCATTTTTAAAATCTCTTTTGAGATCCTCCAAGAAGGCTCTCTGGGCTTGAGACCAATTTGCATTTGCTTCTGTGGTCTCCAGTCTGGATTTACAGTCCCTGTTGCCTTCTGAATTTGTTTGTTATTGCTCACTATAAAAAGATTTGATGGTTCTAGCCTTTGCAGTTTCTTTCTTCCCCATTCTGAGCGCCTATGTCCTGGAATTTGGAGTGCATATCCAAGTCTGGGGTGCCAGAGTGTTAAGCTTCTCAGGTTGGGAGGTAGGGGCTTGGTAGCTGTAAGGTCTGAGTGTGTAGCCTGAGGCCAGTACCAAGACTCTCAGTGATTCCCCTGAGTTACCCTGAGGCTTACAGAGTAACTTGGTGGGGTTGGGTGGTCCAGCTCCTTCAGGTTTCAGAGCCTGTGTCCCTGAGCTATGGCTCAAGCAGGTTGAGAGCTGACTATAGCTGAAAGCCTGAGGCAGAGCTGTTGTTTGCTGATTGGGCCGGTGGTGCTAAATTGGCTTTTCTTGGTAGGGCTTGCTGGCTCCACCCTACTGGGCTTAAACTCTGTATTGTCTTCTTTCCCCTTTCCTCAGCTGTCCCTCGGGGTGTTTCCACTGATTCAAGATTTTACTCTGATTAGAATATTTAATTCTAGACTTTTCTTGGTCTGGGAGGGATTTAGAGGAGCCACTAAACTTTATTCCTCCATCTTGGCTTCTGGCAGTATGGGTGTATAAGTTTAAACATCCAGATTGCTCCCGCAGAACCTGCTGCCCCTGCTGTGGGCCCCAAGGTTTTCCCTACCTGATTCGATGATCCTCTGTCTTCTGGTGAGATGGCTGCAAACCTCTCAGGCTGGGTGAGTCTGCTGGATGCCTGGCTGGGGCTTTTTCTCAGTCCGTTCTTCTCTGCTCTCTGCTCCACATTGGTGTGGCTTCCTTGTGCTCAGCGTTCTTCTTACCCCAACCTGAGTAGACACTTTCCTGGGCTGGGAATCCACCTTGCTCAGTCTCTCAGTGGGTTCTGTCGCTCTTGAATTTGTTCAGATTCACTTTTTAGCCTTTAGCAATAGAATGGCTCTGGCTGTGGCTGTGGCTTCTCCCCACCACCCTGGGGCCAGGCCGTGCTTGCGGGCTGGGCTGGTCTCGGCTCCCAACCTGTTGCAATGGGTCCTTCCTGCTGAACTGCCTTCAGTGAGAGACGTGTTTTCTGTAGTTTTGTGGATTTTGGAGGTCCAAAACTTGTTATTTTATGTGTATTTAAGGTGGCTGTGCAGGAGCTGCTGATCCTTGCTGCTTCTATGCTGCCATCTTGGCTCCGCCCCCTAATCTTTTCTCCTTGGGCTGGGAGTTCTGGAATTTGGCTATAATACTTCCAGAGAAGTTTTCATTTAGGATATCTTTCAGGAGGTGATGGGTGAATTCTTTTGATTTCTGTTTTGTCAATAGACCTAAAATACTTGGGGCAGTTTTCCTTATAATTTCTTGAGAAATGTTTAGGCTCTTTTTAAAATTATGACTTTGGGGTAATCAAATAATTCTTAAATTACCTCTCCTCAATTCAATGCAATACTTCACATTTTCTTCTATTTTTTCATTGTTTTGACTTCGTTTTATTGTTTTTGATGTCTCATGGAGTCATTAACATTTACTTGCACAACAATACATTTTAAGGAATTATTTTCTTCAGTAAGCTCTTCTACTTCTTTTACCATTTGGTCAATTCCACTTTTTAATAAGTTCTTTTATTCAGTGGGGTTTTGTACCTCTTTTATCATTTTGGCCAATCCTATTTTTAAGGTGTTATCTTCGTCAGTATTTTTGTGCTTCTGTGGTCAGTGTTAATTCTCTTTTCACAGTTTTCTTGCATTACTTTCATTTCTTTTCCTAATTTTTCCCTCTATCATTCTTAAAACATGTTTTTGCAAAAAACAACACACAACTGACTTCCAGGAATTCTTGTCGGGTCTGTGCCCAATCTGCATTTTTCTGTTAGGCTTTGCATGTAGATGTTTCCCTATCATTGTCTTCTAAGTTCGTGTCATAGGCTTCTCCGTAACCATAGGAACTTTTTGTAATCAGGTGCTTTTTTGTTGTTTACATTTTTTTAATCTATTTTTTACTTCAAACTTTATTTTATAGTTGAACTCTGCTCACCTAGGGATGAGGTCACTGTCCCAAGTTTTAGGCTTTTTTTGCTCTGTTGCTCTGGGAGGGTTGGTAAGTTTTTGCTACTTCCAAGCTTATGTCATCTGGTCTCCTGGTTTGTGCTTTGGGCCTTCCTCAGGTAGATGACCTATTATTTTACAATCACAAGGGATAGTGATCCTCTCTGCTATGGAACTACAACATGGAACTGGTAATGGGCAATGGAGATGTCAAATAGCACCTAGTTATGCACTTAATGCTACCACAGGAGTCTCCTATAATCTCTTTCTGACCATTTATCCAATTTCCTTACCATCTCTGTGCTGAAAGTTCCTGAAACTACTTTTGCTTTTGATACTGATACTGCCACTGTTACAGCCTTCAAGACCCATAACTGGTATTGCCACCAAGTTGTTCTCCTAGCCAACCCCCACTCCAGTGTTACAGACCTCTCCTTCCAACCTCTATTGTTGTCTTAGGCTAAAAAAATGTCTCATCCAATCTTTCGGTAGCTATACTACTCCAGAATTCAATTTGATGTAAACTTATTTGGATGGAAATGTTGGAAGAGTTTGGCTTGAATTCTTCTACCCTTCCATTTTGACTCTGCTTCCCCCATTCCCTCTTTCTAGTGCCATGTGGATCCAGGTTCCACGCTACAGTTTTCTAGGGTCTCAGTGGCCAATAATCCAGAAGCACTCTGTGCTCCAGTTCAATCCACTCAACATTTATGAAGCACCTACTATATGCTAGGCACTGTGCTAAGTGCTGATGATACAATTAATAAAAAAGGAAGGCAGCAATTGTCCTCAAATGAGTTTATAAGCTAATAGAGGGAGACAACACATAAGAAGAGAAAGGAAATGGGTAGGGGTAGGGGGTAATATCAAGGGTATGTTAAAATGTTATATTGTCCTCATCCCCCAGACCACTCCACTTTTTATTTTCTACATAGTCAGTATAAAGGGACTACACCATGAATTTAAAATTGCAAATGGAAACCTGGAAGCCACATAAAATCATCCCAAAGTTCAAAGGAGAATAATTTATAAAATGTATCATATATTAACCAACATTCACATCCTGGTAGTATGTGCTGAATCAGTGGAAGTCATGTAGATGTTACCATCAGGTCCTTTAGGTTCTATGATATGTAAATCTCAAACTTTAGCAGACCAGAAGAATACCAAAGATACCGATGATTTTGAGATGATGTGGATATATGAACTTTAAAGTTTTACTAACACCTTTGAAGTAATTTGGTTATTTTAATGAACTAGTCCCAAGTTGGTACAGATAAGAGTCTGTTTTCCCCAAAATCCCATAAAAATGAGACCTCAAACTCCTGGCCCCCTCAGTTCTCTTCCACCTCCATCAGGTTCATGCTGCCTAGTACTCCCAACTCTATTCCATGACTCAGTGAATGATACTCTCTGCCTCTCCCCATCCTCATCCTTTTCCCCATCATTACTTGTCTTCCTGGCATCACCACCCTATCCTCTGTCTATATACCATATGTTTCTATATCTTGTTTCTTATGCTCTCTTTGCTGCTTGTCTCTGTATTTTCCATGTTTTTGCCTCCACATCTTTGAGGTTATTAAAATGTGATTGCTTCCCCACTGCCAGTTGTGGTCTTTCCCAGAGAGTACCCAAAGAACCAGGCACTCCTGACCCTGTTTCATAATTTTATAAATTAATTATCAATTTTAGGGGGTACGCAGTATGGGGGCATCTTGTTTTGTGAAGCTAAACTAGGCAGAATTAGTAAAAAAAAAATCCAATTTCTTCCCTCTGTAATGGAAGACACTGGGAGAAGTTTGCTACTCTGTCTTGTTCTGTGGAGTTGAAACCAGGTAGAGCAGCAGATGCAGAAGAGAGTAATGCAAAAGATCTCTGCAGAAAAGTGAAGTAACAGATAGAAAGGGACAGGACATACGTCTGAGCTTGAAACTGAGCTCAGCCCCATACACTGACATCACCCCTCTCCCAGAGCCTTGGGGATCCAAATTCCAAAAGACAAAACTCAACCTTTAACTATGACAGCACCCATGAGGCAGTTCTCTCTCTCTCTCTCTACCTTAGTCTCTCCTCTCCTCTCCTCTCCCTCAACATTTAAATCCCTCCACAGTCTGAGGACAACCTAATTTCTCACACAAGTCACTTAGTTTCTTTGAGCCTCAGTTTCTTGATCTGTCATCTGGGAATGATACTAGTGACTACCCCAAAGACTATGGTGAGTCTAAATGAGATAATTTGCCAAATGCTGTGATTAAATATAAGCCCTTATTGTCATTATCAGCAACGTCCATACCGGTTCCTAACTATAAGAAGTACTTAGTATATTTGTTTGAATGGAACTTAATGAGAGTTCTGCCAGCTCTACATTATTCTACTTTCACTCTTTCCCATCTTTTTCTTCTGTTCTGGTTAATATTGCATTGGGAGAACCTGAATCCAACCCAAGGATAGGTCTAGGTTGCCACAGGTCCTAAGATTGTACCAGGCCTATTATTACTGAAGGAAAATATGGACCCAAGTAACCTAATCTCTATCACCTGACAAAACAGTGGGGACAGGATAATTTTTATATGCAAGAGAGTCCCAAGTCAACTTGAACTCTGTTGATTCTAGTTAATGCCATAAGAAACTCCAAAAGGCCTTTTCTGTTTCTTTGTTTTGTTTGAGATATTGTTTCATAAAAACATCTCTTGGAATAAGTAAAGGAAAAAGTACTAGTAAAGATTTTAGTTAAAGATTTTCATAGTAATGAGATTCATTTGTCATTAGGAGATTTGACCAGTGAAGGTTGTAGGTAATACCATTAATATTAATGCCATTAATAGTAATGGTAATAATAATCATGACTGGCATTTTGTATAGTGTTTTCAAGTTTGTAAGCACTTACGTACCAAATGAATCTCCTTTGAGCCTCACAACTCTGTGAGGTAAGTATTTATTGTTCCCATTTATAGATGAGGAAAGTGAGTCTCATGATAATGAAGTCTTTTGCCCAGGGTTGCTCAGTTATTAAATACCTGAAATAGGATGTGGACCCAGATCTTCAGTACTCTAAGTCCTGCTCTCTATTTAACCATCCATACTGCTTCTCTAGGCCACTATCCAGCCAGCAGTCCTGTACTGCTTGTCAGTAAGTAGAATTTCTTGTTCAGATTCTGTCCGTGTAGGTGTCCATCTCTCTCTATGACCTCAATCTCATCTTCTGTAAAGAGAGGTGGTGAAACAAGATTGTTCCTAAAATCTAATCTAACATATAATGAGCTTAAGGCTATGCCTTAAATAAGAACAGTAATGGGACATAGCATGAATTCTGTGGATTCCCCATCACGTATTTCCATGGCTTTCTGTTACTGTGTTACCTTAGAAGACAAAAGACAAAGACAGTTTCCTTGAATTACTGCCCACTCCTCCTGCCCCCAACCAAAGAAGGTGAAATGACATCTACTCTGGGATGGGCCTCCTTCAAATCAAAGCAGCAAGATCTCTGTCCCAGCTGAGACTTCCCAGGGATCTGTGGGGGCAGTCCCAAGAAACTCAGGTCAGGAGATTAGAAAATGACTTGACTTAGGGTCCCAAGGTCCCCAGGGGAAAAAAGAGTAACACAAAGAAAAGGTTATTGGCCCATATGCAAAAATGACTGACATTTGGAAGTACATCTGTTTCTGGAGAGGTCAGGACAAAATGGGGTTCAAAGATTAATCATCAAATGTGAGCTCTGACAATCACAAGGCACTGCCAGAGGTATAGTAATTATTCTAACACGGTCCTTTATATTTCAAAGAACTCACAGGTTATGTTTTTTGTTTTTGTTTTTTAATGCTAAGACTTCTTTCTGGCACTGGGCTAAATAGAAGAGGCATATTTTAATTCTTATGCTTCCTTCTGATGAAGTCACAGACCTCAATTTCCTGTCAAATGAGGGGATTTCACTTAATGGCATCAAAGGCCCCTTCTAGCTATAGAGCTATGAGCCTAGGATCACACCTTACTTCACACACCTCCAATCTTCTTTTTAGTTGCCCATCTCTTTCTTCCTCCTCAGTGGTATATTTCAACACCAAGGATCTTTCACACTTTGGTGGAGTTGTAATCATATTTCTATACCCTTCTAATACATACTAAGTCTCAAATGCCCTTCCTTAGAAATTCTCAGACTTCAACCCCATAGTTCCCTCTACTTGTTCAAGAAGACACTGTGAATCCATCCCTGGGATGTGATTGCAAAGTCAGACCCCGTGAATATTTCTGAAGCAAAATAATATACTGGTTTTTTCTCAGCTATGAGAGAAGGAAGAAAAAAGAGAAGAGGGAGAAGGAACAAAAGAGAGAAAGGAGGAAGAAAAGTGAGCATGCTGTTCCCAAGTTTCATGTAGACCTTTTGCCATCCTAATTTTCTAAAGGTCAAGCTGTGAAGCTGAGAGCCTGGGGGAATGCCAAGTACACTAGAAGTAATTTAGTTTACATTAAACATTTAAATTTTGTTATTAATTTTCTTGGACATATGTTAAAGATCTGAGGTACCTCTTTATCAGGGAAACTGAATCTGAAAGTCAAGTGACCATTGTAACATCTGGTATGAATTCTCTCTTGAGGTTGTAGGTACCTGCCTATAATTTTCCTTTTCCTCAAGGATGCTTAAAATAGCCAGAAGAATAGAGAAGTCTATTAAAATGTCATAGTAAGAATTTAGCAATAATTCCAGTTTTAGAGTAAGATTGCTGAATAAAGGGACATTCTTTGATTTATACTGCACAGTCCGGTTTTGGAGGCCAGCCCTCCACAATGTAGAGAGTTTTAGCTCACCTTTGTAACTTTTTCTTGAACTACACACAGTCTAGCCAACTGGCCAAACCCGGCCTCAGGCACGTATTAGCTGTGTGACCCTGGGCAAGTCACTTAACTCTGCCTCAGTTTCCATATCTGTAAAATGAGCTAGAGAAGGAAATGGCAAACTACTCCAGTGTCTTTGTCAAGAAAACTTCAAATGGGTCATGAAGAGTCAGACATGACTGAATCAACTGAACAACAACAGCAAAAGCCAAGTGGTTCCCAAATCCAATGCAGGCTTCCCTGGCTCTAGGCCCTTTTGTATATGCCTAGAAGACTTCTTTCCTCTATCTCCACCTACTGAAACCGTACCCATTCTTCAGGGTCCATCTCAAATCCTATAACATTCATTAAAAACTGATTTTCCTAGGTAAAAACTCTCCCTTTGAGGCAACATAGAAATTGCCTACCCAAGTAAATATCAAAATCTGATATCCCAGGGAACTGGAGTCAGGGTTGGGGTTTGAGGTAAGAAAAGAGGAGAGATAAAGAGAAACACAGAAGGTTAATGAAAGAGAGAGCCAGTCACTATTAGCTAGCACATCTCTACTCTCTATTTTTATTTATGTCTTAAAAGCCAAGGAACAGATTCATTCTACCAAGTTTCTAATCTCTTCATTAAGGGTTTAGAGTTCACTAGAAACGTATTAGATGGTTTGTCTATTGTCCACCATATTTGCTGCATGACCCACCTAGCATCTCTTCATCTCCAATACATCTGCCATTAGGAATTTCTACCGCATTTCACATTCATCACAATGTGCCCCACTCCCAATCCACTAACCCTGGCAAGATGACTGAAGTATTCCTTCCAATTCATGTTGGGAGATAGCAAGTTTCTGCTATTCCTTCTTCCTTATGGTGCCCTCTACCTTGTGGTATATGTTTAAATCTGAAATCCTATGAAAGAATTGTCACTTAGAATCCTAGGATGTTGGTGCTAAGAGACCTTATATATCATTGCTCTACCATAGGGTCCAGACAAATGGACCTTCCGAAAGTAATGTATGAATTTCAAAAGTTGCTCACCCTTATTGTGCTGCTTTGCAGGTATGATTTTAGAAGAATGCTGCTCTTTATTATTATATCAATCACCCTTACATTCCTGACTCCTTTAAACAAAGGGTGCCTAATGAATGTAATTATAATACTGAGGATTGTCTCATCTAGAGACTTTAACATAACACTTTACATTTTTAAATGTTTTGTATCTAAATTTAAAGCATTAGAGAGAGATGCTTTTGATTGTATGTATACTAGTAGGCTTTGCATTTCATTTTAATAAACTCATTTCCTCTCCCTCTCTCTCTTTCAGCCCCAACACTTGAAACTTTCAAAAAATGCAGTTTTAGTGGGCTCAAGCCGATGCTTTCCAAATTGGCTCCTGGTTTGCATTTTGTGCTTCTGTGGGGTTTTCTGTTTTATTTGTGTTGTTTTGTTTTGGCCTTTCAATATAAAATGGAAACTGAGCTCAGTAAGAAAGAACTTTAAGTCAAAATCACTCCTAATCTTTCTGTCCCACCCAATCCTACTCTCAACTTACTGACCCCACCATGTGTACACCTTAGGAGCACTCTGACACCATGTACAGTTGAATGATGGCCTTTACTTATCTCTCTCTAATACCTTCAGCACTGGCAACAACACAGGGCAAACTTCTTTGGATGTAGGGTGCAAACAAAGATATGAAGTTCTAGGTTGGAATGCTACCCAAAATGGGCCTTGGTTAACAAAAATAAGCCATTGGTTCCATTCTTTCCATTTTATCTTGGTGATCTCTTGCAATCAAACATTTCCTCAACGCTTTCTGTTCTTATTGCTGCCACTTTTATTAAGACTTTCAGTCCTCCTCCCCCTCCCCCTCCCCCTCCCTGTCCTTTTCCTCCTCCATCTGGCAAAGGGATTGTTAGAGTTCTCTCTCTAGTTCCCCTGCCTCCAGTCTGTCGCCTATCCAGTCCATTCTAAAGCACCTATTTCATCATGTCACTGTACTGCTCAAAAGCCTTCAGTGCCTCCATCATGCTTTGTTTTTAATCAATCGGTTATTTACTTGAAGGTGGAAACTCCCAGAGAAGAAACTTCCTCCACCAAGCCACTCTGGACCTGCTGTGCCACATACAGATTTAGCTGGCCAGAGTCAAGGAAAAGTTAAAGGACTTGGCCAAGGTCACAGAGTTAGGACATGTCAGAGAGAAGGCTTGAAGCCAGGTCTGCTTGACTCTGAGATCCTTCACCCACTATACCACAGATGGCTCACATCCTTGATGCTATGTACTTTTAAATAAAACCATTTGCCTGGAATTCAAGGTCCTGTACAATCTGTCCCCAAAATACCTTTCTAGATTAATTTTGCTCCACTGTCCTTCACATACTCTAAAATTCAGTCAAGCTAGGTTACTAGCTGTAGTCCAGTCCTTTCCCACCTCTAAACATTGTAAACATAGTCGTCCATGTCTGGAATGACTTCTTGCCAAATCTACCTATAGAAATTCTTGTCTCCCAAGGTCCATCTCAGGTGCAATCTACTCCATGAAGTTTTTCCTGATTTCCCCAGCTGATTGCAGACCCTCTCCTTCTCAAATCTAGCATACTATGCTGCCTCCTTTGAAGTTCATCATATTCTAACTTCTAAAATACTAATTGGTCCCATTATTTTTTAAATTCTTTGACAGCAGGGCCCATCTTTTTTGTCTTTACATCTCCACCAATTTTTCACAGGGCCTCATAAATATTATGTGCTTTGTAAATGTTTGTTCCACCAATGTGTTACTTGCTTGATCCATTCAGACACCGAAGTAGGGAAAGACGTGCTCCTGGATACTTCTCATCACTCTGCGTATGAGTCACCTCACAAACAGAAAGAATCACTCCTCTCCAAAAGTTTTTTTTAAATCAACACCAGTAGTGAATTGGGGAATGAAATAACAAAATCCTACCTTCCTAAAATCTTGTTTGATTTCTGTTATGGAAATTGTATTTTTGCCAACTGTAAAGCCAAGCACAAGCAGCTCTCCAGAGTACTGCTGCTGTGAACAGCTTCAAGGTTCTGCTACATAGTTTAGTGAACTCTATATTTATTCAGCAGTAAATTAAGGCAAAACATTCACAGAAGTCAAAGTACAGCATTCACAATGTTATGACATAACGACTTATCACTAAAATGGCCACATAGTTTTCACCAAAGTGGGCATATAGTTTTAAGCAAAAGATCATTCATTTAGTAACTCAATCATTTAGTAAGTCTTTAATTCAATCATCCTTAAGGAGGCTTTTCTCCTAATTGGACACAAAGTATAGAGGTCAAAGTTCTCCACTCCTAGGCCACATTGTCTTAACTTGTTGATTGAGAGATTTTCTTTCTTCTTAATTGGAAAAGTCCTTAACTCAATCATCTAAATGTAAAGGTCAAAGTTTTCCATCCCTAGGCCACAGTAAATCATGATCTTCTCAGTTTGCATTAAATACCCAAGGAGAGGTCTTTTCATCTTAACTCAAGGCAGGCTGTCAGCTTCCATGGCTCCTCTTCCACAGTCCCAACTCCTGCCCAAATCTTTCCAATTATCAAGCGAGTTCAAAGGCAGACAGCTCTCAGTTCCTTGTCCAGCTCCCTGTGTAGTTCCTGTCCCATATTGAAGCTCACAGTGTCTGGCCCACCTCAAGTCCTTCACAGTTTCTGTTCCTGGGAAGACAAAGCTTAACAAAGCCATAATAACATTCATTCACATTGCCGGCATCCTCATCAATTCACTTTCTGCCTGCGAAATTAACATAGACTCAACAAGAAGGTCTGAGGAATCAACACAAATCATCAGTATAGTCCCAGGACCTCTGAAAATGTTAGTAAGACCCTCCTCCAGGATTTCTGTAGACATACAACAAGACAACCCTCTTTCAGGGCTTCTAAACCAGCAGTAAGGTCCCAGGGCTTCTATAACAACAGCAATGTCCTCTATCAACAAATAAATCTGACAAAGTAACACCAAAACAGACAAAGTACCAGCACCACAGTCATGCTTCCTCCCAATTCTCCTCTCTTCTCATTTCTCAATTCATTTCAATTCTCTTCTCAGTTCTTGGTTCTGCCACTACAAGTTGTTCTCCATTCTGTTCTCAATTCATAGCAGTTCTCAGGATCCTAGCAGTTCTCTCCCTCCCTCACCCTCCCCTCAGCAATTCTGGCTCTTTACCTTAGTCTTTTCCTACATATGGTATTAGTTCCTCCCTGTTCTGTCCCTTCCTGTCACATCAGCAAGTTAACACTTTGAATCCCACTGTGGGATTCAAAAGTTCTGGATCTTAATAGTTGATACAATCATGAACTTGAAACAAGGTGCTAAGTGCCTGTTTGATTACCAATACAAAGGGCATGGAAGATCTTCAAATCACCATTACCATTACACCAACTAATTTTTTAAACATAACCATTGTAGAATGTTACATTTAGAAAGTACCTTAAAGATATAGGTCAAACACCTCATTTAACATGTGAGGAAGTTGAGGCCCAGAGAGATCATGCAACATTGCCAAGGTGAGTGTAGGTAAGCAGCAGAAGATCTGGGATGAGAGGCCTCAGCTTTCATTCCAGCTTCTTCCACTTCCTACCCATAGGACCACAACAAGACACTTCATCTCACTATAAAAAGGGTAGGGTAGGGTTAGTCTGGACATACTCTAAGGTCCCTTCCAAGTTTAAATCTATGAACTATGACCCTTATCTATTTGCAGATAGAATAATGTAGATGAGGAAATTGAGGCAAACAGGGCTAAGTGACTTGCTCAGGGTCCCATAGCTAGTAAGTATCTCATGTCAGATTTGAACTCAGCAAGACTCCAGGCCTGGTACTTTATCTACTGCACCAACTAGCAGCCCAAGGGCACAAAGACATACATTACTACCCTTTACTTTGTCAATCAAGAAGTATCAATTGTGTGCTTACTATAAGCCAGGTGCTATATTACATAAGTGGGATACAAAGATAAATCAAATAATCCCTGATCTCCAGCCAAACTGGACTATTTGCTGATTCCTAGAAAGGGCATTTTTATTTCTCAAATCTATACTGGCACAGAGTCTGTCCCTCATACTTGGAACATATTCCCTCTTTACCACTGCATTTTAGACTTCTTTTTAGCTTCCTTCAAAGCTCAGTTCAAACACCATCTTCTACATGAAGTCTTTCCAGATGCCCCAGGTATTAGTACTCTCTGCCCCCCATCCCTACAATATTACTTTGTATTGATTTAACCAGTCCCCACCTTAGGGCTGACTTGACCAAAGCACACTAATGCTGATGGGTTGGCTCCACAGAAAGGTGCTGCTATGAGTTTGAGTTCAAAGTATAAGTCTGTGGGTGGTTATCTTCCCACAACTACCACACAAGTCCCCACCTTACAAATCAGTCCTTTACCAAAATACCTTTACCAAAGGTATTTACTCAAACAGCATTGGAAAGAGCTATTTTACAATTGGGTTATAGTACAACAGGGTTTACCCTCCTACAGACACAGAGAATCTGTGTCAGGGGAAGACTGGGTGCAAACTTAAATACAAAGGTAGTGGGTTACATTACACACACAGATAATACACATGACAAAGGCAACTCAGAACTCTGGAATTCGTAGGGTCTTAATGTTCTTTCTCTTTCTGGAAGATATTCTCTATGGGTGGTGGCATTGTTGATGGATGAGTCATTCCACTGTTCAACTAGACTGGCTCCTCAAAAAACAGAATGTCTCAGGTGGTATTGTTCCATTTAGAGCAGGATTTCTCAGCTAGATGGGTCAATCTGCTCTTGGGCTGAGTGGAATAAGTACCTTGGTAGCTGATCTTGTCTCCAGACCAGGCTCTTTTCTGTATCTGGACAGTACTTGCTAGGTGGTGCCTGGCAGGTCATGCTGTTATTGGATGGTGGCTACCAGACTAAGTTGTACAGATTGCTTGGCTGATGGACAGCTAATGTCAGGCTGGGCCAGAAACCTAGTGTAGATTGCTCAGTCACTAGGCTCTTCTCAGCGTATGGAATCTCTCCTGGATGGATCAATTTTCTGGGCTCCCTTGGGTCTCTCTCTGATGAACAACTGCTTTCTTTTCCATGTTTAGCCACTGGCTTTGCTGGGTGGTATTGCAATTTCTTTAGCTGGAGTGCGTTATACTGCTCTTATCATCTAATGTGCCATAGGGCTCTTTCAGCTAGGGCAATCACCCTTAGCTTAGGATCCGTAGAAGTCTTTTTCCTTTGACTCTGGCAGAGCTTCAGCTTTCAGGTCATCACCTCCAAGCAGGAGTCGAAAGAGTTCACACCTCTCCTAACTTAACAATCCTTCCTTGCTCAAAAGCCCCTTTCCCTCAGTAAGCCTTTGCCTTAAAGTTATCAGTTTTAATTCAAACAATTCACCTCCTGTACTCCTTTGGGAATCTTGTGTAGATAAGTGGCTAGGAATAAAAGCATGAACTACAGGAAGCAAGTTCTTTGACTTCTTTATATAAAACTGAGGTGTTCAAACCTGGACCCTTCCTAGGGTGTAAAATATATATTATGTATCTGAAGGCTTCCCACTGCACATAGCAACATCTCTGTCCTCCAAGGCTTCCACGACTTCAGATTTTGTCGAAAATTATTGAGGCACTCCTTATATTTCATTTGTGTAGATTTTATATTTACTTATCTGGGAACATGTTGTTCCCACCCTTACTCCAACCCCTCCCAGTAGAGCATAGGGTCCTCTGAAGGCAGACTGTTTTGCCTTGTGCAGTGCCTGGTAAAAAGCACTATGTTAGCAAATGTTTCTTTAATGAAATGATACAACAGAGGGAAAGTTTGATGACAACTTTAATTTCCTATACATACAATGAAGGTCTGGTGAATGGGAGCCCACCTCAGAGCATGTGCATTGTATTCTGCCTGATCTTAGCCTACGTGTAAGAGGCTATGGAGCCTAATAGAAGTACAAACATTTCCCTGAACAACAGAGACAAACTCCTCTATATCATCTTGGTCCCTAGCAAGAGTAAGCTCAAACTTTAAGCAGTTTATACAAAATAACTGCCCCACCAAGCTCATTTCCAAATGCAGCATAAAAGGAAAATAGATGAGTCCCTCTCTCTTACACTATCTGGCATCTTGGCTATGGGATCAATCAAATCCTAATCACTCTTTAGGGGTATTCTGGAAGATATAAAATTCTTAATGAACTCTGCAACCCAGATTCATAGAGGCTCACTCAACTGACCTTTTGAAGATCACAAGGTCATAACCTAATCCAATACTCTTTCACCTAATAGCAGGAGAGAACAGACACAGGAGGGACAAATGAAACAGAAGGACCAGCTGCTCATGGTTACATAGTGGCAATGCAAGTGGAGAGATAAAAGCCCCAAACTTCTTTCCTCCTTTGAGGGTTACAGCAGTCTGGAACTTCTCATTCAAAAGTAGTCAGACAAAAATGGCAGGTTAACGTCTTTTAAATGCATTATCATTGCAATGCATTGTCAACAAACAGTCAAAAAAGTCCATCTCTTCTTACATTTGGATGATCAGAACAAGCTATAAAATGTCTACACACGATCTGAATCATGGTGCAGGACCTTGTCATTACACTTTATCATGCCTTTCCAGAAGCAGGCTCCCCAACCTTTCCCACATGGCCTGGAAGTTGGCAAAGCATGTTGCATACACTCTGAGGATGGGGGCTCCCACTGTCCAGGCTATCATTCTATATGGTAAGGCAGTACTCAACTTAACAATGATTATTTTCCAAAGTTCCTTTGTAAATTAGCTTTGAATCCAAAACTCTATCATATTACAAATTAATTAGGTACACTCCAGGGAATTTTCTCATTACTTTAGCCTTCAGCTTTTATCTAGAAAACCTAGGGAAATGTACACATTATACCTTTTCCTCACTTGGAATATGCTGAAACCAATTCCCAAGTGACAAACAGGTAGCTCGCTGTCACAAAGGAAAACTTTATTTGAAGGAGGAAAACAAAATAAAAGTTTTAAATTATCCAAAGATATATTGTGAAATTCACAGGGTCACTTCCAGTCTCATTTATAAAGGCTCTTTTGGTTGGAGATATCCCTTTCCCAAGTCCTACTTGGGATGGGGAATGAGAATTAAGGAAATAGCATTATTGTTCTCTTTCTAAAATCTGAATTTTTCCTAATGGTGCTACCAGTAATGTAATCTGGTCTTGATGGGTCAGTTCCCATTTGTAGGATGAAAGCAAAAAAACCTCTAGTGTCTCACTCTTCTTCCTCAGTTTCCACCATCATCCCATAAAATTTTCTCCCCATCTTTCCCCTACCCCCACCCCAAAACAGCAATCCCACTGTATAGCCTCTCCCCCAATCTGCTCTTTTATATCCTCCCCATTCCCCCTCTAACTTTCTATTAGGGCAAGATGGATTTCTGTACCCCAGCATCTGTATATTTTATTTCCCAGTTGCAAGTTTAACAAAATAATGAATGTATGTATGTGTGTGTATATATACACATACATACATACATACATATACATATAGACATATAGACTTACATATAGACATACAGAAATATATATACATACCCCTCCACTTGTTCTATTTTCTCCTTTGAACTCGTCCCTTTACAAAAGTGTGTGCTTCTAACTACCCTCCCCCCAACTTGCCCTCCCCTCCATCATCCCCCTCTCATCCTCTTCCTCCCTACTCTCCTGTAGGGCAAGATACCCAATTTAGTGTGTATGTTATTCCCTCCCTAAGGCAAATTCAAAGTGAGTAAGGTTGACTCATTCCCTTTTGCCTTCCTATTCTTCCTCTCCATTGTAACAGTTTTCTCTTGCCTCTTTTACATGAGATAATTTACCCTATTCTATCTCTCCCCATTTCCTCTCATTATATTCCACTCTCACCTTTTAATTTTATTTTTTAGATATCATCCCTTCCTATTCAACTGATCCTGTGCCCTCTGTTTATGTATACATGTACACATATATACACACACACTCACATATGTATTTATATGCACATATAACTTCCTATATAAACATATATGTGTGTACATATATGTATACGTATACATATATATTCTCTTCAACTATCCTCATACTGAGAAAAGTCTCATGAGTTACAATTATTGTTTTACCATGTAGGAATGTAAATGGTTCAATTTTAATAAGCTCCTTGTGATTTCTTTTTCCTGATTACCTTTTCAAGCTTGTCTTGCTTCTTGTATTTGAAAGTAAATTTTTTATTAAATTCTGTTTTTATCATCAAGAATGCTTCAAAAGTCCTCTATTTCATTGAATGACCATATTTCCCCCTGAAACATTATACTCAGTTGTGCTGGGTGGGTGATTCTTGATTTTAATCCTAGCTCCTTTGACCTCTGGAATATCATATTCCAGGCCCTTTGATCCCTTAATGTAGAAACTGCTACATCTTGTGTTACCCTGATTATGTTTCCATAATACTCAAATTGTTTCTTCCTGGCTGCTTGTAATATTTTCTCCTTAACCTGGGAACTCTGGAATTTGGCTATAATATTCCTAGGAGTTTTCTTTTTGGGGTCTTTTCAAGAAGTGATCAGTGAATTCTTTCAATTTCTATTTTGCTCTCTGGTTCTAGAATATCAGGACAATTTTCCTTGATACTTTCTTGAAGGATGATTTCTAGGTTCTTTTTTTGATCAAGGCTTTCAGGTAGCCTAATAATTTTTAAATTATTTCTCCTGGATCTATTTTAAAGGTCAGCAGTTTTTCCAATGAGGTATTTCGCATTGCCTTCTATTTTTATCATTTGTTTGGATCTGTTTTATAGTATCATGATTTCTCATAAAGTCATTAGCTTTCATTTGCTCCAATCTAATTTTGAAGGAATTATTCTCTTCGGTGAGTTTTTGAAATTCTTTTTCCATCTGGCAAATTCAACTTTTTAAGGCACTCTTTTCCTCATTGGCTTTTTGGGTGTTTTTTGCCATTTAAATTAGCTTATTTTTAAGGTTTTATTTTCTTCAATCAGTTTGTTGGCTCTCTTTTCATGATTTACTTGCATAATTCTCATTTATCTCCCCACTTTTTTCTCCACTTCTCTTATTTGATTTTCAAAATCCTTCTTGACCTCCTCCATGGCCTGCAACCAATTCATATTTTTCTTGAAGGCTTCTGATGCAGGAGTTTAGACTTCATTGTCTTCTTCTGGTTCTATGGTTTGATCTTCTTTGTTGCTGAAGAATGATTCTTTAATCTGATTTCTCTTCCTCTATTTGCTCATTTTCCCAGCCAATTACCTGACCTTTGAGCTCTTTGCCACAGTAGAACTCTGCTTCCAGAGTGGAGAGTATTGTGTCCCAAATATCTGGGGTTTTGCACAGCTGTTGTTAGAGCTTCCTCTATGCACCTGCCTCAGAACTCTGAGGAGGACATCCTCTCTACAGCCACCATAAGCTCTGCCACACCAGTGCTCCTCCCCCAGGACTGTCACCCAAGTTTGAGACCCAGATTCAAGCAGGGCAAAGCAAGAGAATCCTGACTCAGCTCCAGCAAAGAGATTCCTGCAATTTCCCTCTGATCATCCCATTTGTCACCCCACCATCTGTGTGCCTGGAGATCAGGAAAGAGCAGCAGCTGCCACTACCTCCTCCACTATCCTGGGGGCAGGTGCCAGATGGCACTCTTCTCTCACTGAGGTCCAACAGTTTCCCCACTGACTTTTTACTTTCTCTTTGGAGTTTATGGGTTGAAAAATCTGGAAACTGCCACAGCTGCCCTGTGATCTGCGCCTTTGTGGTCCACATGGGACTATACTCTACTCCCAGTCTGGTATGATAGACCCTTACTGTCAGCCTGCCAGGTTGCCTTCAGTGGGAGATTTGTTTCACCCTGACATTTTGTAGGTTCCATAGCTCTAAAATTTAGTCAATTTTTGCAGGTGTTGGAGGAAATTAGGGGACAAGCTCAAGTAAGTTCCTGCTTTTACTCCATTTGGCTCTGCCTCTTTCAACTTTCTTTTGGGCATCAGGTCTCTCCTCTCTGCTAGGTGTCACTTGGTCTCCTCTGGACATCTCTACCAGTCTCAGGGCAATCAAAATTCTTTCAAGTATCACCTTCTATGCTTCAGGGGATTTACCTTCTTGAGTTTTGGCCCCTCCTCTTCTAACATGCAATGATTAGAAAGCTTCTCCTTGAAACCAGCAAGCAAATAACTCTTTTAGTTTATAAGTCAGGGAAGTCAACAAATGCTAGTCAGAATGCCTCCAGGTAAGAATGAGTAGATTTTTTACTCCCATGTAACAACTTATAAAGATCTCATGATCCTCAATTGACTTTGGGGACTTTACTCAAAAAATACCCCCACAAGAGCTGGATATAGGTTGGAGTGAGGACAGTAAAGTCTATTTCACTCCAAAGAACCTTCCCATCTGTCAAAGCATGCAAATGAAGTTGAACAAGAAGAAACCCTAAGCAAAGGCTGTGATGTCATTGCCCTCTACCCTCCTGTTCCACATATTTGCCTTTATTTTGTGTGTATATATACAATCACACACATATATAAACACATACATGTACTTATGTTCACATGGATGCAAATACATGTATGTATGTATTCTAAGAAGAAACCCATTAACTTTTACATTATTTTCACAAAACCAAAATCTTCCTATTTCCCTACAATTATTTAACTCATAATGTACCTGAATTCAATTATACCCAATCACCAGGAAAACTACTCTCATATCCCCCAGCCCCTCTGGTGACACTTCCATAAGCATCCAAGGTAAGTGGGGAACTGCCTTTGATTAGGAGTCCAAGGGTTAAAGTAGAGAAGCCTGGGCACAAGCAATGTGTCAATGTTCCACATCTAAGAGATGGCATTTCTTTATATCTATCATTTCATAAATTGTTCTATGATAAAGAATTCGATTCAATTCAACAAACACATATTAAGTACCTACAATGTACTCACTGAGGTAGGTGGTAACGGTACAAAAACATAAATGAAACAGTTCCTATCTTTCAGGAGCTTACATTATACAGGAGAGCATATCATTTAACCTAAGATAAAAAACAGGTTGTACATAGTAATGCCAAATAATTGTGAGAGAGAAATAGGACAAATCAAAGGTTTGTGTAAGTGGCACATGAGCTGGACTCTGAAGCAAGTGAGGCATTCTCCAAAGCAGGGATGAGAAGAGAGTACTTCCAAACAAGCGGGCTCACTTGTTCAAGCACAGGGAATTAGGCAATGAAATGTGGTTTCTTGGGAATAGCTACCTGTCAAGTTACATGACGAGAAGTGAGAGTATTTGAAGAGAAGAAATACAAAATAAGTATGTTTCAAAAATCAGTGGCCAACAGGGGGAGAACTGGAGGTTGAGACCGATTCCCCTTTATCCTTCATATGTACAAGTGATTCCTAAGTCAAGAGTTTGCACTGAGCATGGTTTTAGAGTGTCTGACTACAAATGCTAATAGGTATACACAGACACAAGGTCCTCAGAGTATATGTATCACATGGCTGAGTGATATATCTATCCCAATTCTCCTGGTTTAGAAGAAAATTAAATACACTGGGGCGAAGATACTATTAGCTAGCTTCTTTGAAATTTCATTACGGCTTAATTATTTTTTCTATGAGATAAGCTGTGAAGGCCTTTGTTTCAAATTTTATTTCTAATTATTCATGGCTCATGAATGTAATCACAAATAAGGGTGAGAAGGTAGGTTTATTGCCTAATCAACTGTACGAAAATTCTACTATATTACTCAAATCATCTAGTAATTAAACCACTAATAAAATAATGAGCTCTGTTTGAATACGTCTAGTTTTCCAACCGGGAAAATACTTAAAGTATAAAGCATCTATCTGGAATGGTCATAATAAAAATGTGATGTAATACATATTTATTAAGGAAGACAAGAATCTTACATAACCACCCAATCTCGTGCAGAAATCCCCTCTACAACATCCTAGATAAATAGGTAGTTACTCAGCTTTTGCTTGAAGATCTCTATCAACATTCAGCCAACTAATCTCATTCAGCTGCACTATTAGGAAGCTCTTCTTTACATTAAACTAAAATCTAACACCTTATAACTGCTTCCATTGTTACTTCTACCCATTGCTCCAAGTTCTACTCTCTATCTACTTCACCATATGATAAGTCTTTCAGACATCTGAAGACAGTCATTAAGTCTTCTCTTTTCCAGGATAGGAAGTAACATCATACAACAGAAAGAACACTGGACTTGGAATCAGAGGACTTTTGTTCAAATCCCTGTTTCTGTTATTTACTGTATGACATTGCCTAAGTCATAGTACTGATCTGGGCCTCAGTTTCCTAACTAAGAAACAAGGAAGTAAGACTAGATGAATTTCAAGGGCCTTTCCAGCTCAAAATCTACTTCAACTTCTCCTCAAATAACATGACTTCAGCTTATCAGTGAAATATGACCATCTTATTTGTTCAACCAGTTGTCTTAACTATACTCTAACCAAGACCTTACATATATCTCTCCCTCTTTTCCACAAAGATATTAGAAATATTGTATAGTGCCTTACTAAAATCAACACATTATTTTTGGCATTCTCCTAATTTATCAGTGTAGTAACTAGCAAGAAAGATTGCTTTGGCATGAGTTTTTCTTTGCTTGGTATGATTTCACTGGTGTAGGGAGATCCTTCCCATAACTGGTTTATGATACATAATTAACACTATGTCTAGAGGCACTGAGAAAATGAGTTACTCGTTCATGATCACAAAACTGGTATGTGACTCCAAGGCCAGGCCTTAATCCCCTAAGCCAGGCCAACTTTCATTCTTAGTCAATATAAAATTTGCATAGTACATAAAAGGCCAGTCTTGGAATAAAAAAGACCTAGGGTTCAAGTCCTGACTCTCACACATACTGGCTGTGTGATCCTGGGAAAGTTATTTTATTTAACTTTTAGGTATACTATGCAACTCTTAAAGACCATTAGTCACATAGAGGTTGCTGACTTGTATTGGTAGAGGGAATTACCTAATCCAGGGCTCTCTATATGAATAAAATTCCAGTCCCTAATTCTCCATATAAATTCAATACAACTAACATTTATCCATAAATAAAGTCTCCCAGTGAAGTTCTTCATGAAACCCTTACTCTTCTCCAGTCTTTCTCCAATGTCTCATTACCACATAAAGGAAAATCTAAGTTCATTAAGACAAAGAAGTTTTGATACTCTCATATCCCTGTCACTTCCTAATGACTCTCGTTTTGTCCACGACAATAGATCTCTCCTGAGAAACAAATAAGGATAATTAAGCAAAATAAAAACCCAGAAGCTCAACAACCTTGGCATCATCCAGATCTCTTCACTCACATTCACCTCACATAGCCACACTGTTGCCAAGATATGTCATTTATACTTTTACAATATCACTTAGGTACATTCTCTCCTCTCCATTCACATAGCTGCTATCCTAGTGCAGTCCCTATTTGGTCTCCCTGCATAAGATTCTCCCCATTTTCATCCGTCTTCTGTTTAGATGTCAAAATGATTTTCCTGGGGCGGCTAGGTGGCGCAGTGAATAGAGCACCGGCCCTGGAGTCAGGAGTACCTGAGTTCAAATCCGGCCTCAGACACTTAACCCAAAAAACTAGCCGTGTGACCTTGGGCAAGTCACTTAACCCCAACTGCCCTCCAAAAAGCAAAAAAAAAAAAGAAAAATGATTTTCCTAAAATTCAGGTCAGAGAAATCAGCACAGATGATGAAGCACAACGCAACAATACAACCAAGCTCTTTCCCATAACTACTCTAACAAACATTAAGGAAGAGCAACAAACTGAGTAGTGATTTGACCCAAAGATTATAGATTTAACTCAATCAGTAAACAAGCATTTATTAAACACTTACATAGGAAAGTTCCCAGGAGTAGGCCTGAAGATCTGTCACTTCAGCTCTGGAGCAGGATGGTGTATTCAGTCCAATGACAAGATCAGGAAGAGGCTTGTAGCTCAGCCACTCTGACCCTGGTACAGAATGTTCAGTATGGTTCAGGGAAACATCACTAAGGGTTATGGAGTAGGGATGATTCTGTCATGCAGAATTCTCAGTCTTCCAGCTAGCTAATAGCTCAACTTGGACCAGCAACTGTTTATAGGAGCTTCATCCAGGGGAAAGCCTGCAACTATCTTGCCCAGACATCGATTGGAGTTCAGAATCTGTAAAGCTTAAAGGAAGACAGCATTAATCAAGCTGTGCCCTAGATGATACAATTTAGGGCTCACTAAAAGTTTGCAGATGCCAACTCGTAGTAGGCCCTGAAATATTTGTAAAATATTAACACTCAATATCTGAAGAACACAACAGTAGGACCCTAGATTATATACATCATGACTATATAAGAACTCACCATTACCTCTAGAAGTCAACAGACCTTGGCCCTAAAAAATTTCAGGAAATGAAGCTGTAGGAATTTGGTTTTTTTAAAGCTGTTTTTAATTGACTTGTTTGTTTACTTTTAGTTTACAAGATTCAGTTCCAGAAGCACTTGAGTTTCAGATTTTCTCCCCTTCCTTCCCCCCCACCCAATGGTGGCATACAATCATGTATAGGATCTGCAGACTCTTTCACATTGTACAATAGTCTGGTTGTATAGAAGTGTTGTAACCAATGGAGTGAACAATGGGAAAAAAAGAAACAAAACCAAACATAGAAAAGAACAATAGCATGTGTTGTTTCAGTCTCCATTTAAACTCTGGTCTTTCTAGATCTTTCTCTGAATGTAGACATCTCCTTCCATCCTGAGAATTGTAGAGTTGTCTTTTAACTGTGCGATGCTGAGAAGAGTCCAGTTTATCAAGGTTGGTTGTCACACATATG
>CM053602.1:26094936-26114927 GCA_028646575.1 Pseudocheirus occidentalis | reverse complement strand
TGTGATAGGAAAGATGGACATATAATCAGCCTCTCACAATATGCCCACTGTGGAGATACCCTGCATAATTACACATGTACAGCCTGTATTGAATTGCTTGTCTTTCCAGTAGAGGTGGGTGACAAGGGAGGAACCAAAAGAATCTAGAATTTAAAGCTCTACAATCAAATGTTTAAAAAAAACCTATACATATGTGTGTGTATACATATACATTATTATTATTATTATTATTAACTACATGCAACTGGGAATTAAGACATACAGGGGACTGGGGTTGTGGGACCCTCCCTGCCCTACCAGAAAGTTAGACGGGTGTTGGAGGAAGACACAAAAGAGAACAGATCGTGGGAGGGGCTTTACAGTGGGATCACTATTTTGGGGTTGGGTGCAGGGGAAAGAAGGGGAGAAAATTTGTAACTCAAAATCTTGTGGAAATGAATGATGTAAACAAGAAAATAAAATAAATTTTAAAAATTTAAAATAAAAAAAAGAATATAGACTGGAACAGCTAGATGGTGCAGTGAGTAGAGCACTGGCCCTGGAGTAAGGAGGACCTGAGTTCAAATTAGAACTCAAACACTTGACACACTTACTAGCTGTGTGACCTTGGGTAAATCACTTAACCCCAACTGCCCTGCCTTCCCCCTTCAAAAAAAGAATACAGATAAAAGATATGTGTGTATATATATACATATATATACACACATATATACACACATACATATTTATTACATATACATATTCATACACACATATATTTACATGTGTATATATGTATGTGTATACCTATACCAAAATAAATTTGTTAACAGACAAGTGGCGAAAGATATGAACAGTTCTTGAAAGAAAATGGCAAACTATTAATAACTATTTCAAAGAATATTCTAAATCACTAATAATAAGAGAAATGAACATCCAAATCACTCTCAAATTTGAAGTGCAACCCTAATACAATGCAAAAATAATAAAACATGGAAACAATCAGTATTGAAGAAGTCATGGAAAGATAGGAACACTAATGAATTCTTAGCAGAGTTGTGAATTAGTAAAACTATTCTTGAATGCAATTTGGAATTATGGAAATAAAATGTCAATAATATTCATATCCTTGCATCCAGAGATTTCACTGCTAGGAATATACCCCAATGAAGTCAGTGACAAAAAGAAAGGCTTCATATACATCCATATATTTATAGCAGGATTTTTCATAGTAACAAAGAACTAGAACTGTGGTACAGCAATGTAATTAACTATTAATCTGCTATAAGAAAACAAAAAATATAACGAACATGTAAATAAGTAAAAATATTTACATGAACTGATGCAAATGAAGCATTCAGAGATACAAATACATAATGACTACAAAATGTTAACATAAAGAACAACAACCACAAAAGAAGAGAAATCGAAATGTTGCAAAATTACACAGAATAAGCTGAGTCCAAAAAAAACTACTTGAAGAATCCATTACCCTGATTCCTTTGCAGAGGTGGGAGTCTGAAGATATAAAATATTAAAAATAACTCCAGTTTTTTGCTATATTGATTATTCTGCTAAAATTTTCTTTTCTTTTTTTAAATTTTTAAAATTAAAGTTTATTTTGTTACATTATCCTAATTCTCTACCACCTTTAACCTTCTCAATTGAGAAATTAAGGAAAACAACTTCTCTGTTAAAAAGGTGAAAAGTCAAGCAAAAAATTCTACAATTGCCATGTCCAAATAAAAATCTCTATCTCTATTCTAAATTCATCTTCTCTATTAGGAAATGGATAGCATGTTTCATCTTGACTCCTCTAGAATTGTGGTTGGTTAATAATGTGTTGAGCAGAATTCCTAAGTCTTTCAAGATTTGTCTTTACAATATTGCTGTTGCTTTATGTATTTTTCTAATTCTACTCACTTTACTCTGTATGACTTCATAAATCTTTCCACAATTCTCTGAAATCATTCCTTTTGTCAACAATTACAGCATGGTAGTATTCCATTACATGTACTATAATTTATTCAACCATTCTCTATTTGATGGACACCTCAATTTGCAAGTCTTTGTGACCACAAATATGCAAATATTTTTGTTCATAGGTGTCCTTTTCCTCTTTTCTTTGATCTCTTTCAGGTATAGATCTAGTAGAACTATCACTGAGTCAAAGGGTATACAGTTTAGTAACTTTGGGGGAACAGTTACAAATTACTTTCCGACCTGATTGGAGTATTCCACAGCTCCACCAGCCATGCATCAATGTGCCTATTTTTCCACTGTTCCACCAGCACTTGTAATTTTCCTCTTTTTTTGATCAACTCTGCAAATCTGATGGGTATGAGATGGAACCTCTAAATTGTTTCAATTTGCATTTCTCTCATCCTTAGTAATTAAGAACATTTTCCACATGGCTATTGATAGTTTGGATTTCTTCCTCTGAAAACTGCTTATTCATACCATTTGATGATTTGTCAACTGGGGAATAGTTCTAAATACTATACATTTGAATCACTTCTCTATGTATCTTAGAAATGAGACCTTTTGTCAGAGAATCATACTGCAAATAGTTTTTAACATTTAACTGAATCTCTTCTACTTTTAGCTGCATTGATTTAGCTTGCACAAAACTTTTATAACATCAAAATTCTTTATCTTGTGTAATCTTCTATTCCTGTTTTTGATCACAAACTATTTCCCTATTCACAGACCTGACAGATAATGTCTTCCTTATTCTTTAATTTGTTTATAATGTCATCCTTTTTTTCAGTTATATACCAATTTGGAGCTTGTCTTGATAAGATGTGACATGTTGGTCTACTACTATGGTAGTGGCAGTTGCTGATGCTGCTACATCTCCTCTTCCTTCTCCTGCTTGTACTGATATCTCATTTGATCCTTACAATAACCTTGGGAGGTAGGTGTTATTATTAGCACCCCTATTTTACAGGTGAGGAAACTGAGTCAAATGGGGTAAGGCAGCTTGCACAGGCTCTAACATTTAAACATTTAACATTTAGTGCTAGTTAAAGACAGCTACTGTCTAAAGTTGGATCTGAACTCAATTCTTCCTCATTCCAGGCTCGATGCTCTATCCATTGTGCCACCTATGTGTTCCTCCATGGGTACCAAATTGTTTAAATAATTACATTTTTAGCAGTTTCAGTTCTGGTACTACTGGGTCCCCTTGCTTCTGATTTTTTTTCATTCTCTTTATATTTTTAATCTTTTGTTCCTCCAGATGAATTTTATTATTTTTTTCTACTTCTATATAATAATCCTTTGATAGTTTAATATGGCACTGAATAAGTAAATTAATTTAGGTAGCTTTGTCATTTTAGTGTATCGGCTTGCCTATTCATGAGCAATTAATATTTGTCCAGTTACTGCAATCTGACTCTGATTGTATTAAAAATGTTTATGTAACAATTTTCATACGGTTCCTGGGTGTGCTTTGGCAAGTAGACTCCCAAGTACTCTATACTTCCTATGGTAATTTAAAATGAAATTTCTATCTCTTCCTGCTAGATTTTATTGGTAATATACAGAAATGCTAATGTTTTATGTGTGTTTATTTTATATCCTGCAGCTTTGCAGAAGTTAATTGTCTGAATTAGATTTTAGTTGACTCTCTAGACTTTTCTATGCAAACCATCAAATCATCAGTAAAAGTGCTAATTTTGTTTATTTTTTTACCCATGGTTATTCCTTCAATTTCTGTGTAATCGATATAGCTAGTATTTCTAGCACTGTATCGAATAGTAATGGTGATAATGGGCATCTTTGCTTTACCCTAATATTATTAGAAAGGCCTCTGATGGGTTGTCATCACAGATTATAGTGGTTGTTGGCTTTACATAGATAATTCTTATATTAAGGAAAATTCCACTTATTCCTATGCATTCTGGGGGTTTTAAATAGGAATAGGTGCTACATCTTCTCAAAAGCTTTTTCTTCATCTATGGATATAATCATATGATTTTTGTGTTTCTTGCTTTCAATATAATCAATTATGTGTATAGTTTTGCCATTATTAAACTAGTCTTGGATTCCTAGCATATATACAGCAGGCTCACAGTATCTAATCTTCCTGTGATTCTGCTGTAGTCTCCTTGCTAATATTTCACTTCAAATTTTTCTGTCAGTATTTATATGGATATTGGTTTTTAGCAGTCTTTTTCTGTTCTGACTTTCCCTGGCTTGGCTAGCAAAGACCAAATTTGTATTGAAGAAGGAATTTGACAGGATGCCTTCTTCTATCTTTTTCAAGCATGTTATGTGGTACTGGAATATACTGTTCTTTAAATGTTTAATATAATTGACTTGTAAATTTGTTTGGTACTAGGTATTCTTTTTGGGGGGAGTTCATGTGTTGTTTACGCAAATTTTTTCTAATGCTGAGCTAAATGCACTATTTCCGGTTCTATCACTCTGAGCAATTTATATTTTTGAAAATATTCATCCATTTCATTTGGTTAGCCAGTTTTACTGGCACATAATTGGCCAAATAGTTCCTAATAATTTCTTTAATTTCTTCTTTATTGGCTGTAAATTCACTGTTCATTTTTGATACTGGCAATCTGGTTTTCTTCCTTTTGAAAAAATCATGTTAGCTAGTAGATTGTCTATTGCTTTTTCACTGAAGAAATAGCTTTGAGATTTATCTATTAATTCAGTGTTTTTTAAAAAATATTTTGTTTATTCTTTGATTTTCAGGATTTCTCTTTTGGAATGAAATTGGAAGTTTTTAATTTATTGGTTTCTAGAGTCATTTTTAGTCCAACGCCCTTTTTCTGACTTGCCCTTTCTCCTTTTTATTGAAGAAGGTGTTTAGAGATATAAATTTTCCCTAAGTACTGCTTTGGTTGCATCCCACAAATTTTGACTATTTCGGTGTCATTATCTTTAATGAAATTATTGTTTCTATGATTTGTTCTTTTACCAACTCATCCTGTAGGATTGGCATTTAGTCTCAATTAATTATAACCTTTGCTTCAAAGACCCCATATAATACAGTTTTATTGCAATTATGGTCCGTAATGATGTGTTTAATATTTCTGTTTTGCTCCTGGTAATGTTATGAAGGTGCCATGCACAGTTAAGAAACCTCTCTTCTCCTTTCTGTTCTCATTCAGAGGTCTATCATATCTAATTTTTCTAAAATTCTATTCTAGTGCTTGGTTTCTTTTTCTTTCTTTCTTTTGTTAGATTCATCTGGGTCTGGGGCGTGTGTGTGTGTGGTAAATTGCAGTTCTTCTGACATTGTAGTTTTAATGCCTATTTCTCCTTATAATTCATTTCACTTTCTCCTTAAGTATTTAGATGCTAAGCCATTTGATTCATAAATGTTTAGTTTTTATATTAATTTAAGGTTTATGGTACCTTTTAGCAAAATGTAGTTTCCTATGTGTCTATTTTAATTCGGTCTATTTTTGCTGTGGTTTTGTCTGAACCCTGCCTTTTTGACTTCGACTAAAGTAAAACTGATTTTGCTCCAACCACTTATTTTAACTGTTCATCTTACTATTTTGAGATTGTTCCCTATAAATAAAATTCTGTTGGATTCTGTTTTTTAATCCATTCTGTAACTTTATGGGTTAATTCATTTCATTCACAGTTATGACTTTTAATTGTGTATTTCCCACCACCTTAATCTATACTTTGCATTCTTTGTTTCCTGCACCCTCTTTATAAGTTTGTTCTGCTTAAGATTAATGTTTCCCTTAACCCGTCCTTCCCTTTTTTCTGCTTTATTTTCTCCCCTTTCCCTCCTCTTTGTTTATTGAGGGAGATGTATTGTTATACCCAAGTATGTGTGTGCATTCTTACTTCCTTTGATCAGTTCAGAGAAAAAGTGATGTTCAAATGTCTCCGCCCTTCACCTCCACTCCTTCCTATTTATAGAAACTTCTTTTTGCATACTCGAATTATGTGAGAATTTATACCTTCCTCTCCTTTCCCTTTCTCAATGTATTCCTCTAAAATATAACAGACCCCTTAAACTTAAACATGCATTTATAATAGTTAATAAATGATTATATTGAACATTTTTTGTCCTGCTAACCTATATACAGCATGACTTATGATGGATTTATTTTACTAAACAAAGTATATATAAAATCAATAAAGTAATTTTAAAAATAAAATAGAACTCCCAGGCTCTCATTTTGTTTAATTACATTTCTCTTATGACCCTTGATCTGAGGGGCTGTGCATCATTTCTCCATATTATAAGGTAAACAGTTTATCCTTTAAAAATCCCTTATGATTACTCACTCATGTTTACCTTTTCAAACTTCTCTTTAATCTTGTGTCAATGTTTCTACAAAGTTCTGATCTTTTCATCAGGAATGTTTGGAAATCTGTTTTATTAAAAGTTCATTTTCTCCTACAATATTGTACTTAATTTTGGTGGATAAGTTATTCTTGGTTGTAATCCTAGATCTTTTGCATTTCTGGAATATCATATTCCTAGCTCCCTGTTCCCTTATATTGGTGGCTGCCAAATTGTGTGTAACCCTGACTGTGGACCCCAAGTACTTGAATTCTTGAATTCTTCTCATCTGGCTGCTTTCATTATTTTTTTCTATGACCTCAAAGCTTTGGATTTGGGTTATAATATTCCAGGGAGTTCTCATTTTGGAGTTTCTTTCAGGAGAGCTGTGATTTTTTTCTTCTATTTCTACTTTCCCCTCTGATTTTAAGAAATCTGGTTAGTTTTCTTCTAGAGTGTCTTGAAATATTATGTCTAGGCTCTTTTTCTGTTTGTGGCTTTCAAGTAGTCCAATTATCTCTCTTCTGTTTTCCAGGTAAGTTGCTTTTGCCATACAAAACCTTGTGTTTTCTTTTATTTTTTCATTTAAAATTTTTTTAGCACTCCTTGCCTTATGAACGCATTAGCTTCTATTTGGTTAATTCTAATCTCAGGAAATTGTGTGGGGTTTTTTTTGTTTGTTTTTGCAGAGAGGAATTTGTACCTCTTGTGACAAGCTGTTAATTTTTTTCAAATGTTTTTTTTTACTCTCATTTCTTTTCCCACCTCATTTTCTCGCTCTCTTGTTTGTTCTTTTACAAACACTTATTAGCTTTTTGAGAAACCCTTCCTTGATCTCTTCTAAGAATTCTGGCTAGATATGTGCCCAAGATGCACTTTTTTTCTTCTTCTGGATTTGTGTCTTGGGCATTCCTATCAGTAAAGTACCTCTATAAAGTGGGATACTTTTTTGTTGTCATTCTTCCAGTCTACTTCCTTATCTTGGGACTTTACATTGGACTGAACCTTGTATACTACTGGGAGGAATGTCTGTACTAAGCTTTTGTCCTCTTGGGTCTTTTGTTCCTCTCTTGGGTTACTGAGCATTGTGTTACTCTAGGATCTCACAGACAGCTCAGGATGAGAACCTGTAAGCTTTCGTTACTCCCAAACTGATGTAATTTAAGGCAAAGTCTGATCAGTGGCTTCCTGGTATGAGGTCTGCAAGTACCTCTCATGGATTTGGGTCTGAGCAATACTCCTGTGGGCTTGTCTCTAGGAATTTCAGTAGACTACTGCTAGACTCAATCACTATTAGCCAACTAGAAAGCTCTTCAGATTAATTGTGACAAAATTGTAGGCTCCTCTTTGGCCTGAAATTCTTGACCTAGTAATTCTATTACAAGTTTCATACATGGTTGGAGGATGGGGCTGAGATCCTTCTCTAGTCCTGGGGTCAGAGCCATCCAGCTACTACTTCCTCCTTAACTTGTCCCTTGCTCAGTACAGAGGCAAGGACCTACTACTGAATACTATCTCCAAACACAAGTCCCTTCTTCAGTCTAATCTGGATCTGTAACTTGGAAGTAGGTAGAGAGTGACAAAGCTGCTAGTTAGTACCTGTTCCTGCACCCTGCACAAAGTTGCAGTGCCCTGGTATATGTCTGGGATCTTATCTTTCCTCAGTGCATAAACTCTCCTTAAGGCTCCAGGTACTAGAATACTTCATGTGGTATGCCTATGGCTAGATGCAAATGAGAATTATGAGAGTGGAACATATGCCCTGCACAGCTAAATAATGGGCAGAAGAAAAAAGCTGAAATCTGGGATGGTAAGTCTCACAAGAGAAACAAAAGGGAAAACAATCACACAAACACACAGAAGTGAAGGACAATTAAATAGAAGAGAAGCAAAGAACAATAACATTAAAAGAAAACATTCTCTCAATCCAAACAAAACCTACTTATCTTAAATACAAAATGTATAGAGGCAACCTAAGGAATCTAGATGTAGTAGAAGAATAGGGTGAGACCATAATGCAAGAAGTAAAACAAGAAAACTGCTAAGAACTTCTGAACACAAAAAATGAAATGATAATTGCAAAAATTTATATATGACCCCAAGAAAAGCAATCCAAGGCTGTAACCTCCAAGACATATACTGGTTAGATTTAATAATTCAATTAAGAAACAAGAAATTCTAGAAGGGGCCAGGAAAAAAATTCTCTTTAAATAAAGAGAAAAGGAAATTTAATTAACAAAAAACTAATCTCTGTCCACCAGAAAATATGAGTAAATGAAATAATGTGTTTTTAAGAGCTTGGGATACAGTCTAGGGGGCCTAATCTGCAAATTCGAGCTTCATCATAAATTTTAAAAAGTTGGATTTCAGTAGTTAAGGGGTATTTGAAACATTCTTAGAAAGAAAAACAGACCTGAAGAAAATAGTTGCTTTTCATACCCCACAGACAATAGAAATGCCAGAGGGATGAACAAACACATCGGCCAAGGACAGCAATAGCAGCAAATATTATAAAGCAGACATAAAGACCAGTAAAAGATGTCTTTCTAAATGTACACAAGGAGACATGGATAAAGGAAGAAACTGGATGGAAATGACAGTGGAAATGCAGGCCTGGTACATTATGGACAGAACTTTGTTGATAACCCCTGCCTACTGGTGAATTAATTTTTTATAGTACTACATTACAAAACAAGAGAGTACATGAAAAGGAGGAAGGTAATAGGGATATAGAACAAAGCCAGTGATATACTTAGGTCAAATTGAAGGCTAGCAATAAAGAAAAAGTGATCCCTGTGGTCTCTCAGGAAGAGAAGGACTCACAGGGGAGTGGGCAAGGAATAGGAAGGAAGGAAGGAATGCAAAAATAGAAAAAGGAGACATTGTTTTGATGGGGGGGAGTTCTACTGATGAATGTTCACATAGATGAAGAGAGATGATCTATGAAGGAAGATAGAGAGCTCATGCTGGATACTGTCTGAGGGATTTGGTGCTTGAAAAGTCCAGTCATCCTAATTTTGTCAGCAATTTAGAAGGTTTTTGAGTAGAGAAAAGTGATGTAATCAGAGCAGTACATTAGGAAGATAACTCAAGCAGAAGTAGTAAGGATGAAATTGGAGAGGGGAGAGACTTGAGGCAGGAAGACCACTTAAGAAGCTATTATAATAGTTCAGGGGAATAGTGATGTCCAGGATTCAAGTAGCTTCTGTGGTAGTGGAAAAGAGGACAAATGAGACAAGTAAAATCACTAGAACTATCCTACCTAATGCGAGATGCCTGGTCACCCTAATCAGCACACCATTATCACTTGTAGCAGGCACATTTAGTTCATAACAGCATGGAACAAGGCACTGTGAACTTTCCAATCTCAAGATTTTTTTTTCTTTAGAAAACATTCTGTACACACACAAAAGAAAGTTCAAAATGACCACAGAGTCATATCTCCTATCAGGTACCCACTGGGAAAGTTTCTTTAAACGTATTTGGTGAATATAATTATTGATTCTTAAAACTGCATTTATATAGCTAGGCTTACCAAAAGATTTTTCGTCCATTACATCCTTTAAACTTAGAGCACAGCTACTTACATGTTTAATTTTTCAGCACCCTGGCCAGCACCCAATTTGTAACCACCCTAAGTTTAGCCAATAAGTCATCATTCAGCATCCATTTCAGCATGTGAAAATGAATCTAACCCACATAATATTTTCCAGCAAATGTGGCCCTGATTTTTTTTTGTTTTTCTTAATGTAGGATCATCTGATTATGACAGAAGAACTAATTCAAGTAATTTTCAAATACAGACACCCTTGGAACTTAGACATAGGATCAGAGATAAATGTTCTTTTAGAAAAGACAATTCTGGTCTAATGTATTTTTGAAAGCATAACTATGGAGTTATAAGCAAATAGTAATACTTTGTTTTTAAAAAGACAAAGTACCTTTCAATATTATTTTTATAAAGTTCTGAGTTCTTTCCCTCTCTTTACTCTGGGCTCCACATATTGAGAAGGAAAGAAATAAGATGCATATTATACATATAAAGCCATGCAAAACATATTTCTGTATCAGTCATGTTCCAATAAACAAATAAATAAAGGGAAGAAAGACAAAGAAAAGGGGGGAAATATGCTTCAATCTGCACTCTGATTCCATCAATTCCCTATCCAGAAGTAGATAGCATTTAACATGAGTCCTCTGAAGTTCTGGTGGATCATTGTATTGATCAGAGTTACTAAGTCTTTACAATCTGTTCATTATTGCTGTTCCTGTGTAGTTTGTTCTGGTTCATTCACTTCATTTTACATCATTTCATATTAGTCTTTCTAGGTTTTTCTGAAACCATCCCCTTCACCATTTCTTACAGTGCAATAGTATTGCATCACATTTATATACTATAACTTTTTAAGCCATTATCCAATATATGATGGGCACGCTCTCAGTTTCCAATTCTTTGTCATCACAAAAAAACTACTATAAATATTTTTGTAATATGAATATTTTTCCTTTTTCTTTGATCTCTTTGGGTATAGACCCACTAGCGATATTTCTGGATCAAAATCAATGCATAGTTAATAACCCTTTGGAAATAGTTCCAAATTGTTATCCAGGATGGTTGGACTAGTTTACAATTCTACCAATAGTAAATTAGTATACCTATTTTCCCCCCTCCCCTCCAGGATTTCTCATTTTCCTTTTCAGTCATCTTAGTCAATCTGATGGGTATAAGGTAGTATTTCAAAATTGTTTTAATTTGCAATTCTCTAATTATTAGTGACTTACAGCATCTTTTTTTCATAGAACTACCAAAAGGGGGGGTTTTTTGGTCTGAAAAACTGCCTGTTCATATCCTTTGACCATTTGTCAATTGGGGTAATGGCTTTTATTTTTCATGAATTTGGCTCAGTTACTCATATATTTGAGAAATAAGAGCTTTATCAGAGAAACTTGCCGTAAAATCCTCCCCACCTTTCCCCCTATTTCTCCCGCCTAGTTTCCAGAATTTTCTTCTAATTTTGACTGCACTGGTTTTGTTTGTACAATCGCTTTTAAATTTCATTTAGCCAGACTTACACATTTTAACTCCCACAAACTTCTCGTTTCTTGCTTGGTCATGAAATCTTCCCCTATCCACAGATATGACAGGTATTTTCTTCCTTGCTCTCTTAATTTGCTTTTTATGTCACCTTTCATGTCTAAATAACATACTCACTTTGTGTTTCTTTTGGTGTGTGTGTGTGTGTGTGTGTAAGATATTTGTCCATGACTAGTTTCTGCCAAACTCTCTTCAGTTTTCCTAGCAGTTTTTTGTCAAATAGTAAGTTCTTGTCACAATATCTGGGATCTTCGGTTTTATCAAAAACTAGGCTACTGTGCATATTTGTTTCTGCATATTTTGTAACTAATCTATCCTACTGATCAACCACTCTATTTCTTATCCTATACCACACTGTTTTGGTGATTACTGCTTTATAATATAGTTAAGAGATCTGGTACTGCTAGGTCTCCTTCCTTCACATTTTTTCCATTGATTCCCTTGATATTCTTGACCTTTTGTTCCTCTAGATGAATTTTGTTATTTTTTCTAGTTCTGTAAAGTAATTCTTTTGTAATTTGATTGATATGCCATTGAATAAGTAAATTAGTTTAGAAATCATTATCACTTTATCATATTGGCTTGGCCTCCCCCTGAGCAATTAATATTTCTCCAATTATTTAGATTTCTTTATTTGTGTTTTGTTTACAATTTTGTTTGTACAGCTTCTATGTGCGTCCTGGCAAGTAGACTCCCAAGTATTCTATATTCTTCTTAGTTATTTTAAATGGAGTTTTTTTTCTATTTCTTCCTACTGGATTTTCTTGGTAATTTGTAAAAATGCTGATGGTTTGTACAGGTTAATTTTATATCTTGTAACTTTGCTAGAATTGTTAATTGCTTCTACTCATTTTTTAGTTGATTCTTTAGAGTTCTCCAAGTACACCCCCATATCATCTGCAAAAAAGTGATAGCTTTGTTTCTTCCTTGCTTATGCTTATTCCTTCAATTGCTTTTTCTTATCTCATTGCTATAGCTAGAATTTTTAGTACAACAGCGAATAATAATGGTGGGATACTAATTTCACCCCTTATCTTATTGGAAAAGTTTCTAACTTATTCCCATCTCAGATAAATATTTGCATTTGGTTTTAGATGGATAATACTTATCATTTAATAAAAAGTTCTATTTATTCCCATGTTTTCTAGCGTTTTAAAAGGAATGGATTTCTTAAAAATTATTATTTATCAAATTATTATTTTCTCAAATATTTTTCTGCATCTATTGATATAATCATGATTTTTATTATTTTTGTTATTGATATGGTCAACTATACTCATGGTTTTCCTAATACTGAACCAGCCCTGTATTCCTAGGACGAATCCAGCCTGGTCAAAGTATAAATCTGTGACAACAGTGCTAAAATCTCAGGTGGCTAGGTGGTGCAGTGGGCAGCCAGGTGGCGCAGTGAATAGAGCATTGGTCCTGGAGTCAGGAGGACCTAAGTTTAAATCCGGCCTCAGACACTTGACACAAAAACTAGCCATGTGACCTTGGGCAACTCCAACTGCCCTCCAAAAATTAAAAAAATAATAATAGTGCTAAAATCTCCTTGTTAGCATTTGAATTAAAATATTTGCATTAATAGCCATTGGGGAAATTTCTCTGTAGTTTTCTTTCTTTATTTTTGCCCTCTCTGGTTTAAGTTTCAAAACCAGATTTGTTTCACAGAAGGAATTTGGTAGGACTCCTTTACCCATTTTTTTCAAATACTTTATATAATATTAAAAAATAATTATTCTTTAAATATTTGGTGGAATTTCCTTGTAAATCCACCAAATTCTATTTTTTCCCTTTAGAGAATTCCTTTATAGCCTGTTTGATTTCTTTTTGTAAGGAATGGTTATTTAAATATTCTATTTCCTCTTCTGTTAATCTGGGCAATTTATATTTTTGTAAATAATCATCCATTTTATTTAGATTGTCAGGTCTATTGGCATATATTTGGGAAAATAGATGCTAATAATTTCTTTAATTTCATCTTCAATGGTTATACATTCATTGCTTAAATTTTTAATAGTGGTGATCTGATTTTCTTCTTTAAAAAACATCAAATTAGTCAATGTTTTTTCTATCTTTTAAAAATTTTTTCATAAAACCAGCTCCTGGTTTTATTTACTAGTTTGATGATTTTTCTACTTTCAATTTTATTAGTTACTCTTTTGTTTTTCAGGATTTTTGTTTTGGTGTTTAATTGGGGATTTTAAATTTGTTCTTTTTCTATTTTTTTAAGTTGCACATCAAGTCATGTATCTGCTCTTTCTCTCCTTTATTAAATGTAAGCATTTAAGGATATAAAATTCCCCCTAAATACAGCTTTGACCATATCCCACAAATTTTGGTATGTTGTCTCATGTTGTCATTATTTTTAATGAAATTATTGTTTCTATGATTTGTTCTTTGACCAATTCAATTGTGCACATAGCATTCACACAGGGGTTCCTTGGAACCTCTTCCTGACTAGGTCCCTTACTATTCCTATCCAATGGGTGCCATCACCACTGCCTGCAAGGCCCACAGCTGGTCCCACTTCTGCCACATCACCCTCATGGTCATGCCATACCCCAGTATCTACAGGACATTCTGTCTTTCCAAGCTGTACTAGGTTGGAAAAATGACGTACTTTTTGTTGATTATCCTGATAAGAATATCGTTTGATAGACCTTTTGAGGTTGCTTAGAGATATGCGTTGGAAGAGCTCAGAATAAAAATGCTCATTAAACTCTGTCATCTTGGCTCTGACCCTCAAACTATAGTTGTTGAGGATGGTAATCCATGATACTCCAGCCTTCTAACTTAGGTGCTGCTGAATCAGGGTCAGTTATTTCAATTAGAACAGTGGGCTGATCTCTACTCCTATCTCTTAATTGAGCCAATCTTTGGCATTGTTGAAAAGGACCTCGTAAATCAGCATATCAGTATATTGTTAAGGAGTAGGAAACTTTCATACTGTCAGAAGGCAATGTTCATTCCCCCTATATCTGTCCTTTCCTATACCATCACAGGCAGAGAACTGGTTAAGGTGAAACTTTCCTTTTCATTAGTCATATTTATGGTTTTATTTATTTTTTTTCTTTTTCTTTTTTCTTTTTGGAGGGCAGTTGGTGTTAAGTGACTTGCCCAAGGTCACACGTCTAGTTTTTGTGTTAAGTGTCTGAGGCCGGATTTAAACTCAGATACTCCTGACTCCAGGGCCGGTGCTCTATTCACTGTGCCACCTAGCCGCCCCATATTTATGGTTTTAAAATAAGAAATTAGCTTACATTTTTTCTGTGCTCAATTGAAACCAAGTAGCATATTGAAACTAAAGTTGAGAGACATTAGGACTTTGAGAAAATCCTATATTCAGTTCTAGAATGAAAAAAAAACACTCTTAGTCCCTGCCTGAGTTTTGTGATCTAAAAAAATCCTAAACTGAGGTTACTGATAATCAAAGCTCTGGACAAAAAGAGCAACCAAAAGAATAAACACCAACACCGAATGTTGGTAATCCTCCAAAATACCGAAGGCTTTCCTGAGCAAAAGCTGGGAGATACTTGAAGGCCACCAGCTAAAAAGTAAAGGTTTAATCTGGAGAGCAAGAGGTGGTGACTGACTTCACAAGTTTGTTTAAAAAAAGAGATTTTTCCAGGGGAGGAAATGAATTGGAGAGTTCATGCACTGCATTGACTATACACCATTGCTCATATTATTCCTTCTAACTCAAATACTCTCCAAGTGTGCATGATACTTAAGACACATATCAAATTCTATCTTTCTGGAGTGACAAAGACCTTTGTAATTGCTCTACCCCAAATTCCTGTAGTGTTCATGTGTCATTATCAATTACCAGACATTTAGCACACATAACTTTGTATAGACATTTTTCTTTTTCTGGGTGTGTCTGATCTCAAATAGAGTCAAATCAATAAACACTGGTACTCAATCTTACACTTCTTTATATAGATGGCATTATGCCTATCAGATTTGCAGATGTCACAAAACTGGAAGGGATAAGCAACACATTGGATAAAAGGATAGGGATCCAAAAATATCTTGATAGGCTAAAACATTGAGCTGTATCTAATAAAATGAAACTCAATAAAGACAAAAGAAGAGTCTGACACCTGGGTTCAAGAATTCAACTTTACCAGCATAGGCAAGAGAAGTGATGCTTAGATAGCAGTTTGTCTTAAAAAAGATCTGGAGCCCTTAGTGAGATGCAAGGTCAACTTCAATGAGTAGTATAATATGATAGCCAAAAATGTTAATGGACTTTTGGCTACAACAAAAAAGCATAGCTTCCAGGAATGAGGAGGTGATAATCCCTCCATGCTCTATCCTGGTAAAAAGACATATTGAGTATTGGTTCAGTTATGACCACCACCCTTTAGGAAAGATATCAATAATATGGAGAATATTCAGAAGAAGGCAAACAGGATGGTCAATAGCCTTGAGTCCAAACCATAAGCAGATGCAATGAAAGGATAGAGGGAGCTTTGCTTCGAGGAGAGGAGAGTCATATAGAGTAATCACTTTATTCAGGTATGTGCAGGATGAAAGAGAGGTTCTGTTTGGCCCAAGAGCACAGTATCAGGAGAAAAGGATGGAAACTGAAAAGAGAAATTTAGGCTTAATGTCAGGAGAAACTTAAAAATTAGAGGTGTATGAAAATGTTTCAAGGTTTCCTTGATGGGGGATGGATTCATCTTTGTTGGACATATTTAAGGAGAGGATGAATGATCACATATAGGTCATGTTACAATGGAGATTGCTTGTCAGCTATATGTTAGACTAGATGGTCACTGAAGTTATTTCCAACTCTAAAATTCTGTGATTTCATGAATTCTCAGAGCCTGGCCCAGGGTTGGGTACACTGAGCTTCAATGTCTTCTACAAGCCTGGATACTCTTCTCCACCAGAGAAAACTAAAACTACTCTAAGAACCTGGGCAGACAGTCTCTAGGAGTTGCTACGGTTAATCCTCTCTGTTCCTAAGTAAGAGATTTGATCCTGGTCTCAAAACTCTTTCAGTTTGGTAGATTCTGCAAAAGTTGGTGCTTTATTAACCTAAACATCAAAACACAGAGTCACCTCTACAACACAATGAGGTATCAGAGGAAGACTTTACTAGAGTCACTAAAGTACATATTAAATAAATATTTGCCCCAATGACATTTGAGTGGGAACCTGAAAATCACAAGAAATATGACCAAATGACCAAAGTGAAATCCTTCCTGCTTAATAATTTCTGTCTATCTCCACCAAAATATATTAGCAATGTATAGTGTCCCCAGCATGGCATATTAGATAATGCCAAAGAACCAAGAAGGTAAAGGTTCCTGGAGCCTCATTATAACATAGTACTGCCAACATTTTTCTTAACTACCTACCAACTAGATCTTATATAAAATTCAAAGTCATATTATAGTACAAATCTAATGTATACATTCCATTGCTTGGCATAGCAATCATTTACCATAGCAATGTGAGTAGATATTTGGTGGCATTTCGTCAAACTAAATATATAAGTGAGAAGACAGATTTAACAGAGTATGCATTTAATTGAACATTTAGTCTTCTGTAAAGCTGTAGCCCACATCATTACATAAAAGCAGCTATAGATTAAAATGGACCTGAGTTCAATCTTGGAGGTTTCTCAGTAAGTCATGTTCTTTGTTTATGCTCCCACCTTCGAGGATAAATCTGTAACACCTAAATCTGTCTCCTTCCTAGCTCTCACTTGGCCCTCAGTTCCCTTGCAAATCCAAGCTACTAAGATACCAATCATAACATGCATTTCTCATACTACGAAAGCAGACAAAATCCCTTGCCCTTTTTTAGAAATAAGAAAGCATTTTAAATTATCTTAGCCTGAAGCCTTTGAACCAGTATGAAAGAGAAAAGCTTTTCAGTCTTTCTTTATCAATTCTGAAACAATGTCCTATTCTTTTCTCTTTGATCAGCCCAGGATGTACTTTTCCCTTGAAATACTTAAAGACAAAACCAAAGGGCTCTAGACTGATCCTAAGGAGTAGCCTCTTTCTCAATGCCCTGAAGAAATTAGGGTAATGATGCCACCAAGAAAGTGAGGAAATCTCATTGATTACTGATAAATTTGAAAAGAGAATCCTTGAGGGGAGTAGTCATTGAGGGATTGGGTAGTTTTAAGAAAATGATTCTCCAAGATTAAGAGACTATTGCTCAGGACTGATGAATCAAAATGCTAACTTTTACCTTATAATAATAATCAAAAAAGGATGAGAATGCTTGGGTGAGAAGTAAAAGATTAATTTTAAAAATGGATTCTGATGGCCTTGTGCCTACAATGAAAAGTATAGTATCAAGGCTTTATCCCAGACACATATATAAGACAGAAAACAAAAAGGACTTGTACTTGAACCAACGAGCAGTTTGAAGAAGCATTTCCCTTTGGTAGGCTCCATTCCCCCGAGTACCTATATTCACAGTATATAAAGAATCAGCGGAATCCATCTCTCTGGGGCTCTCTACCTTCCTTGAGTACTATATATAACTTTAGACTTACAATGTATATAGAACTAGATTCATGGTAATAACCTGGGACTGTACTGCTACTGCCACAAAGCAGAGAAAGAACTTGAGGATGCCAGAGGATCAACCTGCCTCTACTAGGCCTGCACAGTCTACATGACAATCAGCACTAGGTAGGTGCAAGGTCAAAGTTTACTTCTTGACATCACAGATCTGTACTTTGCTGCTTCTTGATTCAAACTCTTATCACTCTGACCCTGAATCAGTACACCTTCTCCTTGCTGCTTCACTGTAATGATTTCCTGATTCTCCAATCTCAAGGTGTCCAGTGCTCATTGCTAAATGAATTACCATAACTGAATTCCAGTTTCTCTTGTATAAATACATAAACATCAATTAAGGTTAGGGCATGAAAATTACTCTATCATAAGAAATTTCTAATTAAAATTTTTTTTTTGCTTTCTGGAGGGCAGTTGGGGTTAAGTGACTTGCCCAAGGTCACACAGCTAGTTTTTGCGTTAAGTGTCTGAGGTCGGATTTGAATTCAGGTCCTCCTGACTCCAGGGCTGGTGCTCTATTCAATGCGCCACCTTGCCACCACTTATTCTTTTTTTTTAATTTTTTTAGAAATTTCTAAATTATTGTGAGGTACTGTAATGGGCTCCCAAAAACATGAAATTTTTATCTTTGAAGAACTTGAGAATTAAACAGACTTCCAGGTCATAGGAACAACAACAGTGGAAGCTAGACATTTTATCTGATCTTTACAACCTCTCAAACCTCTCCAAAGCAGAAATTACACGCCAAAGATCAAGGAACTTCAGACAAATTCAAAAGAAAGTTTTAAAAGAACATGAACTGACATCTACCCGGAGTTCAGTCAGTGTCCCTCCCTCACCTTCCACACTATCTGCAGTGAAGCTGTGTAAGTCAACTGAAGGTTATTACACAGGTGTGCAAAAAAACCAAACACCACCCTCTGGTCTTCTCTCCCACTTGTCCAGTGCCATGGAGACAAATGCAAACTTCAGTCTGGGGAAGTGTACTCAAGCCATAACAGAAAGCCAGTGTGACAGCAGCCCTTCAGGAAAGAAGTCAGCTGGGACCATGACAGACAGTGCTGTGGCAAACTGCCAGTATTGGACCAGCAAAGCAAAGAACATCGGGAGTGGGGTAACACACTGGGACATGTGTTTGGGGAAGAGGGAGGAGCTGTATAGCACTGTACTAAATCTGAACAAAAGAGTTCAGCATCTAACCAGCAACCAGTTTTGTCCACCCGAGAGTCACTTGTGGCAGTGATCTAGGCTGGCAAATGGTGAATTTCCTGGCATGGAAAGAAGACGGGCTATTTTAAGATCCAGCCCCCTGGGAAATTACCATTACAGGAAAGAGAATCAGAAAGTGAATGATAGGGAAAAATAGGGAGGTATGGGAAGACTGACATTACCAAAGACGTGAGGAAAGAAGGTGACCAGATAAAACAACAGAGAAAACATTAACAACCAAAGGAAATGGAGCTTGTAACTCTAATAAATAAATTCAGTCATCTATGTATAAATACTGCAAAACAAAGGAAAAGGATCCAGCACTAGATGAGATATCAGACACTGTGGAATGTAAAGAGAACCCAGAACCAAAAGAAACTATTCTTCAGTGATTCAGAAGACAAATGAGAATCATGAGAGCAAAATTTCTGACCTGAACAGAAAAAGTAATGGGTAGAAGAAAAAAACTTTAATCTGTGACAGCAAAGTCTTACCAATGAAATGAAGGAGAAAACAATCAATTGAGAATGCAAAATACAACATACACATACACATATGTATATATAGGAGGGTTTATATATGCATATAAACACATGTCTGAGTATGCGTGCATATGTGTACATAGAGGGCACAGGATCAATTGAATACGAAGGGATGATACTTTAAAAGGTGAAATTCTGAGGTGGGCGAGGATTAGAATGAGAGGAGATGGGGAGAGACAGAATGTGGTCAATCATCCCATATAGAAGAGGCAAGGGATAACTGTTACAATGGAGGGAAAGAACAGGAAGGCAAAAGGTAAAGGGTCAACCTTAGTCTCATTGAAGTTGGCTTAGGGAAGGAATGACACACACTCTAAATTGGGTATCTTGGCCTACAGAAC
>CM053602.1:26078847-26094436 GCA_028646575.1 Pseudocheirus occidentalis | reverse complement strand
AGGGAAGGAATGACACACACTCTAAATTGGGTATCTTGGCCTACAGAACAGTAGGGGGAAAGGGGATGAGAGGGGGGATGATGGAGGGGAGGGGAGGGTTGGGGGAGGGATACTGGAAGAACACACTTCTGTAAAGAGACAGGGACAGGGTAGAGAACAGAACAAGGGGGAGGGGCAGATAGGAAGGAGGGACATATGATCAGACTGTCACAATATGCCCACTGTGGAGATGTTCTGCATAATTACACGTGTACAGCCTCTGTTGAATTGCTTGTCCTTCCAGTGGGGGTGGGTGACAAGGGAGGAAGGGAAAGAATGTAGAATTTAAAGTTCTATAATTAGATGTTAAAAAATATATATGTATAAAGATTATTATTAGTTTTAACTACATGTAACTGGGAATTAAGGTATACAGGTACTGGGGTAGAGAGAACCATCCTGCTCTAACAGAAAGTTAGAGGGGCTATGGGGGAGGACATAGGAGGGAGCAGATTAGGGGAGGGGCTTTACAGTGGGTTCGCTTTTTTGGGGTGGGGGTAGGGGAAATATGGGGAAAAAAATTGTAACTCAAAATCTCGTGGAAATGAGTGATGTAAAGAAGAAAATAAATAAATAAATTCAGAGTGGAAAAAAGAGAATGCAAAATACAAAGAAGTGAAAGACAATCTGGAAGAGAAGGAAAAAAGGTCTCCCAGAAGAAAACAACATGACAAGAAAATTAATACCATAAATGACATATAAACCAAAAGTATTAATAGATCATCTCTAGAAAAAAAAGTTGTTAATTCCAAGAGACATAGTAGTTACATATGTTAATTTGATTCAGAAACAACAAGTTCTACAAGACATCAGAAGACTTTCACATACAAAGAATAGAAAATTTGAATAACACAAGACTATTCTGCATCCACCAGAAAACCTAGGAAGGAATGGAGTAATGTGTTCCAAAGAACAACAGAGTTTAGGACTCAGCCCAGGGTGACCTACTCTGAAAATCTGAGCTTAACCATAAATAAGAGGTATTTGAAACTGTCAATTAAAAAAACTATACCTGAAGAGATGATTTACTTCTCAAACACTCCCCCCAAAAAGAAATGCAGAGAGTGAATAAAGGCAGCAGCCAAAGAGAACAACAACAACAAAGTAATAGTTGCCTTTATTCACTCTCTGCATTTCTTTTTGGGGGGAGTGTTTGTGTGTGTGTGTGTGTGTGTGTGTAGGTAGATAATAACAGTAAGAGACTTTTGTAGGGATAAGTGGAAGTAACAGTGAAGAGATACCGAGACAAAGAAGGATTCCCTTCACTCAGGGAATTTACATTCTGTCAAGGAAGACAACATATAAATGTATACTTATGTGACCCTGGGCAAATCACTTAACCCTGTTTGCTTCAGTGTCTTCATTTGTAAAAGAGAAGGAAATGGCTTCAAACCACTCCAGTATATCTGCCAAGAAAACCCTAAATGGGGTCACAAAGAGTTGGACGTGACCAAAAACAATTGAACAAAGATATTATCTATACACACACACACACACACACACACACACACACACAAACCCTATATCGTATTGCTTGCTTTCTCAATGAAGGAGGGAGAAGGAGAGAATTTGGAACTCAAAAATCTGAAAAATTGAATGCTAAAATTGTTTTATATGTAATTTGGAGATAATAAAATATTAATTTTTTAAAAGTATACACATACAAACAAATAATACAAGGTTATCTGGAGAGGAAACACACTACTAGCTGTAGGTTTGAGCACTGATCTAGTGACACTCTGTGTTTGTTGTTCAAGCGTCAGCCTTGTTGAATGTGCAGAAGCTCATAACAACATGTTGGTTACTAGCAACAGATTCTATCAATGACTCAGGAATTCCATCTCCTACGGGATGCCAGTGGCATAATCTGTATGGAGGGAGGGAAGACACAAGGGAAACTCTTCATCTCTGACACAGACACTAAAGTAACGCAGCAAATAATAAAGTAACCTGGCAAATGTATCTATATCTATCTGCCATATATATGGTATATATACCTTTATATACATATACAGGTATTAATTCATAGTTGATACACAAATGCATAAATAAAATGTGTCTATGAATGAAAAAATACCCTATCAGCTTTTGCCAGGATGCTTTCCAAAGCCAGTGTCCATTTTCCAGGTTTAAAACTATGCTAAGACTGGAATTACATAGGTGTTAATTTCTTCCAATATAGCTTTTCCATCGAGCTTTGATTTTAAGACTTTCAGTAAGTCTCTTAAGATATTCAGCCACAGGTTTCTCCAAGATAGTTTTATGCTTAAAGGGTCTTGCCTGGAGGATAACGGAGTATTTTTAAATATTACATAATTCCAATCAGGTTTCCAAAATGACTGGACAAATTCACAGCTCCACCAAGAGTATATTAGTGTCATTCTCCCTCCAACATTAACTATTCTCAGCTTTTGTTATTACTTCCAATTTTTGGAGGATGTGAGAAGAAACCTCAGAGCTGTTTTGATTTACATTTATCTCTTATTAGTAACTTGGAATAATATTTCATAGGGTAATTAATGAATTTCAAAAACCATTTGCATTCTTATCTACTGGAGAATGGCTTTCAGTTATATTTCTGTTCATTACCTATACATCTTGGCCATCAAACCTTTGGAGATATTTGAAATGAAGATTTTTTTCCCCCAGTAAATCAATTTCTTTCTAATTCTAGTGTGAAACAATATGTGGCAGAGCGAAGTTTCAAGCCCAGCTCCCTTGGATGGCAAAGAGAAGCTAGGTAAGAAAGAGGCCCAACAAAACACACTGGATATCCCAGAGATAGCACAGGATTAAATTTGTTAAACTGTTATATTTTTATCTGTTGTTACCTTTGCATTGTTCCTTTTGTATGGTTCCCTGTAGTATTCCACAGTGAATGGAAAATACTTAAGATATAAGTATTATATTTTATCAGGGCTGGTGTTTGTCCTTCATTCTCAAAAAGGACCATTACATCATGGAGGTGATGCCATGACAAACAAGTGAATTGGATTTAAGTGAGGGAGCAATGCACAAAGTCACCAGCCTCACTTTCTTCTCCAAAGTCATCTGGGTCCAGTGGCCAAATACACATCAGGACAACTGGAGAGGGTTCCAGATGGGGTGGAAGACCTTGACCTTTTAAACTAAGGTCTTTAGCAGGTCTCAATTTGACTGAGGCAACACCCATTCAGTAATTAAGGCTGGATAAAAAATGAGGCAAAAGAATGTCCTCTTTAACCTAGTCCAGAAAAAAAATCAAACTGGGAGGGGAAGATTACATTTTATCAAGAAACAGGGGAAAGAAGAGGGGATATAGGAAATCATGGTCATCTTTTTCCTGAAGAAGGCTTGAGGTTCTGGAAACTCAATCAGTCAATATTTATTAAGTGACAGCTATGTGCTAGTCACCATACTAAGTTCTGAAGATACAAAAAAAGGCAAAAACAGTCTCTGATCTTCAGGGACTCACAGTCAAATAGAGAGGCAACATGGAAACAAACATAGAAACAAGATATTTACAGGACAAATGGGAACTAATTAAAAGAGGGAAGGCACCAGAATGAAGAGGGGTTGGGGAAAGCTTCCTCTAGAAGGTAGGATTTTCTGGTTTTTTTATTTTTTTATTTTTTGGAGGGCAATTTGGGTTAAGCGACTTGCCCAAGGTCACATGGCTAATAAGTGTTAAGTGTCTGAGGCTGGATTTGAACTCAAGTCCTCCTGAATCCAGGGCCAGTGCTCTACTCACTGTGCCACCTAGCTACCCCTAGAAGGTGGGATTTTCATTGGAACTGTAAGGAAGCCAGGGAAGTCAGTAGTTGGAGCAGAAAAGGAGAGTGTTCCAGGAATGGGGGACAGCCAGAGAAAATACCCAGAACCAAGAGATGGAATATTATATATGTGGAACAAGAAGGAGGTCAATGTCACTGGATCAAAAAGTACATGTTGGGGAGTAATGCATAAGATCCCTCCTGGATCACTCCCTTATCATGGTGGATGGGTCTACATAACTGAATGAAATTATGAACTATCATATGAGCACAACATAGGTCATAGTGGAGAGTTCTGACAAAAGGTGATCTATGAAAGAATAAAATGGCAAACTACTCCAGTATCTTTGCCAAGAAAACCCTATGGACAGTATTAAAATGATAAAAGATGGGACACTGGAAGATGAGCCCCTCATGCCAGAAGGTGTCCAATACACTACTGGGGAAAGAGCAAAGTTCAACTACAAGCAGCTCCAGAACTAAGAAGGTATCTGGGCCAAAGCCAAAAGGAAGTTCAGTTGCAGATATATATGGTGACAAAGGGAAAGTCCAATGCTGCAAAGATCAGTACTGCACAAAAATGTAGGATGTAAAATCTATGAACCAAGGTAAGCTGGATGTGGTCAACCCAGGAGACCAAAAGATTAAAGATTGACATACCATATATCAAGTAACTTAAATGGATGGGAATGGGTGGATTTAATTCAGGTGATCATTACATAGATGACTGTGGGCAAGAATCCCTTAGATGAAATGGAGTAGCTCTCATAATCAATAAGGTGAGAAAAACAGTGCTAGGTTATAATCTCAAAAATGAGGGAATGATATCTTTTTAAATCCAAGGCAAATCATTTCACATCACAGCAATGGAAGTCAATGCTGCAACCACTAATGCCAAAGAGGCCAAAGTTCATCAGTCTTATGAAGGCCTACAACATTTTCTAAAAATGACACCAAAAAAAGTCATCTTATTCATCACAAGGGAGTGGATGCTAAAGTAGGACATCAAAAGATCATTGGAATAACAGACAAGTTTGGCCTTGGAGTGCAAAATGAAGCAGAGCAGAGACAAGTGGAGTTATGTCAAGATAACTCCCTGGTCATGACAAACGCTCTTCTTAAACAACCCAAAAGCCAACTCTACACATGGACATCATCAGAGGGTCAATATCAAAATCAGATTGATTAGATACTTTGCAACCAAAGCTGGAGGAACGCTATACAGTCAGTCAAAACAAGACCTAAAGCAGATTGTGGCTCAGATCATGAGCCTCTTATTGCAAAATACAGATTCAAATTGAAGAAAGTAGGTAAAACCATCAGATCCTATAGGTATGACCTAAATAACACCCCTTATGAATATGAAGTGGAAGCGATAAATAGATTTAAGGGATTAGATGTGGTAGATAAAGTGCCAGAAGAACTATGGACAGAGGTCTGGAATATGGTGCAAGAAGTGGTAACCAAAAACATTCTAAGAAAAAGAAAAGCAGGAAAATAAATTGGCTGAGGAAAAAGGGAAAGGAAGAAGAGAAAGATTTATTCAAATGAATGCAGAATTCTAGAGAATAGTAAGGAGAGATGAGGTTTTTGTAGGTGGGCAATGCAAAGAAACAGAAGAAAATAACATAATGAGAAAGACAAGAGATCTCTTCAAGCAAATTAATGACATCAAAGGAATATTTCATGCAAAAATAGGCATGATAAAAGACAAAAATGGTATGGACCTAACAGAAAAAGAAAAGATTAAGAAGAAGTGTAAAGAATATACAGAAGAACTATACTAAGAAAGATCTTTACATCACCAATAACTACAATGGTTTGGTTACTCATCCAGAGCCACACATTCTAGAGAATGAAGTCAAGTGGGCCTTAGGAAGCATTGCTAACAATAAGGTCAGTGAAGGTGATGGAATTCCAACTGACCTATTTAAAATCCTAAAAGATGATGCTGTTAAACAAATTTGGAAAACTCAGCAGTGGTCACTGGATTGAAAAAGATCAGTTTACATCCCAATTCTAAAGAAGGACAAGGACAAAGAATGTTCAAATTATCAAATAACTGCACTCATTTCACATGCCTGTGAGGTTATACTTAGGATTCTGCAAGCTAGGCTTCAGCAATATGCAAACTGAGAATTACCAGAAGAGTAGGCTTGTTTTAGAAGAAGCAGAGGAACTAGAAAACAAATTGTCAATATTGCCTAGATTATGGAGAAAGCAAGGAAGTTCCAGAAAAACATCTACTTCTGTTTCAGTGACTATATTAAAGTCTTACACTGTATGGATCACGACAAAATGTGGCAAGTCCTCAAAGAGATGGGAATGCCAGATTGTCTTACTTATCTCCTGATGATCTTGTATGGGGATCAAGAACCAATAGTTAGAACTGAACATGGAACAACTGATTGGTTTAAGATTGGAAGAGGAGTATGAGAAGGCTGTATATTGTCACCTTATTGATTTAACTTATATGCAGAAGACAACATATAAAATGCCAGACTGGACATTAAAAGCCAAAATTAACGTTGCAGGAACAAATATCAACAGTCTCATATATGCAGACAATACTACTCTGATTGCAGTGTCAGACTTAATAATCTTGGACTCAGAGATCACCATAAATGGTGATCGCATTCAGGAAATTTAAAAATGCTCGTTTTTAAAAAATGCTTGCTCTTTGGAAAGAAAGCTATGTCAAATATGGATGGCAGACATCACCTTGCACTTACTAGCTGCATGACCTTGGCCAAGTCACTTAATCTCAATTGCCCGACCTTCCCCCCTCCAAAAAAAAAGCAAAAAAGAAAGTTTACCTTTCAATAATAAAACCTGCTACTTAAATAACAAACATTCTATATGATTCTTCCTTTTCAACTACATGGAACCATCTGGAGCTGCCAGAGGACAAAATTTCTAAATTTGCCACTCTCGAGGAAGACAGATTTCATTCTCTTTTCCTCATAATGACCCTCTTTCTCTACCATGCTTAAAGACTCAAGCTAATCCAATGACTCAGTGGACACTTTTGGAACAAAACAAGACTATCTAAAGTATTTAATATTTAACCATTGCTAAACTAATTAATTTTAACCTAATATTTAACTAAAAGTTTACTTTCACAAGATCATGGAAATGATACTTGGTTTCCTGGTACCAGGGCTGTGCTGGCATTGCCTATGCTGTACTGAACTCCACTCTCACCAGGCACAACAGACCCTTCCCAACCTTCCAAGTTGTCTTTGGCATCTGTGGGCAGAGAGGTCTAGAAACAGCCACTGCTGCCAGTGATTCAGTTGCCCTCAGGCCTTTTCTTGGTTTGTTGGGGGTACAGTCTGTGCTGGCACGAACTGCATTGGACTATACTCCTCTCTCACCCTAGTGTAAGAGACCTTTCCTGCCTAAGTTGTCCTTCCAAGTTGTCTTGGGCTAGACATTTGTTTCACTCCATCTTTTTGTGGGTTCCACTGCTCTAGAGTTTGTTTAGAAACATTTTCAAGGTATCTGGAGGGGTTTGGGGGAGATCTCAGGTGAGTCCCTGGCTTTATCATCTTGGCTCAGCCCTCCAATAGTACAACATTTGTTCAGTTAGAAATAGTCTTCCCCTTCCCCACCCCTGCCTTGTCTCTATATAGGAACACATCTGGTCAGATGACTGTGCTAACTCGAACTGTGACTGGGCATCTGTCAAATCTGAGGGGTACCAATTCCTCAGAAGATAGGCTTTTTATGCTCTAGTCTTCCAGGAAGCCATGTTAATGTCTTCAGCCCTTATACTTTAGAACAAGCAAATCTGATGCATGACTTCCATGTCTTTTGGGGAAAAACAGGTACAGCCTTTATGACAAGGACCCTAGTAGATGTTGCTCTTAGCATAAGACCCTTAAGGGGGGCACCCCACCCTCTTGATCTATTCATAAGTGTTTAAATCATCAAAAGTAATCTGTGAAAACAGCCAGATTATAATTCTATCCTTACTGTATAAAGAACAACATTAACACTAGGATCATATTTAACATGCATCACGTACACCTTAGTAAAACACCAGACCACTTTTCAAAAACAATTTTCTTCCAAGGATGCTATATGGCTGAGAGTCATGGAATACCAATGTTTCCAAAATATTAAGGCTGCAGTGCCTCCTGCCTCTCCCAAAGAGAAACATAGATGTGCATGAGGCATATATTTCCAAATATGGCCAATGTGTCCATTCATTTTGCTTAACTGCACTTCTTTATTAAAAGGGAGGAATCTCTTGGGAGGGAGGAGAGTGATTGAAAAGTGACAGGAACATTTTTAAAAAGCACCAATAAAACATCTTTTAATTAAGGCTGCAGGTCACCCAAAGTGCACCAGTGAGACTCTTGGTATATTTGCTGTCAAAGAATTACACAGGAGAAGCAACATAAAGGATGCTCTCAGAGAGATGTATGACCAGAAAAAAAGGGACAGATAGTATTGAGAGTGGAGAGTAAAAAGAAGGCTGCCTGGGTGCTCCATTGATATCCATAAAATATCTCAAGATCAAGAGCAAGGAGTTTGGGGTCTGTGAATTTGGATGAGAAAATAATTTCATCCTTATTTTCATTCATCCCTAACTGAAACTTAGTATTTATTTCAAAGATTTGAGAACATGATTCTGTGGAGGGTCTATAGGTTTCACCAACCTGACTGCCAAAGGGATCTGGGACACAAAATGGTTGAGAATCCCTCTTCTAGAGAAAAGTATGTAAACTCCTGTGCAGAATTCACAAGAAGATATGCATAACAGTCTGAGGTCAAAGAGGTAGAGAGGGGCTATAAAAGATACCGTTAGAAAGAATGTCCACAGTGCTGAGATCATAGATCCATGTAAATTTGGAAGTAATAGAGTAGAGCAATTTAATCTACATTGAAGGCTTCAAATTGTGGTACATTAATGAAATGAAATTCAGATTGGTAAATGTGAAGAATATAAGAACTATAAAGCAACATTTATGAAATAATGCAAAGCAAAAAAAAGCAATCAGGTAAGATGAATAATTAGTTGCAATTGACAAAGAATCCTCATGAAGACTTAGCAGTGACATTTTATGAAAAATATGTATTTAATTGTAAGCAGTTGTACAATTTAACTATTCCAATTCAATTTTGTTTAAAAAATTTTTAATAAAAAATCAATTGTCTACAATCCAAAGTTCAGGTGGACTTTAGGTTTATAACACTTAGCATGGCTCAATGGAAAGAGTTCTGGACATAATGGACTTCTCAGTTTCTTGTACAGTCTTCTTTCTTGCTCCTCGTTATATACTGAAAAATTTATGTCTGTTTACAATAAAAAAAATTCTTAAAGAAAAATCCTACTTGGGGCGGCTAGGTGGGGCAGTGAATAGAGCACCGGCCCTGGAGTCAGGAGGACCTGAGTTCAAATCCGGCCTCAGACACTTGACAACACTTACTAGCCGAGTGACTTTGGGCAAATCACTTAACCCCAACTGCCCTCCAAAAAAAAAAAAGAAAAGAAAAATCCTATTTGATTTAGGAGTCACAGGATCTGCAAACAAAACTGTGCGAATATGGAAAAGACTGAAAGGAAACGGGGGGGGGGGTCTAAGAGGCATGGAAGAGGAAAGAATACATTCCAAACATAGGGGATAGCCTAGAACAGTGGTTTTCATCCTTCCTAATGCTGCAATCCTTTAATATTCATATGTGGGCTTATCTGTATGTGGGTGGACCCGCCTGGAGATGGATAGAGGAGCAGTGTCTCGGTTCCTAAGACCATTGGAAATAAGCGTTTTCTGATGGTCTTAGGTGACCCCTGTGACCCCCATGAAAGGGTCATTTGGGTCGCAACCCACAGGTTGAAAAAACACTGACCTAGACAAAGGTGTAGAGATAAGTATGATGGGAGAGCTGTCTACAAAAGAGAACAAGATGGCCAAGTTCACTAAACTGTCAAGTATATGAAGGAAAGAAATGAATAAGGCTTTGTTTCAGGGACAAATTTGGTGGCATTAAAAAACTATGCAGTTCCCCATAGGTAATGTAGCCTGCTCTTCCCCACTTGTTTAGTAATGGGCACAGTTCTTTATCTATTTGTACTCCCTATTCAAAATATATATTCCTTATACCAGACCAGAGGGCCCCTCATTATTATAATATAGGGTGTGTGTGTGTGTGTGTGTGTGTGTGTGTATGTCCCATGTAAGTTATAGGTCCACAAAGACCTTTCCAGATATAACTCAGATGGAGATATGAAGAGATATCTCTAGAGTCTGCATTAGCTTTGAGGAATATGCACAGTTCTTTTAATGTCCCCAAATTTGTCCCTGAAACAAAGACCCATCCTACTGAGACCACCAGCATCCTCCCAGTTACCCTGGCTCACCAACATCAGTGTCATCCTCATCTCCTTACTCATCTCACTGATCCAAATTAAGTTATCTAGATTTATTTCTACCATTACAATATCTCTCATCCATGTCTCTTTATCTCCACTTCTGCAGTTACACCCTTGGTATAGGGCCCCATCACCTCACATATGGACTTCTGTGATAGCCTCACTGGTCTGCCTGCCTCAAGTCCCTTTTTACTCTAGGCCATCTTTCACTCAGCTTCCAAAATGATCTTCCTAAAGCACAGGCATGATCATGTTACTTCCTTGTTCAATGAGCTCTGATTGGTTTCTCTTATCACCAGGATCAAGTAGAAATTTTTCATTTCCTGTCACCTTACATTTTTTCCCCTCTACCCATTCTAATTCAGCTAAATTGGTGTTCCTTCTGTTCCCCATGCATAACAAACACTTCATCTCTCAACTGTTTCTTTTCAAAATGACTGTCCCTGCCTGGATAGTCTCCCAATTTCTACCTCCTGGTTTCCTTCAAGAATCAGTTTGAACCCCACCTTATATAGAAGGTTTTTCTCAGGATCACCCCCTACCCCAATTCTAGTTTCTTCCCTCTGAGACTAACCTTCCATTTACCTCGTACTTTTCTTGTATGTATGTAATTATTTAAATGTTCTTCCCCCATTAGAATGTGAGCTCCTTGTGACCAGTCTCAGTCACCATCTTACTTTGCATACCTGTCATTTAGCATAGTGTCTGTCATTATGTAAGTAAGTATGTAAGAAAGCAATGAATAAATGCTTGCTGACTAATTGTCTTTTAATACTAATATTCTCCCCAGTGATGATGCCTAGCTATAAACCACAGCATAATAGTAATCATATTCATGATGATAGCTCTTATATATGTATACCATTTTAACTTTTATAAGGTAAGTCATATAGGTCATCCCACTTGATCCTCATAGCCAAGCTATGAGAGTGGTTTGTTAGGCACATTTTACAGGTGAGGAAACTGAGGCTGATATAACTTGAGTGACTTGTCCATGGTCACACAGATAAAAACTATGCATCTGAGGGATCATTTGAAACCAGGTCTTCCTGATTTCCAATCAAGAACTCTATTCACTAAGTCATGATGCTCTAGGAATCAAATATTGTAGCCTCTGAAAACCTAAAGTTGAAGATTTCCCAAAAGACAACAGTCTTTCAGTGGGTATGAGCATTTTATAAACAAGGAATCATGTAGAAATGGTTTTAATGAATGGCATGAGTAAAATTTAGCACACAAATACAGATAGGTCATGTAGCGAAAGTGAGGGATAGCCAATTAACAGCCTGCTTTCTCCACTGTTGACCACACAACAATAAGATAATAAGAGCAAGGCGTTGAGCACATTAAACTCTGAGTCCAACTTATAGAATAACATAGGTGTAAATCACACAGAACTGGCCAGCAAAGGCAGGTCCTGAAATATGTTGTTAGAGGGAATGCCAACATTGATATAATAAAAAACTCACTATAGTATTAAAAACAAATTGGGCTAACCTTACATGCAGGTGGGGGTAGTAGGTAAAGAGAACTTTAGTCTACTAGCTTAAGGCTCTGTTCATATATAAATATTTGCCTTGGGAACATTCTCCTCCACTGGAAATTACTTTGTATTGTATATGTACACATACTGTATCCTATTAGTAGAATAATAGAAACTCCTTGAGGATCATTTTGTGGTGTATCTCCTACACTTATCTCAGTAACTACCCCACAGTAAAGTTTGCTCAGTTAAAAGGGCATTTTGCTCACTTTTCCCCACATGAGGTCTCACTTCCATGGAAATTTGTCATTAGTAGAGTTGGTAAATGAATTAAATCCAAAAAACATTTATTAAGGATCTATGATGGAATAAATGTTTGGTTATTATAAATACTAGTACAAGATTAGGAGTCAGAATGTCTGCAAGCTTTGGCCCTACCCCTAATTAGCTGTGTTAAGATTAGGCTTCCTTTTCTTGAACTTAAGCTTCCTTCTCTGGATACTGAAGGGGCTGGAGTAAATGTCCCTAGATTTCTCATAAAAGAAGAGAAAGGACCCACCCCAAAAGGAGAAAGGGTATGTAATAATGCAAGGCAAACTGTGCCTACTTTGCCATTTGATGATGCATGACTTCCCTCTGTATGTTCTGTACAGGATTCCAAAGGCCTGATGTTGGAACAAAGGGTCATTAAAAAGGAACAAGAGGGAGTCTGATGTTGATTTTGGTCCAACACTCCAAAATAGATTTTTATACATGCAATATTAGAAAGATGAACTATCCTCTCCCTAAAAAGTCCACTTAGGCAAAACTGAATACTCTTAATCACTTTCCTGGGTTATAGTTTGCTAAAGTCCAAATATAAACCCTTTTCCCCTCTCTTTTCTCATTATTTCCCTTTCCTGGTACTCCCAGAAAGAACCACAGTATTTACTTATTATAGCTTTAGTTCTGCTTTTTTTTTCCAAAAGGCTTCCAAACTGAAAAAGACAATACAATATCAGCAACACTGAAAAGGTAGAAAAACGTCATTTCTAAAAACACCAAGAACAATTGGGAAAATGGCATCAAAATTAATCAAATTTTTAAAATGCATATTTCGGGGGGGCAGAGCCAATATGGCAGAAAGGAAGCAGTAACTTTTCTAAGTTCCTCCAAGAATTCTGTCACTAAACTTGAAGAAGTGAATTTTAATGGATTTTAGAGTGATAGAACCCATTGGGAGACAGAGAGAGGTAGATTCCAAGCCCAGGAAAGTGCCCACATAGGTCTGGACAGGGGGAATACGAAGCACACAGGGGCTGCACCAGCATGGATCTGAGAGCAGACTACAGCAGAGTGAGAAGGAGCCCTAGCCAACAGACTCACTCACCCCAAGGGCAATTTACAGCCCTCTCATCATAGGACAGAGGATCATCAGAGGTGGGTAAGAAAAAATGCAGGGCCCACAGCAGGGACAGCAACTTTTCCTGGGGCTACTAGCCTGCAGTCTGGATGTTTAAAAATTAAGTACCTAAACTTCAAAGTCAAGGTGGCAGAATAGAACCTAGTTGCTCTGATCCCCCCTCCCTGACCCAGAAAACCCAGAGATAAATGTCCCACCCCCAGAGTAAAATCCTGAATTAGTAGAAACAGCCTCAGGCTTGGGAGTCACTACGGAAAGGGGAAGTGAGGCAGTACAAAGTCTAAGCCCAGGAGGGTAGAGCCAGCAAGTCCTAACAAAAGAAGCCCATGTGTTCTTTAGCACCACCAGGTGAATCAGCAGACACTAGCCCTGCTTGCCTCCAGCTACTGAGCCTGCCTGAGCTGTAGCCCAGAGACACAGAGATGGAAACCTGAAGTGGCCAGACCACAGTTCCCGACAGGTTACTCTGCTAGCCTCAGGGTAACTCAGGGGAAACACTGAGAGTCCTGCCCTTCTCCTCAGTCTAGACACTCAGAGGCTACAGCTCATGAAGTTAACAACCAAACCCCTATGTCCCAGCCTGAGAAGCTCAATACTTCTGCATCCCAGAAGCAGATATCCACTCTAAAAATCCAGGACATAGGCAATAACAATGGGGAAGAAAGAACCTGCTAGATCTAGAACCATAAAATCTTTTTTATAGTGAGCAAGAACAAACAAATTCAGAGGACAACATGGACTCTATACTCACACTGGAGACCACAAAAGGAAATGGGAATTGGTCTCAAGCCCAGAAAGCATTCCTGGAGGAGCTCAAGAAAGATTTTTAAAACCAAATTAGAAAGGTAGGAGATAAATTTAAATCTAAAGTGCCCAAATTGGAAAAAAGTCTCACTGAAGAAAACAAATCCTTAAAAAGTAAAATTAGAGAACTAGGACAGGAGGTTCAAAAACTAACTGGAGAAAATACCTCCCTAAAAATGAAAACTGAATATATGGAAAAGGAGCTTCAAAAACTAATCGAGGAAAATAATTGACTAAAAATTAGAATCAGTCAAATGGAAGCTAAGGACTCTATGATGCAGCAAGAGTTAGTCAAACAAAACATAAAGATTGAAAAATTAGAAGAAAATGCAAAATATCTCGCTGGAAAAACAACTGACCTGGAAAACAGATCCAGGAGATATTACGTAAGAATTATTGGCCTACCAGAAAGCCATGATGAAAAAAAGGAGCCTGGCCAGCATCCTCCAAGAGATTGTCAAAGAAAACTGTCCTGAGGTCCTAGAATTAGAAGGTAAGATAGTTATCAAAAGAATTCACCAATCTCCTCCTGAAAGACCCCCAAATTGAAAACTCCAAGAAATATAGTAGCCAAATTCCAGAGCTACAAGGTCAAGGAGAAAATACCGCATGCAGCCAAAAAGAAACAATTCAAACATCGTTGAACAACAGTCAGGATCACACAGGACTTAGCAGCTTCTACGTTAAAAGATCAGAGGGATTAGAATATGATATTTCATCAAGCAAAAGAGCTAGGACTGCAACCAAGGATCAACTACCCGGCAAAACTGAGCATAATCTTTTAGGCAAGGAGATGGTCATTTAATGAAATAAAGGACTTCCAGATTTTCCTGATGAAAAAGCCAGAGCTCAAAGGAAAATTCAATCTCAAGAAAGACATAATAAGGTAAACAAGGAAAACACACACTCACACATACACATACAAGCACACATGCACACACATGCACATAACTTGGGACTCAATAAAAGCAAACTGTTTACATGCCTACATGAGAAGCAGATACCTGTCAATACTGAAATCTGTATGATTATTGTGACATTTAAAAGGAATGTACATTGATAGAGGGTGTGGGTATAAATGAACAAATCTGGAGATAAAAAAACATTAAGGAGAACAAAGGGATTGTAATGTGAAAAAAGGAAAGGATGATGTAGAAAATGTAAATTATGCCACAAGAAGAAGCATAAAAACATACTAAAGTAGAGGGGAAAGAAGGAGGGAGATGAACATTATTCTCATTGGTTCTGATTCAAAGAGGGATCAATATAATCAATTAAGTTTAGATCCTAACACAAAGAGACACAAACACTCATTATAATACAGGGAAAAGAGGGAGGGAGAGGAGCCCTGTATGAAATTTACTAGCATTGGTTTGGGTTCAAGGAGGGAAAGACATAATCTGTTAAGAATAAAAATCTAGAGGGGGTGGAGCTAAGATGATGGAAAGGAAGCAGTAGCTTTTCCAAGGCCCTCCAACAATTCTGTTGCTAAAGGCTACAAAATGAATTTGAATGGATATAAGAGTGACATAACTCATTGGAAGACAGAGCACAGCAGATTAACAGGCCAGGAAAGTGCCTACTCAGGTACGGGCAAGGAGAACACGGAGCACACAGGAGCCACACCATTACTTAACACATATGCACCAAGCAGTATAGCATCCAAATTCCTAGAGGAAAATCAAAGGAATTAGAGGAAGAAAAAGATAGCAAAAGTGTACTAGTGG
>CM053602.1:26067694-26078347 GCA_028646575.1 Pseudocheirus occidentalis | reverse complement strand
TCACTTTTTGGAACTTGAGAACTGTCTTCCACAGAAGGTGGAATGTCCTTCCTGCGCTGCCCCTCTTCCTGTGCCTAGAGCCAGACCAGAATTCTTCTCTTTCCTGCTTCAGTTAGTGCTAGATACAAAAAGAACAAAGACAAAATGTTCCTTCTCCCATTTGTCATGGTATTTGTTGTCATGTCGAGACAGTCATGTCGTATCTTGTGCCTGTGTTGTTTTCTTTATGGTTCTATGGTTCTAGAGTTGGTCTATTTGATAACTATGGCTTGCCTAACCATCTTTTGTTCTCATCTTGTTGCAGGTATTAAAGGAGTCTGGATTCTCCTGAGACTCTCCTCAGAGTCTCTCTTCTGCAGCTTACAAAGTAGAAAAAAGTAGCAGATAAAATTTTTTTTAAGTTTGTGAATTTAATTTGTTGTCACCTTCATTTCATAACAACAGGCAGGGAAGAAGCACCTTCTCTGTGCCCGGCACTGTGCTAAACACTGGGCACCCAAGGGCAAAGCTCAAGCAGTTCCTGCCCTCAAGGAGTTTCCTTTCACCTGGCAGATGGAGAAGGGCACTTCAGCTGTGGGCCTCTGGAGAGGCCTCTCCTCTGGCCCAGCATGCCCAGCTGCACCTCTCTGGTTATTGTCCAGAGCCTGGGTTAGAGACTGCTAGGCCTTTACTTCCTCCCCCAGGGCAACACACATACACACGCGCACACACACACACACACACACAGCCTAACACAAGCAGGCACACACAGAATGGGGTGAGGGGGAGGAAGGAGAACAACAAAGACCCACAGGGACACAGAAAGGAGGCAGACTGATGAGCTGGCCAGGTTTCACACAGGAGCTAAACAGGGTGGGGAAAGGCCTCTATCCCTGTCTTGGGAAGATGGGGACAGTCAGCCTGGAGAAGGGAAGACTTGGGCAGACATGCACCATAGGTGCCCACATGCTCACCACTTTTAGGGCGGGGGTAGGCAGCCCTCATTAGAGGGTGGCATGTGGGAGAGGACCCCAGAGGGTCAGAAGCAGGCAGCATTGCTAGAAATTGCAGGGGGAATTTGTTCTCAGTGGGAGTGGAATGAGCTGACCCAGGCACTGGGGAGTTCCTGCACACTGGAGGTTTTCAAGCAGGGTGGTTCACATGGTTATTCGTATTTATAACCAATTTATCTTTAAGGCAGAGACACGACTTCTCCTCTTTCCTCAATGGCTACACACAAACTTCTCCACACTCGCAATCTAACTTTATTAGTCAAATAAAGCACATAACATGAACAGCCATGTCTCACAAGGAACCAGCCACCTGCTTCCTAGAAGTCCCAGTAAGTGTCATTTCTACTGGTGGTCATGACAAGGTACCCTCTGCCCAGACAGAGGCCACGTGTCTCCCTCTGAAATGGAGGGGCCGCCAAGTCTCCCTAACTCCACACTGCCCACAGGCAAACACTGGCTGCTCAGGGCTCAAGTGTGGGGAAAGCACAAGTGTGTCCCAGATTGACCCTGGGAGTAGGCCACTGTTTATTGTAGTTTTTCTTTCTTTGGTAGTCTGTCTTATCATAGTGTCTGCATACACTTACAGACTGAACACATACATGTCGTCTTCTAGAGCCTAACATACAAGTGATTATCTTGTATTGCAAAACAGCTTTCTCGAAACTACTCCGTCACACACACACACACAGGGTTCATTTAATGAGACAGTGATACTTCTTCCCACACAGGAGCTAGATGGCCCATGTCCTCCTCCTCTGGGGCTGGGGTGGGCTGGATGGCTGTCCCTTTCAGTTCCATGATATTTGGGAAGAGAGAGAGCAGCACCCATGCCAGCAAGGACCTTCCATGAAGGTCGTAGAACTACAAGAGAAAGGGAAGCTCCTCTGATCTCCCTGATCCCTTCTGGTACCTAGCCATTCCAGTCTGTTGATGTGACTTGGAGACCTTCACCAGAGCCAGACAAGCCACTAATAATTAATTAAGAGCAATCAGTCTTTATTACGGACACATTTTCTTTTATCCAAGTGTATGTTGGACAGTTCAAAGGCCGCCTGGAGGAGGAAATCAGGGGAAGGCAGAGTCAGAAACACAAGGAGATAACCAGAACAGTTGCCAGATGGAGAAGCTTCTCATGAGCTTTGGCATCCCCAGCTCCTTGGTCACTCCTGACTGGGCTAGAGACAGCTAGGACCTTGTCTTTACAATATCTGCTTCCCTAAGTGCCTGCCCCACCCTCAGACAATGAGTGTGGTAGCCATCCAACTCCCCCACCCCCAAGGGACTGTGCCTCATTTCTCTTGCTCAACTTGCCCTCTAGCAGTCCAGTGACCTGCACATACCCCGTCCCCCTCCCCATAGGTGCCCACATGATCATTGAATTGGCCTTGCTCAGCTGATCCTTCTCTTGCTCTGAAGTCCCTTTGCCTTTCTGGATTCTGTCTATTCTATACTGATCTGCACTCGTTTGATCATGCCACAAAAGGATCGCTGAGTCCCAGGCTGGGTATGACTTGTGTCCCCCACAATAGACTGAAGGTATTTTGAGAACCACCACTCCATGGGGATTTTCCACACACATCCCTGGCCTGTTACTCTTCGAGGTATAGTCTCAGGGAGCCGCCTGGGTCCCTCAGAGGTCATGTGACCTGCTCCAGGCCACCCCAGTCACTTTGGCCTCCATGGGTCCATGTCTTTGGCAGCTGGGCCTTGGGGAGGAGGGGTCCTTATTCAGGACCAGGCCATGGCTAAAGGCCCAGCACCTGGGGGCCCTAATGAAGGCTCTTAGTGGGAAAGAATCTCTGGCTCTTTTGGCATTGTGCTCATTTACTGCAGTAATGAGACCACGCACAAACAGAAGAGTCCACCCTGCTCAGAGCCCCAGTCTTGCATCTCACACCAGAGAAGGAGAAGCCGCAAGGTACCATCATTTGCTCCCAGCATGGACCTCATCAAGGTAGAAGATTCACTGAAATCATTCCTATGAATCACTTTCAGCCACACTGGCAAACTCACCCACACCATGAATGCTGAATGAAGCCTTCCAACAAAGCAGGAAGCTGGCATTCAGGTGGGACACCATGGGAGGACTTGAGATCCCTCTGACACTGCAATCAGGCTTGCCACCATGAGGCCGACGGTCATAGGGTAAGACCCAGAGATGACTGGCATGTTTACAATGGTACCTGATTAGTGGACTACAGATACACATAAGAAAAGAGCTGGGTGAGAGTTACAGGCAAAACAGCTTTTTCCGTTTGGGGGAGCAGGGAGATCAGCGTGGAGGAGGTAAGGTTTGAATGGGACTTTACAGGGTGGTAGGAATTGGACGGGTGAAGAGAGGAGAAGGGAGTGCAGCGGAGGGGAGTCCAGGCATGGAGAACGTTGTGGGCAAAGGCACAGAGCCCTGGGAAAGGGCAAGGGGAAGGCACTGTCCAAGAAAAGAGAGAGTCCAGTTTGGCTGGAGCCTAGGCTAGCTCTGTGGGGTGCCTGACATAAGGAAGGAAAAATAAGGGAGTGCCAGATTTCAGAGGGTTTTGAATGCAGGAAAGGAGCTGGAGCTTCTTTGACTCAGTTGGCATTAGGGAGCCACGGAAGGTTTTTGAGCAGAGCAAAGCCACCACCAGATGTGTGAACAAGGAAGATGAGTCTGGCATTAGCATGAAGATGCATTGGATGGGGGAGAGAGAGTGGGCTATTGCAGTACTCCAGAGGGAGTCAAGTGAGAAGCTACACAGTCACAGGTGGAACAGAGAGGAGGAGAGAGATGCAAGATGTCTATTCCAGGGAGCTGGAATCAGTCAGATTTCATAAATGAAGGGAATGTGAAAAGTGAGAATGAAAGGAGTTTGTTAAGGGTTTGAACAGGACATTGGAAATAATAGCAAAGTCAGACGATGCAGCTGCTTTATGGGAAGGAAGCTGGGCTGGCTTTGTGTGGTCAGTGACAGGCCTATGTGGTGATGTCCTGAAAACCGTTGGGTGAGTGGGGCTGGAGTTCTGCAGAGCTCATCCATGGGGAGGTGCTAGGTGAAGGTAGGGGAGTGGGGAAGATTCTCAAGGGACCATGAGGATGGAGGTGTGGATGGAGGAAGGCTAGCGGCAGCATCTTAAGAGGTCTGGAAGAGGAAGATTAGCCCTACAAAGAAACCAAGAAGCATCAGCTGGAGAGCAGTGGGACAAGAACCAGGAGAAGGTGGTGTCTATAAGGACAAGGGCAGGGGGAATAGATGGTCAGGGGTGTCCAATCCTGTTGAGGGGTCACGGAGAATGAGGACTGAGAAAACGAGCACTTTATAGGGATCCAGAAAAATATGGAGATCTGTCTATAATCTGATGCAGAGGGAAGTGAGGAGAACTAGGGGAACAGTGTGACAACTTAACACAATACTGGTCCCTAGAGAGAGAAGTACATCTGAAAGACCCAGAACAGGGATTGGGCAGGGATCAATTACGATCCAGATGTGGCTTCCCAGACAGGGCCAAAGTGTTTCCCTGTTTTGTCTGATACTAGATATTTTCTGGGATTGTGGGGTAGGAGGGGAGCTATATTGACAGGTAGTCACGGATAGGGAGGAGATTATGTTTTATTCATTGAAATGAATTAATTTAACTGCAAATTATTATGAATCAAATTTAGGAAATTATCTTCAATATTAGGCTTAGGGTCAATTTTCCTATTTTAACAATCTCTTCTGCATTTTACTTTTTTCTTTTGAAATATTATATGTTGCGGCAGCAAGGTGGCACAGTGGATAGAGTGCTGGTCCTAAAGTCAGGAGGACCTGCATTCAAACCTGGCCTCAGACACTTAACACAAAACGAGCTGTGTGACCCCAGCAAGTCACTTAACCCCAACTGCCCTACCTTCTCCCCTCCAAAAAAAAGAAATATTATTTTTTAGGGATAGGTTATCTGGGATGCCAGAGGAGAAGAGGCATTGGTAGCAATGTTGGTGATATAAAAGCAATGAGAATCAATTTATTATTTCTTTTAAAGATCAGGCCATTAGCTTTGGCAATTAGAAGGTCACCAGGGACCTCAGAGAGAGCAGTTTCAGTAGAGCATTGAGGGAATAACCAAGAGAAGAGTAGGGGAGGGTTGTATACATGCAAATGGAAGCATTGGGGGAAGCCAACCATTTGGAAAAGTTGACTAATGAAATGGAAGGGAGATGTGGGATGGTAGAAGGGTCAGGGAAGCAACATCTAGGGCATTTCCAATATAAACAACTTCAGATGATCTTTGTTTTAAGAAATATCCACAGGGATGCAGAGCCAAGATGGCATCATAGAAGCAGGAAAACACCACAGCTCACACATAACCACCTCAAATACCCATAAAATATGACTCTAAACAAATTTTAGGGCTCCAAAACTCACACAAAAATACAGAAAAACATATCTCTCTCTGAAGGCAGCTCGGCAGGAAGGGCTCATCTCAGCACCCTGGGAGCCAAAACAAGCCCAGCCTGAAACCACGGTTTGGCCCTGGGGTGGCCAGGATGAGCTGCAGCTGGAGCCTTCAGTAGTTTCCAGACATATCAAGCCATAAGAAACAAGGACTAAGTGAAAGGTCAGTGGAAGTCAGCTAAATTTGGGGGAAAAAAGCAATCCTGCCAAACTGACTGCAGGGCAAGGAAGCAGCAGAAGTGGCAGCCTGGCAGCCGCCTCTACATGGCTGCTTAAGAACTCCTGGCCTTCAGACTGCAGGGGAGCCAAGCAAACATCCAGAGGCTAAGTACTCTTGTGTTGAGTGGATTGGATCAGGATTGTGGTCTTGGGTGTGGTCCTGGGGTGCGTTTCAGTGAGCCAAAGATGGTGGGGGCTGCAGCAGCCTCCTGATAGCTCCGGCAGCTGCAAAAACCCCAGCAATTTGGAACAGAGCTTTCCCCTCTGGAAACAAAGTTCCACAGAGCTAAAAAGACAAGTAATTCACTGGCAACATGAGCAGGCAAAGGAGGCAAAGTAAGAATAGCAATCAAACTCTAGAATCCTTTTTTGGGGACAAAAAGGATCAAAGCATGGAATGGGAGGAAGACAACACAGTCAGAAACCCTGCACCAAAAGCTTCCAAGAAAAATGTAGACTGGTTACAAGCCATAGATCAGCTTTAGAAGGATGTTGAACATCAAATAAGAGAAGGGGAGGAAAAATTGGGAAGAGAAATGAGAATGATGCAAGAAAATCATGAAAAGAGAGTCAACAACCTGACTGAAGAAAATAACACCTTAAAAATAATTAACTCAAATGTCAAAAGAGACCCAAAAAGCCAATGAGGAGAAGAATGCCTTAAAATGTAGAGTCTGACAGTTGGAAAAAGAATCTCAAAAGCTTTCTGAAGAGAATAATTCCTTCAGAATTAGAGTGGAGCAAATATAAGCAAATGACCTTATGAGAAATCAACATACTATTAAAAAGATACAAACAAATGAAAAAATAGAAGGCAATGTGAAATATCTCCTTGAAAAAATACCCACTGACTTTGAAAATAGATCCAGGAGAGACAATTCAGAAATTATTGGACTACCTGAAACCCATGATCATAAAAAGAACTTAGAAAGCATCCCTCAAGAAATTCTTAAGGAAAATTGTACTGATATTTTAGAACCAGAGGGCAAAATAGGACTTGAAAGAATTCACTGATTACCTTTTTTAAAAGATCCCCAAAAGAAAACTAGGAATGTTATAGTCATGTTCTGGAGTCCCCAGATCAAGGAGAAAATATTACAGGCTGCCAAGAGGAATCAATTTTAATACTGTGGAAACACAATTAGGATAACCTAGGATCTGGCAGCTTCTACAATGAGAGATCAAAGGGCCTGGAATATGATATTCTGGAGATCAAGGGAGCTAGGATTAAAACCAAGAATCACCTACCCAGCAAAATTGAATATAATGTTCCAGGGGAAAATATGGTCATTCAATGAGGTGGAGGACTTTCAAACATTCTTGCTGAAAAAACCAGAACTGAAAATAAAATTTGACACTCAAATACAAGAAGCATGAGAAGGTAATCATGGAAAAGAAATCATAAGGAACTTATTAAAGTTGAACTATTTACATGCCTACATGGAAAAACGATAATTGTAACTTATGAAACTTTTGTCAGTATGAGGTTAGGGTAAAGGAATGCAAATGTATATATACATATACATACACATATGTCTATACAGGAGGGTTTATATATGCATGTGAACACATCTGAGTAGGAGTATATATGTATACATAGAGGGCACAGGATCAATTGAACAGGAAGGGATGATACTTCAAAAGGTGAAATTCTGAGGTGGGCAAAGATTAGAATGAGAGGAGACAGGGAAAGACAAAATGGGGTTAATCATCTCATATAGAAGAGGCTAGGGATAATTGTTACAATGGAGGGGAAGAATAGGAAGGCAAAAGGGAAAGTGTCAACCTTGCTCTCATTGAATTTGGCTTAGGGAAGGAATGACATAAACCCCGAACTGGGTATCTTGCCACACAGGAGAGTAGTGGGAATGGGGATGAGAGGGGTGATGATGGAGGGTAGGGTAGGGGGGTGAAGGGTTGCTGGAAGCACACACTTCTGTAAAGGGACAGGGACAGGGTAGAGAAAAGAACAAGGGGAGGGTGGGGTAGGAAGGAGGGACATATAATCAGTCTCTCACAATGTGTCCACTGTGGAGATGTTTTGCATAATTACTCATGTACAATCTGTATTGAATTGTTTGTCTTTCCTGTGGGGGTGGGTGATGAGGAACAAAGGGAAAGAATCTGGAATTTAAAAGTTCTATAATCAAATGTTATTATTATTTACTACATGCAACTTGGAATTAAGATGTACAGGCACTGGAGTAGGGAGATCCATCCTGCCCTACCAGAAAGTCAGAGGAGTAAGGGGGAGGACATAGGAGAGAGCAGATTGAGGCAGGGGTTATACAGTGTGATGGCTGTTTTGAGGTGGTAGGGAGAGTAAAGATGGGGAGAAAATTTGTAACTCAAAATCTCATGGAAATGAGTGATGTAAACAAGAAGATCAATAAATTAATTTAATTTAAAAAATATCCAGGAGATGGAGCCAAGATGGCAGAAAGGAAGCAGTAACTTTTCTAAGCTCCTCCAAGAATTCTGTCACTAAACTTGAAAAAGTGAATTTAAATGGATTTTAGAGTAACATAACCCATTGGGAGACAGAGAGTAGTGGATTCCAAGCCCAGGAAAGTGCCCATATAAGTCTGGACAGGGGGAATGTGGAGCACTGAAGTAAACAAATCCTTAAAAAGTAAAATTAGAAAACTAGGACAGGAGGTTCAAAATCTAACTGGAGAAAACACCTCCCTAAAAATGAAAACTGAACATATGGAAAAGGAGCTTCAAAAACTAATTGAGGAAAACAATTCACTAAAAATTAGAATCAGTCAAATGGAAGCTAAGGACTCTATGATGCAGCAAGAGCCAGTGAAACAAAACAAAGATTGAAAAATTAGAAGAAAGTGTAAAATATCTCACTGGAAAAACTACTAACCTGTAGAACAGATCTAGGCAAGATAACCTAAGAATTATTGGTCTACCAGAAAGCCATAATGATAAAAAGCACCCTGGACAACATCTTCCACGACACTGTCAAGAAAAGTTCTGTCAAGAAAACTGTCCTGAGGTCTTAGAATCAGAGGGTAAAACAGTTATTGAAAAAATTCCCCAGACTCCTCCTGAAAGAGATCCCAAATTGAAAACTCCGAGAAATGTAGTACGTAAATTCCAGGATTATAAGGTCAAGGAGAAAATACTGCAAGCAGCCAAAAAGAAACCATTCAAATATCTTGGAACTAGCATCAGGATTACACAGAATTTAGCACCTTCTACATTAAAAGATCAGAGAGATTGGAATTTGATATTTCATAAGACAAAAGAGCTAGGACTGCAACCAAGGATCAACTACCCAGAAAAACTGAGCATAATCTCTCAGGCAAGAAGACGGTCATTTAATGCAATGAAGGACATCCAGACTTTTCTGATGAAAAAGCCAGAGATCAATGGAAAGTTCGATCTCCATTTACAAAACCCAAGAAAGACATAAAAAGGTAAACAAGGAAAGCACATACTCACTCACACACAAACTAATACACACACATACACACACACGTACACACACATGTACACACACACACATGCAAACACATGCACATAACCTGGGACTCAATTAAGAGCAAACAGCTTATATCCCTATATGAGAAGCTGATACCTGTCAAAATAGAAATTTGTATAATTATTGTGACACTTAAAAGGGATATACATAGATAGAGGGTGTGGGTATAAATGAACTAACCTGAAGGACAGAAAAAACCCTATAAAGGGGAACAAAGGTACTGTAATGGGAGAAAAGGAAAGGATGAGGCAGAAAATGGCAAATCATTTCACATGAAGAGGCATAAATACATACTAACATAGAGGAGAAGGACAGAGAGAGATGAGCATCATATGAACTTTCTGATTTAAAGAGGGACCAATATAATAAGTTAAGTTTAGGATCCTAACATGAAAAGACACAAAAACTCATTATAATAGAGGGAAAAGAGGGAAGGAGAAGAACACTGTACAGAATTTATTCTCATTGGTTTCGGGTCAAGGAGGGAATAACATACTCCATTAAGTATAAAAATCCATTGTGCGTTACAGGCAGTGGGAGGGGTAATGGGGGAGGTGTAAAAAGGGAGAGGGTAGTTAGAAGATAGGGAAAGAGTAGTAAGAAGAAAGAGTAGGTAAAGAGGAGGAGACACAGGGAGGGAATACTGAGGGAGGCAGTGGTCAAAAGGAAAATTCTTAAGGAGGAGAAGGGAAAAGGAAGATACAAAAATATAAACAGGGGAGGGAATAGGATGGAGACAAAGTCACAGATAGTAATCATAACAGAGAATGTGAATGGGATGAACTCTCCCATAAAATAGAGGCGGATCACAGAATGGATTAAAAACCGCAGTCCTACAATATGCTGTCTACAAGAAACACATTTGAAACAAGAGGATACGCACAGAGTAAAGGTAAAAGGACAGAGTAGAATATATTATGCTTCAGCTAAAGTAAAGAAAGCAGGAGTAGCAATCCATATCTCAGATAAAGCAAAAGCAAAAATAGATCTAATTAAAAGAGATAAGGAAGGAAACTATATCCTGTTAAAGGCACCATTGAGAATGAAGCAATATCATTACTTAACATATATACATCAAGTGGTATAGCATCCAAATTCCTAGAGGAAAAGTCAAAGGAATTAGAGGAAGAAAGAGATAGCAAAACTATACTAGTAGGGGACCTCAATCTCCCCCTCTCTGAACTTGATAAATCTAACCTCAAAATAAAGAAGAAGTTAAGGAGGCAAATAGAATTTTAGAGAGGCTAGACATGATAGATCTCTGGAAAAAACTGAATGGGGATAAAAAGGAATATACCTTTTGCTCAGCATTACATGGCACATAAAAAAAATCGACCATGTACTAGGGCATAAAAACCTCACAATTCAGTGTAGAAAGGCAGAAATATTAAATGCATCATTTTCAATAAAAATAATATGCAATAAAGGGCCATGGAAAGAGAGACTAAAAACTAACTGGATACTAAAGAATGAGTGAGTCAAACAAGAAATTATAGAAACAATCAGTAAGTTCATTCAAGAGAATGAAAATAATGAG
>CM053602.1:26050066-26067594 GCA_028646575.1 Pseudocheirus occidentalis | reverse complement strand
CATACCAAAACTTGTGGGGTGCAACAAAGGCATTTCTTAGTGGAAGTTTTATATCCCTGAATGCATACATGAATAAACTAGAGAAAATGGAGGGCAATGAATTGGGCATGTAATTGAAGAAGCTAGAAAAAGAACAAATTGAAAATTCCCAATTAAACACTAAATTAGAAATAATGACAACCAAAGGAAGGATTAATAAAATATAAATTTAAAAAACTATTAAATTAATAAATAAAACTAAAAGCTGGTTTTATGGGAAAAAAACCCCAGTAAAATAGACCTTTAGTCAATATGATAAAAAAGAAGAAAGAAGAAAACCAAATTACAAGTATCAAAAATGAAAAGAGTGAATCTTCCTCCAATCAGGAAATTAAAACAATATTTAGGAATGATTTTGCCCCAACATTTTCATATAAATTTGACGATCTTAGTGAAATGGATGAATATTTACAAAAATATAAGTTGCCCAGATTAATGAAAGAGGAAGTAAATTATTTAAGTAACCCTATCTCAGAAAAAGAAATTGAACAAGCCATTGGCAAACTCTCTAGGAAAAAATCTCCAGGGCCAGATGGATTTACTAGTGAATTCTATCAAACATTTAAAGAACAATTGATTCCAATACTCTACAAACTGTTCGGGAAAATTAGTGAAGAAGGAGTTCTACCAAATTCTTTTTATGACACAAATATGGTAGTGATACCTAAATCAGGAAGAGACAAAATGAAGAAAGAAAATTATAGACCAATTTTCCTCATGAATATAGATGCAAAATTTTTAAATAAAATATTAGGAAAATGACTACAGCAACTTATCACAAGAATAATACATTTTGATCTGGTAGGATTTATTCCAGGAATGCAAGGATGGTTCAGTATTAGAAAAACCATCAGCATCATTGATCTTATCAACAATAAAACTAGCAGAAACCGTACAATTGTCCCAATAGATGCAGAAAAGGCTTTTGACAAAATACACCATGCATTCCTACTAAAAACACTAGAAAAAGTAGGAATAGAGTTTTCCTTAGAATGATAGGTAGCATCTATTTAAAGCCATCAGCAAATATTATATGTAATGGGGATGAAATGGAAGCATTTCTAATAAGATCAGGAATGAAACACAGATGTCCACTATCACCCCTCTTATTCAATCTGGTACTAGAAATGTTAGCAGTAGCAATCAGAGAAGAAAAAGAAGTTGAAGGAATCAAATTAGGCAAAGAAGGACTAAGCGATCACTCTTTGCAGATGATATGATGATATACTTCGAGAATCCTAGAGAATCAATAAAATGCTTCTTGAGACAATAAATTTGGCAAAGTTGCAGGATATAAAATAAACCTACATTAATCCTCGGCATTCCTATATATTTCTAACGAAATCCAACAGCAAGAGATAGAAGGAGAAACCCCATTTAAAATTACTGCAGACATTATAAAATAATTGGGAATCTACCTGCCAAAACAAACCCAGGACCTATATGAACACAACTACAAAACATTTTTCACATAAATAAAGTCAGATCTAACTAACTGGAAAAACATCAGTAGCTCATGGCTGGGTCAAGTTAATATAATAAAAATTACAATTTTACCTAAATTTTCTGATGAAGAAATCAAAGATATTTATAGGCATATGAAGAACTACTCTAAATCACTTTTGAATAGAGAAATACAAATTAAAACAACTCTGAAATACCACCTCATACCAATCAGTTTAGCTAATATGACAAAAAATGAAAATTATAAATGTTGGAGAGGATGAGGGAAAATTGGGACACTAAACACATTGTTGGTGGAGTTGAGAACTGAGTCAACCATTCTGGAGAGCAATTTGGAACTATGCCCAAAGGGCAAACAAATTGTGCATACTCTTTGACCCAGCAATACCACTACTAGGCCTGAATCCCAAAGAAATCATAAAAAATGGAAAAGAAGCTACAGGTACGAAAGTATTTATAGCAGCCCTATTTGTGGTGGCAAAATGTTGGAAACTGAGGGGATGCCCATCAACTGGGGAATGGCTGAAAAATCTGTAGTATGTGAATGTGATAGAATACTATTGTGCAATAAGGTTTCAGAAAAACCTGGAAAGGCTTGTACAAACTGATGCAAAGTGAAATGAGAAGAACAAGGAAAATACTGTACACAGAATCAGCAACATCATGTGATGATCAACTTACTATGAATGACTTGGCTCCTCTCAGCAAAACAATGATTCAAGATGAGTAAAAAGAATTCAGGAAGGAAAATGCTATTCATATCCAGATAAAGAACTGACAGACTCAGAATTCAAACTGAAGTATATTTTTTTCACTTACTTTATTCTTTCTCATGTTTTTATTTCCTTTTGATCTGCTTCTTTTTCCACAATGGTGACGAATCCAGAAATATGTTTTCCATAATAGCACATGTATAAACTATATCAACTACCTACCATTTTTAGAAGAGGGGAGGGGAGGGGAAGAAGGGGGATGGAAAAATTGGGAACTGAAAATCTTGTAAAAATGAATGCTAAAAAATCTTAATATGTAATTTGGGAGAAAAATAAAACACTATTTAAATTTTAAAAGGAACAAAATAAAAGAAGTATAGGGGTGCTTTTTTCAGAAAACAACTTATAAATGGGCTAATGTCTCATTAGGGTGCATGATTTTTCTGTGCTCCAGGGTCTCTAGGACAGGGCTTCTTAAACTTTTTCCACTCACAATTCCTTCAGTGCCTCTTTAACAGTGGGTCTTGACCCCATATGGTATTGTTACCCACAATTTAAGAAGTGCTTGCTCTAGGGAACTGACCCATGAGACTTTAGGGAATTTGGAGGGGGAGGTACAGGTACTAAATTCTATAACCCTTTCTCTCTCCAGTGGGACTATAAGCTCCTGAGCGACCAAAGAGGTAAATATTTAAAGCTAAAAGAGACCTCAAAGGTAATGTAACCTAACCCCCTCACTTTCCAAAGAGGAACTTAAGACCTGGAATGGTTAAGTGAATTGTCCAAGGTGACAGAGTTATGTAGAAGGGCTGAAATTTAGACCCAAGTCCACTCACCGTAAATCTAGCACTTTCTACCCTAACCTCATGTCATCTGTATATTGTCCCAGTCAGTATCCAGCACAGTATTCTTAGCATTATATCTGCTTAAGAACTTACTGGTCGAATTTAAGTGAAAGGTGATTTTACTATGACAAGATGGTAAGGGGAGAGACCACAGGTTCTCCTTAATTAATATATTACACAGAGGGAAACTTCAATACTTAGGTGAAACTGGATATAGTAAGACATTTATCAAAAGGGGGTGGTAAAAAGTAAAACTCTCATGTTACCTCTGAGTTTGAGATAGCTGTGTTTTTAATACTTATGTATTCTAGCTTCTTGTCTTATTGGATCAAAGAGCAAAGGTTCTTCCCGTGTTCATGATGCTGCCATCAACTACATGATCTGGCAGGCAAATTTCCCTAGAAGACTGGGGTAGGGGGCACAGTGAAAGCAGAGCCTCTAATGAAGGCAAGGGAAGAACAGGAAGAAACTTTGCTAAAATTCAATTAGCTGGGAGAACTGGGAAAATGTAAAGAAAAATGACGAGAAACATACGACTACTTCATTGCTGTTATGCTGCTATATGGGAAAGTGTATCCATTTCAAAGACTTCAGGCAGGCCAGTCAAAGATTTCCACTGGTAAAGCCTCTATCTCATGTTAACGACTGGGGGCAATGATGTGTGTTTACAGCAGCTCTTTAAAATGTATAAATACACTGGAGGCTACTTAGGAAATGGAGTCAGATTTTTATATTCGTTATATGGAAAAATATTTCATACCTCCCCCCAAATCCTAAGCGTGTAAAGGAAAATAAATGAGAATCTGGCCTTTAATATTTATTTCGTGCTCTACTGGGTAAACCTATGCTGAATCTCTTGGTCCCCATACGCAACATAGTGTGAGAGGGAAGAGGGGGAGCTGTTACAAACCTTCTAACAGATGTTCTGAAGCAAGAGCTGGGGAAAAACAACACACAAGTCTTGTTCAATATACCTTGGGTGAACCTCTCCTATTCAGGCTCTACTAGCCTAGCAAGTGGATGCCCGCTTCTTTTAATTTGGCTCTTACATTTGAATGGAAGTTTTGAATGACTGCTCTCTAAAGAGTCAATTGATGAAAATCATCTTGTATTACAAGGGGCAGATTAGGCTTGGTACAAATCAATCATTTTAACTCCCTGCACTTTGTAAGCCATATGTGTTACAAACAACCCTTTCCCCCCTGTAAAGCCTGGTATTAATTCTAATCTCAGAGTGTTCTCTGTTGGTGATAAATGACGGGCAATCTCATTAGATGTCTAAGGACCCAATTAACACTTTATTTCAGGCTCAGAGTACGGAGTAAAGACAGGAGCACTGGCCTAGTCACTCCATTAGTATGTTAGAGCCTACGATGTACCAAGAAATTAGTCCTCATGCAAAACTGTGGAAACTCATGGTATGGACATAGCAAACCTCTCAATAAGAATAGCAGAGGAAAATAAACAAAGGCAGCACTTCCTTCACAGAATAGTTTTATTCCAGCATGTGGGCCACAAAGCTGGTTGCTAAAATAAACATCATCTCCCTTTTGATCTTCATTATAAAAATAAAGATGAGTTGATAGGAGGAAGATAGGAGATAAGAGATAGGAGGAAAAAAAGTCCACCTGGACAAACCAAATTCAAAACTTTTATGGATCCAATCAAGATTTGGAATCTGACTTGGGTCATTCATGTTAAGCATTGGGGTACCCTAGAATGATAGCTCTCAACATTTCTGCCTCTCCCTCTTGCTATCCCATCCTCACTATACGCCCTCTTCTGCCCACTGGACTTCAACAGATGTCTAAGGATCCCTTAATTTTATTTCCCTTGATCTTTACCAAATCTAAGAAAAGTAGTCTTGAATACGTGGGCAATTAAAGGTAATATTTGGCTAGGAAGTACAGTTATCTGATTGAGAATATAATATTTATGGAAAATCTGAAGCTATACCTTTATATTGAATTAGCTTCTTTCAAAGCCCTCTCCCCACAATGTGATGTCTTCCCCAATAGGAAATAAATTCCTTGAAAGAAGGAGCTGTCTTTGGTTTTATATTTGTATTTTCAGCACTATGTATGGTGCTTGTCCAGTGTTAAGTACATAAGAAATGCTTTTCATTCATTCCCATTAAAGACATTTTCCCATCCCCCTAGTTAGCAGTTCCCTCTTAAAATTACTCAATATTTACTTACATACAGTTCAAAAGCTCATACAAGAATATAAGCTCATCGAGGGCAGAGGCTATTTTCCTTTTTGTCTTTGTATCCAAAGTGTCTAACACATAATGGAGTCTAACAGAGATGTATTAAGTGTCAGTTGACAAACAAAGTCACTTGGCTTCGATCAATGCAGAGAACAACTCCCAAGCCTTTGACACTGTCCATCACCCTTTTCTCCTTGATACTTTCTTCTTCTCTCTGGGTTTAAGGACATTGCTCTCTTTTAGTTTTCTCCTACAGATCTGGTGGTTCTTTTTGTCTACACTGAATTCTCAACTAGGTTATGTCCCATAATTGTGGTTGTACTACAGGGCTCCGGTCTTAGGCCTTCTCTTGTCCGTCTTCTCTCTACTTCACTTGGAAATCTTATTAACTGCCATGGATTTAATTATCTCTATGCAGATGATTTCCAGATTTCTACATCCAGATCTTGTGTCTCTGCTGAGATACAGTCACATTTCCAACTGCCTGTGGACATCTCAAATTTGATGTCTTGTAGGCATCTCAAACTCAGCATGAAAACAGAACACATCTTTTTGCTCCAAAAAAATCTTCTAGCCTTCTAAAATTTCTTATTACTACAAAGAGTACTACCATCTTCCTAGTAACTCAGGCTTACAACCTTGTGTCATCTTCACCTTCTTACTCTCATTCACCCCAAACATGCAAACCATTGTCAAGTTTGGTTGTTGCCATCTTCATGACATCCCTTGTATATGTCCTCTTCTCTGCATGCAAACATCCACAATTCATGCCCTTCTCACTTCTCACCTAGACTACTGCATTAGACTTTGAATAGCCCCCCACCTCAACTTCTCTCCACTCCAGTCCATGCTCCAGTTAGTTTCCAAGGTGATTTCCCTAAGACATAATAAATTTGACTGCATTAACACTCTATTCAATAAACTCCAGTAACTCCCTATTACTTGTAGGATCAAATATAGTCTTTTACCTGGCAATTAAGACTCTTCACAATCTGGCCCTTTCCTACCTTTCTAGCCTTTAACTTTACTCCCTACCACATGTTCTATGCTCCAGATCCATTGGATTTATTGCAGTTCCTTCAACCCAACTCTATCTCCTGTTCTGTATCTTTGTACTGGCTATCTTTCATACTTAGAATCTTCTGATGCCTGAAACCCAACTCTAGCAACCTTTACTTAATCATCCATATAGTATTGTTGTTACTACGTACAATGTTCTCCTGGTTCTGCTCCCTTCACTTTACATCAGTTCATGTAAGGTTTTCCAGGTTTTTCTGAAAGCACCCTGCTCATTATTTCTTAGAGCATAACAGTATTCCATCACAATCACATACCACAACTTGTTTAGCCATTCCCCAATTAACTGGTGCCCATTCAATTTCTAATTCTTTACCAAGACAAAAATAACTGCTATAAATATTTTTGTAGACATAGGTCCCTTTATCTTTGTGTTCGATCTCTTTGGGATAGAGGCCTAGTAGCGGTATTACTAGATCAAAGGGTATGCACAGTTTGGTTGCCTTTTGGGTATAGTTCCAAATTTCTCTCCAGAATGGCTAGATCAGTTCACAACTCCACCAGCAGTGCATTAGTGTACATATTTCCCACATTTCCTCCAATATTTGTGATTTTCCTTTTCTGTCATCTCAGTCAATCTGATAGGTGTGAGGTGATACTTCAGAGTTGTTTTAATTTGCATTTCCTTAATCAATAGTGATTTGGAGCATTTTTTAAAATAATACTATAAATAGCATTGGATTTCTTCATCTAAAAACTGCCTGTTCACATCCTTCATCGATTTTTCAATTAAGGAATGATCTGTATTTTTATAAATTTGACTCCGTTCTCTATATATTTGAGAGATGAAGCCTTTATCAGAAAAACTCACTATAAAAATATTTCCCCAGTTTTCTTCTTTCCATCTAATCTTGGCTGTATTGGTACTGTTTGTACCAATTAAAAATTGGTACTTTTTAATTTAATATAATCAAAATTATCCATTTTATATCCTCTAACGCTATCTTGTTTGGTCATAAACTCTTCCCTTAGCCACAGATTTGACATGTAAACTATCCCATGCTCCTCTAATTTGCTTATACTATCAACATTTACGTCTAAATCATATGCCTGTTTTGATCTTATCTTGGTATACAGTATGAATGTTGGTCTATGTCTAGTTTCTGCCAAACTGCTTTCCAGTTTTCTCATCAGGTTTTTGTCCAATAGTGAGTTACTAGGTATTTCCTTCCATCTTATTTTTTCCTGTTTATTTTTTTTCTCTCTACCCTTTCACACTGTCACTCCTCAACAGAGTTTTGCTTCTGACCATTGTCTCCCCCAGTCCGTCTTCCATTCTTTCAGCACTGCCCTCCTCTTATCCCCTTGCCCTCCTACTTCCCTGTAGGGTAAGACATTTCTATGCCCAACTGGTTGTGTACATTATCCCTTCTTTAAGCCAATTCCAATGAGAATAAAGTTCAAGTACTACCTGCCACTCTTCCCATCTTTCTCTCCACCATAAAAGCTCTTTTGCACCTTTTTTATGTGAAATAATTTATCCCCATTGTACCTCTTCATTTCCCTCTTCAAACAGTACATCCCATTTTCTCCTTAATTTTTTTGGACATCACCTTATCATAGTCAACTCATACCCGGGCCATCTGCAATAAAAAATATTTCACCCCATCCTTTTATTAATTCTGCCACTCCAGAATTCATTTTGAAGCATTATTTTAACATTGTTTAGAGGGGAATTGGGAAGAGCTTGGGTGAGGCCCTGTCTTTTCTCCACTATCTTGGCTCTGTCTCACTTCAGACATTCTTTAAAAAATGCTCACTGACTAGCTTCTAAACACTGTCTTGAGCTCTGGTGATACAAATACAAGCAAGCAAGATAGTTTCTGCCCTCAAGGAATTTACATTCCAATAGAAGAAGACAATGTATGAAGAGGAGCTGGAAAGAGGTAGGAGGATATATAAGTATGACTGCAAAATTTGAAAATGGTATCTAAAAAGTAACTTGAAGGTCTCTTTCTGGTCTAGATAAGGAGAAAGGTCATCCATCAGAGCTCAGAGTGATCCCAGGACAGAAATCAAGGGAGAAGGAAGGGTAATAATAAGGACAATGATTGGAAAGCAGTCAGTATGGTATGGAAATTGTATGTTGAAAAATAACCTGGTAGTCAGATTCTGAACAAGATAAGGTAAAAGCTCACTTATCAGGGTAGCTCCAAAAGCAGAGATTCTTGAATTGAGTCATAAATAGATCTAGAGGTTTAAAATGGAATGAAGGAGGTAAAATATTCCAGGTAGAGAATTACTTTTGTAGATTTGTACTGAGAAGAAATGAAATGTCATATACAGAGTACAGAAAGCAGATTAGTTGGGCTAGAGCAGAGAATACACAGGGACAGCAAAACACAATCAGACCAGAAAGGTAGACTAGAGTGTAAGAGGCTCTAAATGTCAACCAGATTAATTTATATTTTATCCTAGATGCAATAGGGAGCCACTGGAGTTGTTTGAGTGATGGAGTTATATGGTCGTATCTATGCTTTAGAAGCATCTATCCAGCAGCTGTGCAAAGAATAAATTGAAAATGAAAGAATGGCTGCATAAAACATCACAGGATCATAGACTGGGAGCTAAAAAGAACCTTCCAAGCCATCTATTCTAAATTTCTCATTTTCCAGATGAGGAAAGTGGGGCACAAAGAGGTTAAGCGAGATGCCCAGGGTCACATAGTCGAAGTGGTGGGAGATGTTCATTTAACAGAGCCTCATCTGCCTTCAGGTGATTTGGCATGAGTCTAAAAGACAACTTTAAGGCCAGTGCTCATTCAGGTTGGGTAGCATTCTCTTTCTTCAACTTATGTCCACTTAGACACTGGCCACAGCCCCAAGGCCAAAGCACCACAGGAAACCACTCTTATTAATACCCAACTTCAAAAGGAAGAGTGGTAATAAGAATGAAGCAAGGAGTGGGCAAAATTGACTAGAACAGTGCCCAGAGACACCAGCTACTTGGCATTCAAATGTGTACCAGCTGTGAGTGTTTGGATCCTGTTAAGTCAGAGTGTGCTGGAAAGGAGACAGGATACTGCTGTGAAAATGCTTCCAACCCTTAATCTGAGTTCTGTCTCTTGATTTTCACATTTTCTCCCCATGGAGGTAGATAATACGTGAAGAAGAAATGCAAAAAGCCCATGAAGCTCTATGTGGGTTATCACTGAGAAATTCTAGAACTTGGGCAAGAGTCTTCCTAACACCTCTCTGTTTACCATGGTCAGCCATTATAAAACATCACCTTTTCATATCGGCAGAACTTGTAAAGTGACCAATTTAGACTGACTATCTGGTGGGGGTGGCTTTCTAACAACTGGAGGTGTCCGAAAAAGGAATGGACGTCTGGTTTTAATGTGTTCCTCCTCACTGGAATCCTTCAAACAAAGGTTAGGTGGCCTGGTTGGACATAGCACAGAGGAAATTCCTTTTCAGATACTATGGTTGAAACTAGATTGCCTATAAAGTCCCTTCAGATATGAAGTTCTGTCACTATAATAAATGGTTATCACCTTAATAGCAACCAATCTTGTGAGACAGTGTAGTGTAACTTTGGTTATTGCTTGTGACTTTGGTTAATTTATTTACCTTCTCTGAGCCTCAAATCCTCCTTCTGCAAAATGAGGGTGTGGAACTAGACTTTAATCTCTGAACCAGTGGTTAGCACAGTACCTGACAACAGTATAGACTCAATAAATTCTTGCTAATTGATTATTTGCTATAGGTAGGAAAAGGAATGTATTCATAAACCAGAGTTTGATGGTACTAAATCATCTTAGTATCATAGACTGAAGACCACAAAGGACCTTGTTGTTGTCATTTAACTGTTTTCAGTCACGGTCAACTTTCTGTGACTCCATTTGGGGCATTCTTGGCAAAGATACGGGAGTGGTTTGCTATTTCCTTCTCCGGCTCATTTTACAGATGAGGAAACTGAGGCAAACAGGGTGAAGTGACTTGCCCAGGGTGACACAGTTAATAAGTGTCTGAGGCCAAATTTGAGCTCACAAAAAAGAGTCTTCCTGCTTTCAAGCCTGGTACGCCATCTAATGTACCACCTAGATGCCAAACAGGCCCTTAGAGGTCATTAAATCCCACATCCTCATTTTTTACAGAGAAGAAAAATGAGGTCCAAGAGATTTCAGAGACTTTTCCGACGTCCACACAGATAGTTTATAGCAGGGTGGGGACATGGGGGGAAGTGATTCAAACAGGCCTTCACAACCACAAGCCCACTTCCATGGTGTATTTGTGTTGATAAGGAAACAAAGTATAATTTTTCCTTTTCTTTTGCTACATTTTCACAAAAAGAAATAATTTAAATAGATTTGAGATACATACCTTCATACCTATTTATTCATTTATAACCATATTTGATTATCAACATTAATACTGTTTGCCAAATCCCAGCCTTTTGATGAAGGCGAATCCATTCAACATAAATACCAAGAGACTCTAGTGACTATCCTGGGTCTCTACCATAAAAATCCAAGGGGAGCTGTGTAGATCACTGTGTCCTTTCGACCCTGTACCATCCACTCTTCAATATACATAATGGTTGGGAGGAAAAGACAGGTAATGGAAAGGGTCAAACAAATGACAATCAGCCTTCAGTTTTATAACCTGTACTAAACACTTGGGTGAATGAAAGCACACCCAGACTCAGGTGCGAGACTTGAGTCCCGTACTTTCAAGAGGAAGACAAATCTATTCTGCTTGGGTCCAGGGAGGTGATGTAAGAGTAATGGGTAGAAACTGCAGAAAAGCAAATTGAGGTTTCATGTAAAGAAAAATATTGAGGAAAATTAGAGCTATCCAAAAGGGCTAACTTGGAAAATAGTGGGTTCACTCTTGCTATAGCAAGACTTATAAGTCTTCAAGTACTTATCACAGATGTAGCAAAGGGTGTTCCTGGTCAGATATAGGTCCATTCAACTCCAAAATTCTGTGATTCAATGTGGGGCATTGAGGCATTTGCTAATTACCTACATAGTAATTACCAAGGTAATTTTCATAACCTTGGCTCAAAATATTTTCCTAAAAAAGCTGTTCCTGAGTAGTGAATTCTGAAATAGTGAGTTCCCTGCCACTGAGGTTATTCAAAAGTAAGTTAGACAACCCCCTGTCAAGGATGTTTTGAATGGGATGTGTGCTCTGGTCAGGTTTGTACTGAGTGACCCTCAAGGTTCCCAGGAGTCTATTTCTGTCCAAACTGAATATCACATCATGTACACATAGTCCTGCCAAAACTGGGCTTGATCTTTTTGTGTGCGCTATTTTTGCCATTCTAGTGGGTGTAGTAGCTTAGAGTTCTCTTCCATCTCTCAGATTACAAAGAACTTTTTGCATCTTTTCATGTGGTTAACAACCATTTCTCTCTCTTCCTTCTCAAATTATTCATTTCCTTTGACCACTGGTCCATTGAGAAAAGTTCATCCTCAGTCTGACTGACATGCACCAGTTTCTTTTAGATCCTGGATTTTAGTATTTCACCTGAAATATTTAACTGCAAATATATCCTCCTCAACCTTTATCTTTTCTTTTATCATTTTGATGACAGCACTTTTTTATCAAGATGGTTCTTATGTTATTCCTTGGATGCTCAATGCCACCACCTTTGATGTCTAATCCAGCTGGGTCTTTTCTAGACAGGACCCTATTCTTTAGACCATTTTTCCCCTCTTCCTGGGGGCCATCACCAGTCAACCTGACCTATTTCTTGCCATTGAACTGGGATGACTCTGGAGGAGAAAGAAAGGCTAAGTAAATGCCCTTGGAGTAAAAGAAATGTGAGAAAAAGAGGACATTGACAGATAAGGGCAATTCCCAAGTAGGTAACTAAAGAGAGAAACCAGGATACCAATGTTGAAATGAGTGATTAATTTAAATAGCTCTCTCTTTTACTGGTCAACCAGAACACTAAAGAGAAGCATCCGGGTGTATCTGCAGTTATCTACCTTAGCCAGTCACCTGCAAACATACTATTAGCATGTGGGACAAAACGGCTTGGAAAGGATGAATAGACTAAGCCCCTCTAGGTGGCTACCATAGCTTAACAAAGAATGCCAACCTTTCTCCTAGGTGCTACTCTGTGCTGCTCAGAGAAGGTTCTCAACTTTCTCTAGTCCATTCAGTCAGTAAATAAGTACTCTAGTGAATTTTTGTGTGCTCTCTCTTCAAGTTTAGTTTGTGGCATAGTATTACTGTTGTAAGCACATGGGCCAGGACGTGGGCACAGCAGTTCTAACAGGTGCTTACCTAAATAGGAAATTTATGAGAGGTAGTATGGTGCTATGGAAAGAGTTCTGGATATGATATCCAAGAACTCAGGTTCAAATCCTGGCTATGATACTTCCTGTGTGGCCTTAGTGAAGTTACTTGCCTTTTCTGGGCCTCAATTTCTTCTTCAATAAAACGAGGGAAGTGCACTAAAGGACCTCTGAGATCCCTTTTAGCTATACATTATACGACTTATTCATTTTGTTAAATTAAGCAACAAAGGACTTCAGGATTTAGAACTGAAAGGGACCCTGGACATTATTTAGTTCAACCCCTCAATTTTACAGACAAAGAAACTAAGTGATAATTGAGGTTACTACAATACTCTATTGGAAATAAAACTTTAGTTATAGAAAAGCTATTTTCTCAACTACCTTGCTAAAAATATATAAGATTATATATACACAGCTGGAAGAGATCTTCAGTATCATCTAGTTCAACCTTTTCATTTTACAGATAAGAAAACTGAGACCTGTAAAGGGCATTTACCCATAGATATGATCAAAGTGGCAATGCTGGGCTTAACTGACTTATTAAAAAGGAGAATGTATTAATGGGACTTCTAGACAAGATGGCTTCCTAAACAGGAGAAAGATGACCTACATCCTATCTACCTGCACCAGAAAAATTCTAAACTTCTCAGGAGCCAGAAAGTCAATGAAAGAACTACAGCGACTTATTCTACGTCAGAAGTACAAAAAAACATCACTCAGGAGACCAACAATAAACAGGAAGGGAGCCAAAAAAGGCAGAATAGCTTTCTAGTGTGAATAAGATCATGTATAACATGTGAAACTCTGTTTCCACATGTTGCTTATAAGAAAAAACACCTGAAATAGAAATATATACACAAAGTTAAAATATGAATCCAGCGCAGAATCAAAGAAAAAACACCTGAAATAGAAATATATACACAAAGTTAAAATATGAATCCAGCGCAGAATCTAGTATGCTTCGGCTGACACGGGAAAAAAAAAGACTGGATAGTAATCATGATCTCAGACAAAACAAAAAGCAAAAATAGACCTAATTGAAAGGGATAATGAGGGAAACTTCATTTTGCTAAAAAGGAGTCCAAAGACAATGGAATAATATCAGTTCTAAAAATATATGTACCGAATGGCAGAGCATCCAAATTCTTTTTTTCTTCAGAGCGTCCAAATTCTTAAAGGAAAAGTTAAATGAGATAGAAGAGGAAATAGACAGTAAAAAGACAGTAAAATAGCAGTAAGTGGACAGTAAAACTATACTGTTGTGGGAGATCTCAATTTACCTCTTTTAGAACTACATAAATCAAAACATAAAATAAATAAGAAGTTAAGAAAATTAATAGAATTTTAGAAAAGTTAGATATGAAAGACCTCCGGAGCAAACAGAATGGGAATAGAAGGAGTATACCTATTTTCAACTAAACATGGCACCTTCACAAAAAGTGACTATGAATCAGGGCATTAAAACTTCCCAAACAAATGAAGAATAGCAGAAATACTAAATGCATCCTTTCCAGACCATAATACAATAAAACATATATTAAAAATTAATTGGAGATTAAATAATCTAATCCTAAAGTATAAATTTGTCAAAGAACAAACTGTGGAAATAATCAATAATTTTATTAAAGATAATGAATACCATAAAACAACATAACAAAATTTCTGGGATGTATCCAAGTCAGTTCTAGGGGGAGGGAGTGGAACACACACATACACACACACATATACATACAGACGTACATACATGCTTATATCAAAAAAATGGAGGAAGAACGGATCAGTGAATCAGGCATGCAACTAAAAAAACTAGAAAAATAACCCAAAATATCCCCAGTGAAACACCAAAATAGAAATCCTGAAAAATCAAAGGAGACATTAATAAAACTGAAAGCAAAAGAAAAAAATAACCTCATTCAACTAATAAATAAAACTAGTAGCTGGTTTTATTGGGAATAGGGGAACAATCAAATAGATGAACCATTGGTTAATTTGATTTTTTAATTTAAAAACTCAAATTACCAGTATAAAATGAAACAGATGAAATTAAAACAATTATAATGAGCTATTTTGCCCAATTATATGCCAACAAAATTTACGATCTAAGTGACATGGATGAATATTGACAAAAATATAAATTGCTCAGATTAACAGAAAAAGAAAGATAATAATCAAATAACCCTATCTTGAAAAAGGAAATTGGAAAAGCCATAAATGGGCTCCCTAAGAAAAAATTCCCAGGACCAGATGGAATTACAAGTTAATTCTACCAAAAAAAAGGTTAAAAGTTAATTCCAAAACTATATAAATTATTTTTTAAAAAATAGTCCTACCAAATTCTTTCTAAGATGCAAATATAATTTTGAAAACTAAACTAGAGATAGCAAAAACAGAGAAAGAAAACTACAGACCAATTATCCTAATGATTACAAATTCAAAAAAATGTTAAATAAAATAGTAGCAAGGAGATTACAGCAATATATCACAAAAGTCATGCACTAGGACTAGAGAGCATTTGTAGAATTCACTTGTAAATCCATCTGGTCCTGGGGATTTTTTTTCCCTAGGAAGTTCATTTATGACCCTTTCAACTTATTTTTTCTAATGCAAAGTCATTTAGGTATTCTATTTCCTCTTCTGTTAATCTGGGCAATTTATAGTTTTGTAATGCAGGGTTGGTTCAATATTAGGGAAACTATATGCATAATTGACCATTTCATTTAAAAAAACCAAAAATCATATGATTATCTCATTAGATACAGAAAAAGCTTTTGACTAAATATAACACCCATTTCTATTAAAACATCAGAAAGCACAGGAATAAATTGAAGCTTTTCTTAAAATGATAAGTACTTTCTGTTTAAAATTAAGAGCAAATATTATTTGTAACAGAGATAAACTAAAAGCCTTTTCAAAAAGATCAGCAATAAACTATAACCTAGGTTTGAGTTCAGGGAACCAGGATCCACATTTTAGTTCTACCACTTAAACTCCCTGGATTTCAGTTTCGGTGTAAAAGTCAATGAATGTAGTCTTATAGCTTGCAAAGTCTACTCTCTTCTCTTTTGGGGAAATATTAGGGGTTTTGTTCTGCAGTCATGTGGCTCCTTGATCTTCACAGTTTTTCAGAGTTCAGTCAAAATATTACTTAAACAAGATAGGATACAAAGATTAGAATCTATCATCAAAGGCAAAAAAGAAAAGATCAGCAACAAAGGAACAATATTCATTATCAAAATCATTATTCAATATTGTACTAGAAATGGTAGCTATAGTAATAAGACAAGAAAAATAAATTGAAGAAATAAGAATAGGCAATGAGAAGACAAAACTATCCCTCTTTACCACAGATGTGATGTTATACTTAGATAACCCTGGAGAATCAACTAATAATCTAGCTCAAACAATTAACACTTTTAGCCAAATTACATGACATAAAATAAACCCTCATATATTATCAGTATTTTTATATGTTACCAACAAAGCCCAACAGGAAGACATAGAGAAATTTCACTTAAAATCACTGCAGAGCACAAAATACTTAGGAGTCTACTGACCAAGATGCACCAGGAATTATATGAACACAACTGGAGAATACTTTTCACACAAATAAGGACAGAACTAAGCAAATGAACAAATGAACATACTTATTACACATGAGTAGGCAAGTCAATATAATAAAAACAACAGTTCTACCTAAATATATTTATCTAATCAGCCACTTAACCTGCCAAAGAATTATTTTATAGAAGTAGAAAAAAAATCAGCAATCATCAATGCAATTTGATACTGGCAAAGAAAGTGACAGATCAAAAGAAGGATTAAGTATATGATATACAGAAATAAATTACTATAGTAATCTACTGTATGATAAACCCAAAGATCCAAGCTATTAAAGGAATAATTCACTATTGAAAAAAAACTTCTAAGAAAACTGGAAAGCAGTTTGGCAGAAACTCAGCATAGATACATCACACACCATAAACCAAGATAAAGTCAAAATGGGTATATGATTTTGATATAAAGGATGATACCGTAAGTAATTAGGAAAGCATGGAAAAATTTACCTGTCAGATCTATTAATGGGGAAGATTTTATGATCAAACAAGAGAAAAACAAGGGAGGTAAAGTGGATAATTCTGATTACTTGAAGCTAAAAATGTACTGCACAAACAAAACCAAGCTCTAAGTGTTGCATAAAGCCTACTTCAGTTGCCTTTGTGGCCAATGCAACAAAATGCTTTCACCCACTCATTCTACTAGTGGGAAGTCTTCACATATTTAGGGTAGATAGCCTCCTAATTCACTGACGGGTTTGAGGTCTATCAGTTACTCTCAATCTGGGTTAGTCCATCTGCAGAGGCACTTCTACCATGGTGTGGCTGTTACACATGCTATAGCTTCTTAGAGCCACAGGTTAAATCCGGGTAATAGGTGGATACCAAAGGTGAATGAGAAGCTCTGAAATCAGCTCAGCAAATCCTCACGCCAAAGGCACTAGTGTTCCCTAGATATCCCATACACCACAAGAAGGAAGATAATACCAATGACAAAGGAAGATGCAAACAAAACAAACTTCTTGATCCTAAAAGGATGGGGGGAGGAGATAAAAGAGAAAAAAGAGAAAATAATTAATATCTATAGAGGTGCCTAAGATCGCCTCTTAAACAACTGGGGAATGGCTGAACAAAGTACAGTAGATGAGTGTAATGGAATACTACTGCTCTGTAAGAAATAATCAGAGAAATTATTTCAGAAAATCCTGGGTAGCATGAAGTTATGGAGTGCAATGAGCAGAACCAGGAGAACAATTTATACAAGGACAACAACATGGAAAAGAAAAAACAATACAGAAAGATAAAGAATTTTGATTAATATAATAAGCAGCCATGTCTCTAGAGGACCTATTGTTAAACATTCTTTTTTTT
>CM053602.1:26026341-26049566 GCA_028646575.1 Pseudocheirus occidentalis | reverse complement strand
ACATACATAAACCCTCCTATGTAGACATATGTGTATGTATACATATATATACATTTGTATTCCCTTCACCTATCCTCATACTGAGAAAGGTTTCATAAGTAACAATGATCATTTTTCCATGTTGTCATGTAAATAGTTCAACTTTGTTAAGTTCCTTATGATTTCTTTTCCATGTTTACCTTCTCATGCTTCTTGTATTTGAGTGTCAAATTATCTTTTCAGTTCTGTTTTTTTTTCAGCAAGAAAGTTTGAAAGTCTTCCACCTCATTGAATGACAATATTTTCCCCTGGAACATTATACTCAATTTTGCTGGGTAGATGATTCTTGGTTTAATCCTAGTTCCCTTGTTCTCTGGAATATGATAATTCCAGAATCTTCAATCCCTTAATGTAGAAGTTGCTAGATCCTGGGTTATCCTGATTGTGTTTCCACAGCATTCTAATTGTTTCTTCTTGGTAGCTTGTAATACTTTCTCCTTGATCTGGGGACTCCAGAACCTGGCTATAACATTTCTAGGAGTTTTCTTTCTGAGATCTTTTTCAAGAGCTGATAGGTGAATTCTTTCAAGTTCTATTTTGCCCTCTGGTTCTAAAATATCAGGGCAATTTTCCTTGAGAATTTCTTGAAGGATGCTTTCTAAGTTCTTTTTTTGATCATGGCTTTCAGGTAGTTCAATAATTTTTAAATTGTCTTTCCTGGATCTATTTTCCAGGTCAGTGATTTTTTAAGGAGATATTTCACATTGTCTTCTATTTTTTCATTTGTTTGGATCTGTTTAATAGTATCTTGATTTCTCATAAAGTCATTTGCTTCCATTTGCTCCACTCCAATTCTGAAGGGATTACTCTCTTCAGAAAGCTTTTGAGATTCTTTTTCCATCTGGCAAATTCAACTTTATGAGGCATTCTTCTCCTCATTGGCTTTTTGGGCCTCTTTTGCCATTTGAGTTAACCTATTTTTTAAGGTGTTATTTTCTTCAGTCAGGTTGTTGACTCTCTTTTCATGATTTTCTTGCATCATTCTCATTTCTCTTCCCAATTTTTCCTCCACTTCTTTTATTTAGTTTTCAAAATCCTTCTTAAGTTGCTCTATGGCTTGTAGGCAGTCTACATGTTTCTTGTAAGCTTTTGGTGTGAGAGTTCTGACTGTGTTGTCTTCCTCCTGTTCCATGCTTTGATCTTTTTTGTCTCCAAAGGAAGAATTTAAAGTTTGATTGCTGTTCTTACTTTGTTTCCTTTGTCTTTTCATGTTCCCAGTGAATTACTTGACTTTGTAGCTCTGTGGAACTCTGTTTCCAGAGGGGAAATCTCTGTCCCAAACCGCTGGGATTTTTCATCTGCTGGAGTTATTAGGAGGCCACTACAGTCTCTACCAGCTTTGGCTCACTGAAAACGCACCACAGGACCACCACCCAAGACCTTGATCTGGAGCCAGGCAGCTCAATGCAAGAGCACTTAGCCTCTGAATGATTTCTTGTCCCCCCTGCAGTCTGTAGGCTGGGAGCTTCTGAAGTAGCCATGCGGAAGTGGTTGCCAGGCTGCCACTTCTGCTGCTTCCTTGCCCTGAAGGCAGGCTGGCCAGACCACTTTTCTCCCCCAAATTTAGCTGAGTTCCACTGACCTTTCACTTTGTCCTTGTTTCTTATGGGTTGATAGGTCTGGAAACTGCCACAGCTGCCGCTGATCCACTCTTCCGAGTGCTCCAGCCATGGCTTGACCTTGCTGCCCTAGGGCCAAGCCTCTGTTTCAGGCTGGGCTGGGATAGGCTCCCAGTGTGCTGTGATCAGCTTCCAGAATGCTGTGATGAGCCCTTCCTATCAAGCTGCCTTCAGTGTGTGATGTGTTTTCTTCTGTAATTTTGTGAGTTCTGGAGCCCTAACATTTGTTTACAGTCATATTTTATGGGTATTTGAGGTGGCTATGTGTGAGCTGCAGAGTTTTCCTGCTTCTATGCCGCTATCTTGTCTCTGCCCCCTTTCAAGCATTCTTGATGAACAAACTAGAGCTGAACAGAAGATTTGACTTTCAAATACAAGAAGCAAGGGAAACATGAGAAGGTAAACAGGAAAAAGAAATTATAAGGAACTTATTAAAGTTGAACTATTTACATTCCTTCATGGAAAAATGATAATTGTAACCTATGAGGCTTTTCTCAGTATGAGGATAGTTGAAGGGAATATATATGTATATATGTTTACATACATATATGTGTGTATGGGAGGGTGTATGTGTGTATAAATACATATGTGAATATGTATATGTGTGTACATGTATACATAGACAAACGGCACAGGATTAATTGAATATGAAAGGATGATATCTACAAAATAAAATTAAGAGGTGAAAGAGGAACATAATGGGAGGAGAAAGGAAGAGAAAGACTAGGGTAAATTACCTCATGTAAAAGAGGCAAGAGAAAACTGTTACAATGGAAGGGAAGAGCAGGAAGGTGAAAGGAAATGGGTCAACCTTATTCTCATTGAACTTGACTTAAGGAGGGAATAATATACACATTCAGTTGAGTATCTTACCCTACAGGAAAGTGGGAGGAAAGTGTATAATGTGGGGGATGATAGAAGACAGGGCAGATTGGGGGAGAGGGTAGTTAGAAGCAAACATTTTTGAAAAGAAACAGAGGCAGAGGAGAAAATAGAATAAATGGGGGGTGGGATAGGATGGAGGAAAATATAGTTAGTCTTTCATGATATAACTACGATGGAAATATTTTGTGTGACTACACATGTACAACTTATTTGAATTGCTTGTGTTCCCAGTAGGGGCAGCTGAGGATGGAAGCAGGGAAAGAATCTGGAAATCAAAGTTTTAAAAATAAATGTTAAAAAATTGTTTTTTACATGCAACTGGGAAATAAGATTTACAGGCACTATATCTTTTGGTATAGAGATCCATTTTGCCCTACTAGAAAGTTAGGGGGAATGGGGGAGGACATAAGAGAGAACAGATTGAGGGAAGGGGTGTTCAGTAGGCTAGCTATCTTGGAGTAGGGGGTAGGGGAAAGACAGGGAGAAAATTTATAACTCAAAATCTTGTGGAAATGAATGCTGAACACTAAAAATAAATAAAAGATTCATTACAAGGAGAAAAAAGAATAAAAGAACGATTACTATGGATTTCAACAGGACGGAAAAATTCCTACCAGATCTCATTATATTAACAGCATTGCCTCCTCTAGAGAAAGAAATTCTATGCCGAGGTTGATGAATGTTAATGCAAGCTTGCATGTTATAGACAAAATGGCACAAGTTCACTTTTGCAGAGTAGAATGTAGTTTAGTCCCTCTCTAGGCACCTTTTCCCTTATTTGGGATGCTGTGGTGCTATACTTTTGAGTCTTATGGCATACTCAGTTTACTGACTGCCTCTGCCAACATCTGAATGAATCCTTGAAGCATCTTATTTCCAGATTAAATGGATGCAGTTCAACCTCTATACCTTGTTCTTATTTGTACATACCTCTCAACCAAGAGAAGCTTGATGCTGAAATTCAAGTGATCATAGATTTAAAAGCTTGAAAGGAGGAATCTCTATATTCCATACCTTCCTTTTATAGATGGGACTCATGAAACTGAGGCCCAGAGTAGCTGATCTTGCCCAATATCACACAGAAAATAAGTGGTAGAACCAGATTTTGAACCCAGGGCCTTTTACTACAGATCCAGTTTTCTTTCTGTTGTACCAGTTATTTTGGCCAGTGGCCTCTTTGGGAAAGGGGTGTAGCAGTGGGGCATACCTCTTAGTTGTTGCCACTACTGTTTATATTGATTGAATCTGTTCTCCTTAGTTGCATTTTAAAAATCCAGTACCTACCTGTTACTTTTTGAAGGCCTGTAATAGAACTGGAAATGCTATCCTCTCAATATGCATGAATTATATAAAATGAATATGTGTATATAATAAAAATCTGTGCTTCCAGGCTAAATATAGAGAAATAACATGTTGCAAATTTGACCCATGTGTTCCCTTTCACTTCACCTGAATGCTCAATGCTAGGTGTTTTTTTTTAACTCCTATTTCCTTCTCACCCCACCTCCATGCTTTTTCTTCTTTGCTTATTTCTTCCAGGAGTACTGACTTAAGAGATTTCAAAAAAATAGGAATAGAATTAGGTACTGGAATTATTATTTCATTGGTAGGTGAACTTCTAGATGAGGAAAATCTTTCTACCAATGCAGGGTAGCCCCATCTCTGCTCCATAGAGTCTTCGAGAGCTCCATAGATATCTGAAAGGTCACACAGAGAGTATGTATCAGAGGCTTGATTGGAACTGAGGTCTTTCTGGTGCCAATGCCAGCACTTTATTCATTATGCCACAGTTGCTTTTAAGAAAAGTACTGAGTCAATTGCTAAACAATCAGCAAAGAAAAACCATGCTGCCTATGAAGTATGGTATCTGGGAAATTTTCAACTATTTCCCAAGAATATTTACATTGTATGTATAGAAGCTGAATCCAATTAAATGATCCCATCTCATTGGACTTGTCCCTGGCTCCAAATCAGATTACTTTGGATTTTGTGAATGTGATGCAATCAGGATAGATTCAGAGCTAGAAGGGACATTATAGGTCCTTTAGTACAACCTCCTTATTCTACAGATGAGGAAACTGAGGACTCAGAGAAGTTAGACCACATAGTTCAGTGACAAAGCTTCTTAAGTCTAGGTCTCCCTAATATAAAGCCAACACTTTCCCCCCTGAGCTTCATATCTCTAGCCTAGAGCCTTATTCTTATATGTCTCTTGTGATTGTAGAAAGCTTTAAAGTGCATAAAATAAGAGAATATTGAATCTTGTCTGCATGTTTAGTATTTCAGCCCAATACCCTCTTGGTTGTGAATGTTTATTCACGTTCAAAAGGCTGAGAGCCAAAATTAGTGTTCCTTCCTCATTTGGAAATGCTACCATTGGCAATGCATATATCTCGTCAATATTGTCAATAATCTGGTACTTTCTTGGATCTATGATCTCAACTTTTTGGATACTTGACCAACAGTCCAGATCTTAACCTGTCTATATATGCTTGTGCTGTGTGAATGTCATCCATTTTTCATCATATGTTCATCTTGGGAGTCACCCAATGTACTGGGAATCTCCTTTGCTTTCTCTTTAACAGTGTGAGGACGTGAATGGAGCCTGTCTATTACAGGCAGTCGTGTCAAGCTCAAATAGAAACAGGGGTCACTAAATCCTATATAAGAATCCCTATGGAGTTCATGTTGACCTAGAAAATCACATTTTCACATTATCTATGTTCTATTGTATTTTTGTTTATTTTACCAAATACTTCCCAGTTATATTTTAATCTGGTTCTTGACAGTAGTGTTGCAATAAGCAAGCACTGGAGTATTGGACACTTCTGCACTAGGTTATCCATTGTTCTCCCTAGGTGGCCAGTTCCTTTTCTTTTTCATTTACACATTTCATTGATGACCTCCTAAGAGTTGTCATTTTACTACTTTAGTAAATTTCATGAATTCAGGCTAAATTAAAATATAGTTTGAGTTACTACCATGTGTAGAAATTGAGTGTTGCCTAGTAAAGGTATAGGGAGCTTGGTTTAAAAAAGTGTGAATGTCTTATAATCAGCATCATAATTATTTATGAATAAGTATTTTTAAATGTCTTGAGGGTGCTAGAAAATAAGGTTGGGGGGTAAGCCTTTTCCCTACAAACTTGTTAGCATTTTAAATTTATACTATGAAAAAATGGCTTTGTTGAGCAGAGGTAAAGTTCAGCAGGCTCTCTGTCCAGAATAAGCAGAAATTCCCAAATTAGTGAAAACTGAGCCCAGAATACACGTAATGATGGATTAGGTGGATTAGGAGTAATTGTAGTTGACTAAGGAATTGAAGTTGCAGATCACTACAAGGGCAATGGAGCTACACTGGGTGGTTGGGAGCAGGCTGCAATGCAGAACAAAAGAGAAATTACCAAGTCAAAGTGATTCCAAAGATGTCATTGTAGAGTTATGTCTGTGAGAAAAAGTTGGGCTAGAGGTGTGGCAAGGCTGATAACAGGGGGAAAGCACACATCCTTGATTGGTATTCTCACAATTTCAAGGGAACATAAAAGCACATTGAAGGGATCCCCCTGAGGATAACATATGGATGTTTTGTGCTATTTTCTCTCCCTGTATCTTTACTGTCACCCATGCCCCCCATGCCACCCTTCTTCATGTCAACTTCTTAGAAGCTCTAGCTTCCTTCATGAATCAGTTTATTTGATGTCTCCTACAAGAATCCTTTCCTTAGGCTGCTCTCCCCGCCCCCATTTATGAGGTCCTTCTCCCATTAATATTATTTTTTATTTACTTTGGTACAGTGTGGTATAGTGGAAGGACAATTGGATTTGGATTTGGAGTCAAAGGACCTGGATTCAAATGACAAGTCTGCCCCTTGCTTTCTGTGTGACTTTGGGTAAGTCACTCCCCTCCCCCAACTCCCCAGACTGCTTTTTTTGTCTGTAAAATGAGAGTTTTGTGCTAGATGACCTTTATGTTCCCTTCTAGCTCTTAAGTCTCTGATTGTAGGATTCTGCTTATCTGTGTACATGAGGCTTTTCCCCAGCAGAACTTAAGCCCCTGTAGGCCGGGCTTTATTTTTGCTTTTGCATCCCCAGCACCTAGCACAGTATTTCGCACATGATAGGTGCTTTCTAAATGCTTGGATAGGTTGAGATGTGTAGCCTTGGAGAGAACCCTCCCCTTGATAAAAATTATAGTGAGGCCCAGGTGAAGTGTAAATGATCAGTATTTCTTTTCTCCTGCATGTGTGCTGATTAGCTCCTTGGAGATTCAAATGACCTTGAAACGTGTTTATCTTTTGTGCCTACTGAATTTCACAGCACCAAAGGGAAACCTAGTTGAATGAAATGAAAGGATTCCTCCTTGACCACCCCAACGATTTGTGCTCTTAGGAGCTCTTTTCCCTATTCTCTGTCCTTTACAATGCCCTTTCCTATTTAAGTAAGGAGAATAGACTAATTCAAATAAAGGCTGCAGAGGACAAATTGTGAGTGCTGTTGCCTCCGAGGTGGGGAGAGGGCACATTCTCTTTAATGTATATTTGATCAGGGTAAATGCTCAAGTCTTTGCATTTTATTTCACATAAAGATGACTAAGATGGGCAGATGACACAGAAAGAAGGACAACTCCAACCTCATTTCAATTCTAAGTAACTGAATATTGTGCACAAGTGTAAAATCAGACTCTGAAGTATTGTTCCTGAAAGACTAAAGCTGGCTTGGCAAATGGACAAATAGAAAACAAATTAAATTTCGGGTTGAAAGGAATTCCATAATTCATATCATGGCCAACAGGAGTGTATTCCAAGAGAAACAGCTCAGCAAAAGGAAGAAATTGGAAAAAGTCCATGGCTTAACCAGAACTGTTGGTTCTCTCAAAGCACCTTCACTGGCTACAAGGAATCCCCACCCATCAACTGAATGAGATACAGTATCACTCTGAGGCAGGATTAAAGATTGAATTGCTTGCAGAGCTCAGTGGGAATTTGTTTGGCAGTGAGATTTAGTTACTGACAGTAATTGAATATTCCTTATTAAGAGAACCAGTGTGATAGTAGAGGGTAGGAAGCCAGTCTTCTAGTCAGGAAGACCTGGAATCAAGTCTTGCTTCTAACACATTTGCTTCTAACACGTACTAGCTGTATGACTCTGGGCAAGTTAATTAGTTTCTCACTGAACCCAGGCAACTTTTTTTAAAAGACACTTGACTGCAAGATAGCTATGATTCTGAATCTCGTAGATGGAGTTGCTTCACTGGGAATCCCATACACCAGTGAAATCCCAGCCCCAGACCAAAAAAGCAATAAAATACATGATTAAGCACCTACTATGTGCCAGGCTAAGTACTGAGAATTCAAGTACAAAGAATGAAACAATCCCTATTTGGAATGAATTTGTATTCAGATGATATTGGCCACAAGTACATATACATTTTATGTTATTATTATTGAGTTCTACCTAATTCTTCATGACCCACCGGACCATACTGATCCTGTGCTTTTCTTGACAAAGATACTGGAGTGGTTTGCCTTCTCTGGTGGATAAAGGGAAACAGGTGAAGAGACTTGTCCAAAGTCACACAGCTAGTAAATGTCAGGCTAGATTTGAACTCAGGTCTTTCTGACTCTAGGCCCAGCTCTTCATCTGTTGAGTCACTTAGCTGCCTCAAACAAGGTATGTTGAGGTTAATACAAATATACACAAAGTAGTTAAATACAAGGTAGTTAGACCATCAGATTGAACAATCAAGAGAACATTGCTAATTTCTGAAAGAGCAATTTTAATTGAATGATAAGGGCAAAACCAGATTGTAAAGAATTGAGGAGGAAGTAAGAGAAGAGGTAGGGGCAGCAAATATAGACAACTTTTTCAAGAACTTTGACTGAGGAAGAGAGAGAAGGTGCTAGCTTAGGCGAGGGGTGGGGAAGCTGTGGCCTGGAGGCTTCAGGCTGCAGATTCCCCATCCCTGGCCTAGGGAGATAGTAGAATCTAGTGAGAGGCAGCTAAGTGGCACATCAGTGGATAAAGCCTGGGACCTGGAGTCAAGAAGACCTGAGTTCAAAAGTGACCTCAGACACTTACTAGCTGTGTGACCCTGGGCAAATCACTTCAACCCTGTTTGCCTCAGTTTATTCATCTGTAAAACGAGCTAGAGAAGGAAATGGCAAACCACTCCAGTATCTCTGCCAAGAAAACCCCAAATGGGGTCCTAGAGAGTTGAACACAACTGAAGTGACTCAACAAAAGGTCTAGTAAAAGTTTGGGGAGATGGGGAGAATTCAGGATGCTTTAAGGAAAATAGAGACATGCCCATACTGATAAAAATGACACACCACCAGAGAAGCTCACATTTGATGTTTTTCTTGCCTATTAGCTTTGTTCCATTCCTGCCAGCCTTGGTCTGTTGCTGATATTTTGTGAATGTGTCCAGAAGAATGACATATTCTGATAGGTTTGGACCAAAGATACAGATGATATTTTCAATTTAAACAAAACAGAATCCAAGTAAATCAGGAGCCTGCTACTTCGGTAGATAGGGTAGGTTGGACACAAGGGTGCCATTTGGGGTACAATAAAAAGATTGCTCACATGTATAGGGAAAGGCATCCATATAAAAGAAGACTACTTAGCCTTTCTTCTAGGGTCGCTAAAGGTAGTCCTTGTCAACATCTTTTGCCTGCTTGCAGTTTTTTAAAGTTACATTTCAATGACACTTGAAATCTAGCAGGAACTGTCATAGAACAAAAGTTCTCTAATTCCAGAATGATACTCATCAAGCTAGATACTGAGCTCCCTCCTACCCTTTGTACCAAGTACAATCCTGGTATGGCAAAGTGGAATTGAGCAAGCCTCACTTCCTTGGAGAATCTTGCCTCTAGCTAGGTGTCAGCACACTGGAAGGCATGATGCCCTAAAGGTCAACCCAGCCTGACTTCTGCTGAGCAGACCAGGGGGGATGTGGGACAAAAACACTGTATGTCACTTAGGTGATCTGGAGGGTTGTTTACCCTCCTGAGGACAGAGCAACTCGAAAAAGAATGCCCATAACTCTGCTATCCTCAGTGTTTCTCTCACGGTATCTTGGGAGAATTCCCAGTTTAGCATTTTGCAGTCCTACTATGCTGAGGCTCTTTGGGGGATGGGGTGGGGTTGGGGAGGGTAGGAGAACAAACATCTTCTTTTCTTCATAAGTATATTTGAATAATAGCTTCCAAACTAAAAATAAGTTCTAGTTAATCTGAATTAGTCTACATTCTTTAAGCTTTGAAACCCTTTCCCCATTACTAAGACAGGAGGTCACATTAATAATGATAGCTAACATTTATCTAGTGCTTACCATATGCCAGTCACTGTCCTATATGCTTTATAATTATTATTTTCTTTAATCTTACAACAATAGCCCTGGTTAGAAAGTGCCATTTTATAGTTGGGGAAACTGAAGGAACCAGAAGTTATGTGACTTACCTGGGGTCATATATCTAGGAAGGGTCTGAGGCTGAATTTGAACTCAGGTCTTCCTGATTCCAGGCCCAGTATTCTATCCACCATGCCACCTAGTTGCCTCTTCCCACTTAGCTGCTTAGTAGTACAGGTATGATTATTCCTACTTTATAGATGAGGAAACTGACTTCCTCAGGGTCCCATTGCTACTCAGTTTCTTAGGTTAAATTTGAACGCAGGACTTCCAGTAGCAAGTCCAGCACACCTTGGTTATGTAATAACATTGCCTTCTCAAGTTCTTTTTAGAGGCATAGTTCTATTCACTTTTTCAAATGAAAGCAGTAACATTACTGTGTTTGTAATAAAGTTTGAGAGCTATATGTTGTATTCATAGAAGAGTCCTAATATGTAATATGAATGTATCTAATAAAAGTCTCGTATCCAAGGTGTACTATATGAGGAACTGATTCCAATTTATGAGGCCAGTCCAATAGATAAATGGTCATAGAATATGAACAGGCCGTTTTCATTTAACAACAATGCATGAAAAAAATCCTCTAAATAAAGAATAATTAGAGAAATGCAAATACAAGTGGCCTTTGTTTCATACCTATCAGACTGGCGAAAATGACCAAAGATGAAAATGAAAAATGTTGGAGATCCTGGTGAGAAAACAGGAAAGAATACCAGTGTACTATTGGTAGAGCTGTGAATAGGTGCAGCCATTCTGGAAAGCAATTTGGGACAATGTCAAGAAAGTGACCAAACAACACAAACTTTGTAATTCAGCTATACTACTATTAGACCTAATACTCCTGAAGAAAAAGACATATAAAATTGTTATTAGCTCTTTTCATGATAGCCCAAAATTGGAAACTAAGGGAAGTGTCCTCTTATTGGGAAATGGTCAAACAAATTGTGATATACACATGTATTTGTGCCTTAGGAAATGATGAAATAAACATTTTCATGGGAAACTTGGACAGTCTCTATAAACTGATATAGAGTAAAGCAAGAAGAACTAGGAGGACAATTTGTAAAGTAATACCAATATTATAGAGAGAAACCATTATGAAAGACTTTGGAGCTCTCCTCAACACAGTGGTAAGTCATGCATGCAGAAGAAATATAAAATATTTTTATATAATATAATAGATAATATAATATCATATACTATATATATAGTACAATACAACATAACATAACATAACATGACATGACATCACATGACATGACATAATATAATATAATTAATAGAATAGAATAGAATAATAAAATATACCACTTACATCCTGAGAGGTGATGAATTTAAAATGCAGAGACATTCATTTTCAGACATAGCTAATTTGGAAATTTATTTTTCAGACTGTGTAGCTATATACTGAGAGTTTTATTTTTTCAGTTTGGCTTGTTAAATTTGCTCAGTGAGGAGGGGAGTGGGGGAAGGGAGAAATGAATTTTTAAACGTTTGTAAATTTAAATAAATAAAATATTTTAAAGGAAGGTATTATCCTTAAGCTGAGATTTCAGTTACACAAACATGAGTTTGGTAATGGCAAAAATGGTAGAATTTTTCTCTTTCTGGGAGGAGAAAATGTCTCCATCATCTTAAGGGAGCTTACTTCCCTTCCCAGAACTCATTTTGAATATACACAATTAGTCTGTAGGCCATTTCATTTATACGAGTATCCGGTTCTACATTCTATCTGGCTCCCAGGCTCAGGAGAGGTCATAGGCTCATTGAACTGGAAGGGACCTTAGAAATCATTTAGTCCAATCCTCTCATTTTAGGGTTGAGGAAACAGACTTCAAAAGACATGAAATGATTTACTTAGTCACACATGTAATAAAAAGAAGAGAGTGGATTATAAGCCACACTCTGGATTCCAAATCTAATATTCTTTTGATATAGAACCTCTGTGTTCACCTTCCCCAACCCTAAGTCATACCAAGGGCACTAATCATGCCTATCATCCCCATACAATAGTTTTTTTGTTAGTCTTTGTTATTTTCCAAGTTAAGAAATACGCATCCAATTCTTACTGAGCTTTGAATTAGGTTTGTTGAATTTTGACATCATTTTCCCTATCATCATTTGCTATTTCAGTGGAGCCTGTCTTTTGCTAAAATGCAGGTCTCTTGTAACTAAGGAGAGCATCCCTTCTTGGGAGAATTTTGAAAATCTTATTTGTAATGCTTTTTGGTCTGAGTTAGCGCTTGGTAGAATCAGAAGTTACATCCATTGCCTTTGGAATTTGGTAATAAATATCTCTCCTCTGGACATGCTCTGGTGAAATGATAATTACAGCATTTCCCTTTGAAGTTCTAATGTTTAATGGCTGAAAAACAGCTACTATAAGAAATGTAAACATGTGAGACTATCATATTTATTTTGATTTTACATTTGAAACATAAATTGTATTGCTTTGTTTTATACTTACATCACCTTTATTTCTTATTAAATCCCTCTACTCTGCCTTTCCTTGAGGCATATATCCCTTCTAACAAGGAACAAAAAAAGGAGAAAAATATTTCATCAAAACTAACAAATATATCAGCTGCCAGTATGTGCAGTATTCAATACCCCAAACTCCTTACCACTGCAAAGAAGTGAGGGAGGGGCATTTGCTTAGCACTTCTTAAGGTTATGTCTTGGTCATTATAACTGCACAGCCTACATAGTTGGCTTTTGGCAGTGGCCATTCTTTCCATTTATATTATTGTAGTCATTTTATAGGTTGTTTTTCTGGTTCTGCTTACTTGACTCAGCATCAGTTCCTATCAGCCTTTCTGTGCTTTTCTAAAATCTGTATATTCATCACAAAATTTATTAGACTCAAGTCTAGGTGGTTCAGTGAATAGAGTACCAGCCTTCATTTTTGTGAGTTCAAATCCAGCCTGGGCCACTTACTAGCTGTGTGACCCTGGGCAAGTCACTTTACCCTGTTTACCTTGGCTTTCTCATTTGTCAGATGAGCTGGAGAAGGAAATGGCAAACCACTACAGCATCTTTGCCAAGAAAACCCCACATGGGGTCACAAAAAGTCAGACATGACTACAAATAACTGAACAGGAACAAAAAGACTCAAGTACCACATTTGTTCAAGCATTTCCCAATGGACGGACCTCTACTTGCTTTCTACCTCTTTTACTATAACAAGTACCTCTTTGAATATTTTGGTGTATATAGAAGCTTCCTTTCTTTCTTTGACCTCTTTGGGGGTATAGCAATATTTTACTCAATCTTTTTTCAGCACTCAATCTTTCAGCATAGTTTCAAATTGCTTCCCAGAAAGACTGGATCAGCTCACTACTTTATCCAGTTTATTACTGTACCAGTCTTCCTACTTCCCCTTAACTTTGACCTTTTCTGTCTTTCATCATTTTTGTTATTTTGCTAACTGTGAGATAAAATTTCTGAGTTGTTTTGATTTTAATTTCTCCTATTAGTGAATTGGGGCAGTCTTTCATATGACTGTTAATTTTTTGTAATTTTATTTGTGAAATCTTTGTTCATAATTTTTAGCTACTTGTCTATAGGTCAGTAGGTCTTAGTCTTATGTATTTGTGTTAGTTCTATCTTTGTATGGGATATCAAATCCTTATCAGAGTTATTTGATCAACAGATTTTTGTACTCATCACCAGCTTACCTTCTTATCCTAGGTGTACTGATTTTATTAGTACAAAAACTTTTTTTTTAATTTCATGGACGTGAACTTAACTATTATCTATTTTTTGATTGGTTCTATCCTTTGTTCAGTTAAGAATTCTCCCCCTAGCTATAGTTGTGAGACGTACCTAGTCTGTATCACTTTTAATTATTTTTAAATCTTGTGTTATAGCCTTTATTATCAAGGCTACATATCCATTTAGATTTTTGTAATGGTATATGGTGCAAGAAACTGTTATAAACTTAATTTCTGCCAAGTGCTTTCTAATTTTCCCCAGAGTTCTTATAAAATAAGGAGTTCCCCAAGTCATTTATATACTCAGATATCCAAAATTAGGAAGTGTGCCTCTCCATTCATTCCTAATTTACCTTCCATCATTTCCCTTTCTCATCTAAACATGTTTTCTTCAAATGAATTTTATTATTTTTTCCAACTCTATGCAATTTCCCTTGGTGATTCAACTGGTATAGTGCCAAAATTGTGAAAATTCATTTTCATATTGTCATTTTTCTTACACTGAAACTCCAGTGTTCTTTTGATTGGCATTTCTATTATTGTTATAAGCAGTCTTTCATTGACAGAGGTGATAAACTCAAAATATAGAAAGATATGTAGATAGTTTTTGGCATATTCATAGTAGGAATTTATTTAACTATGCATGCTTATGAGAGTTTTGCTTTTTAGGATATTTTTGTCATTGTTATTCAAAAGGGGGTAGTGGGAGGTATATGTTAGAAATGTGTACAAATAAACTTAGAGTCTTTTATATAATTATTAGTAGTTTGTAATTCTTCTTTTGATCACTCTTCATACACTTGGACCATTGTACATCTTTGAGTTTGAAATTCATGTTTTTTTCTTGCAGAAATCTATTGAATCTTATAGATGAAATTTTTCCTGTACTCAAATTTCCAGAAATTTTTGTTAAAAAATATTTCCTACATTATGTATAATGGGAAGGTTTGAGTTGAGGGAGGATTGACTAATGTGTGTGTGTGTGTGGGGGGCAATCCTTGAAGCACATCTGTACGGATATTTCATGCCCAATTTTAGCCCTTGAAGAATGCTTGGATACTTTCTTCCTTGTTTCTGTTCTTAGAGCATGCACAGATATTTTCTGCCTACTTCCAAGTGATCACAGGGAAACAGAGAACTAATTTCCAGCCATGATGATTTAGGGGTTGGCATAGTCTGATTCAAAAGAAAATCTTCTAATGGGATAAGAAATTAAAAGACCTGACGGCTCAGGAGTTTCTGAACTGGAACTTAGAGTGCATACAAAAGCTCCAACAGACACATCTCTCACTCTCTTTTCTCATGCAGCTCTAAGGAGGCAGAATTGCTTTGAGTTTCAGGGTGAAGGAAGAGCAGCTACTTATATCCCTCCCACCTGACTTCCATGTCTGTGATACACATGATAATCTTTCCTGTTATTAGGTGAACTTGAACTCAAAAGTGGACATTTCCAGGCAGATATTGAGAGATCAAGAAATCCCTTCATAGCTCTCAGAGATCACAGAACCCATCAGTGGTTGGAGCTCAGAGGTGGCTTGAGCCTCTGGGGCAGTAGTGGTCCACATCAGTGGAAGCAGCTCTAGACAGATTTGGAAAGATAGTCACTAAAGGACAGTGGTGGGATTCAAGGAGTATGACCTTTGAAGAAAGAAGAGCTAGATATTGATTCTAAAAAGGTATTGACTCTTAGAGCTGGGAAGAGAGCTAATCCTAAGTATAATTGAATAAGGACTCCATAAAAAGCAAAAAAGCACTTCCAAGGCCAGGAGTTTGAAACTACCCCTTGACCACACATATTCTCTGCAACTTGTCTCTCTATTTTAAGTCTGAACCTACTCTTCCCATGAATCTTGTGTGTGTAAGGAGAGAATATGCCCCCATTTTAGGGAGAACACTTGTACCAATTTTTCTTGTTATTCTTTCTTAGTAAATCCCTTTCTAAAAGGTAATTAAATCTAACTTTTCCATTGATAATGAGGAGCACACCAATGTAGAATCATGCCTTAAAGTGCTTGAATTAACAACCCCTCAGGGTTATACCCAGAATCCTGAGGAGAGAAGCAGTAATCTCCCCTCTGGAAACTCAACCTTTCTGAGTAAAAATAAGTTGAGGACATAGCCCCACAGGGAATGTGACATATGTTTTTTTTAATTTGTCATGTTCTTCTGAGAGACTTTTCTTTTTCTTTTTTAATAATATTTTACTTTTCCCTGATTACATGTAAAGACAATTTTTACCATTCATTTAAAAAATTTTTGAGTTCCAAATTTCCTCCCTGCTCCCTCACCTTCCCCCCTTCATGAGACAATGAGCAATTTGATATAGGATATTACTCATGTTCTGAAAGAAGACACAGACCCAAAGGGAAAACACACACAGACACAGACACAGACACAGACACAGACACAGACACAGACACAGACACACACACAGACACAGACACAGACACACACACACACACACACACACATGAAAGATAGTATGCTTCTATCTATATTCAGAATCCATCAATTCTTTCTCTGGCAGTGGATAGCATTTTTTACCTTGAGTTCTTTGGAATTATCTTGGATCATTTTATTGCTGAGAATAACCAAGTCATTCACAGTTGATCATTGTATGATATTGCTATTACTGTGTTTTCCTGGTTCTGCTTACTTTACTTTGCATCAGTTTGTGTAAATCTTTTCAAGTTTTCCTGAAACCATCCTGCTCATCATTTCTTATAGCACAATAGTATTACATCACAATCATATACCACAACTTGTTCAGTCATTCCCCAATGAATGGTCATCCCCTCAATTTACAATTCTTTGCCACTAGGAAAAGAGCTGCTATAAAATATTTTGTATAAGTAGGTCCTTTTCCTTTTAGGACACAGACCTAGTAGTACTGCTGCGTCAAAGGGTATGCACAGTTTTATAGCCCTTTGGGCATAGTTCTAAATTTCTGACTTTTCAGAGTAAGTTTTTACTAATTTTTTTATATAATCATGATTTCCCCCAGTATCTGTCCCCCTACCCCTTCTAAAAAGTCATCTCATATAACAAATAATATTTAAACACAAGAAAAAAAGAAAAGGAAAGACACAAAATCAACGCATAAAAAAGTCTGAAAATACATGCAATATACAACACTTGTGGACCTCATACCTCTACAAAGGGGTGGGATGTGGTGTCTTCTCATATCTCTTCTGGTTTGATATGTGCTGCTTTAGAATATAGATCTGGCAGTGCTACTCCCCTTTCATCCCTATAACTTTTCATTTCCCTTGATATTCTAAATCCTTTATTTTTCCAAATGAGTTTTGCTTTTATTTTATTGAGTTCTATAAACTATCTCCTTGATAATTTGGTTGGCATAGCATTGAAAATATAAATTACCTTTGCTACTACTGTCATTTTTATTATTTTGGCTTGGACTAGCCATGAGTACAGAATCATCATCCAGCTATTTAAGTTGTTCTTTGGAGTTTTTTGAAGTAGCACTTTGTATACAGTCAGTCAGTAACCATTTGTTGAGTGTCTACTATATGTTGAGCACTGTGCTAAGTTCTAGGGATACAAAGAAAGGCAAAAGAAAGTCTATGCTCCCAAGGAAGCCACAGTCACATGGGAGAGACATGAAAACAACTATATACTAGCAAGATATATACAAGACAAACTAGAAACAATCAAGATAGGGATTATGTAACTAGCATTACAGAGAGATCAATAAAGGCTTTTCACAAAATGAGGAGTTTTAGCTGAGACTTGAAAGAAGCTGGGGAAATAAGGAGGCAGAGGTGATGAGGGGAGAAAATTCAAAGCATGGGAGAGAGCCAGAAAAAATATCCAGAATTATGAGGCAAGTAATCAATGGTTAGTTAGAAGATTAAGAGTCAAGAGAGTTAACAAGAGAGTGAGAGGAAAGGAGCTATTATCACCTACTATAGACAACTTCCTCAAGAGGTTTAGCCACAAAAAGGAGGAACATATGTGATGATAGCTAGCGGGGACAGATAGATCAAGTGAAAGTTTTTTGATGATGGCAGAGACATGAGCATGTTTATAGGTAGTAGGGAAGCAGCTAGAAGACAAGACAAATTTAAAAATAAGTGAGAGAGTAGGGATGATAGAGGGGGCAGTCTCCTGGAGGAGATGGGATGGAATGGGATCACTTGTTCACGTGGAGGGGGTTACTTTAGTAAGGAGAAGGGCCACTTCATTATGTGTGACAGGCATGAAGGAGGAGATAGGATGCCTAGGAGAGAGAAACCATCTGCAATGAGGAAAAAAGGAATTCTTGATGATGGCCTCAATTTTTTAGTAAAATTTGAGACAAGGTTCTCAGCTGAGAGGATTAGAGGAAAGGAAACATAGGGTGTATGAATAAGAATGAAAAGGTTTGGAAAAACTGTGTTGAGTGAAATTGTGAATTATTTAGGGAGGTGCTAAAGGATTGCTTTGCCAAAGTGAGAGTCAAGTTGAGGATGGACCCAGTCAACATATATTTGTGATTTTATCCATTTACTTTCAGTAGTAGCATAGGAGCAAAGACAAATGAGGGAAGTGGGGTAGGAAATAATTCAAGGCTGAGGCTTATTAGGTCAAGATTGGCAATAGATAAGGAGGCAAAGGACTTAAAGAAGAGTGACAGTTAAGAATTGAAATGGTTCACAAAGGGTCAAGATGGGGAAAAGAGGAAAGTGTAGTTAGTTGTGGTGATGACCTGGGAAAGAGCCAAGGCATCCAGGAATTGGAGATACCTGGTGAGCCTGATGAACAGGATTTAAAAAGGCAAGGCAGAGGAAGAGGCAGACTTGCGATAGATTGTGATCCGATAAGGAAATTCAGAATTCATAAACATGGAAGTGGTTCATTTGTGAGTAATGATCAAGGGTATGTGGATCTTGAGTAATGTGAAATGACTAAGTTGAGGAACTGTAATTTGTAATTGAATCTGTACATGTGTTTTGGTAGATTGATCCTCAGATATTTTTGCATTTTGTAGTTATTTGAAATGGAATTTCCCTTTCTCTTTTTTGCTTCTTGGATTTTGTTATTATATAGAAATGCTGTTGGTTTTTGGTATGGTTTGTTTTAGCCCATGACTTTACTGATTTGCTAAAGCTATCAATTATCTCTAATAGTATCTTTGCTGATTCTTTAGTATTTTCTCCCATGGATCCTTCAGGTGGAGTAGTTTTTTTTTTCTCTTTTGTAGTTCATTTTCAAGTAGTTCTTTTCTCTTTCTCCTGAAATTGGATTATTTAAGATCTTTGTTTGGTCTTCTATTAGTTTGGGTATTTTTAATTTTATATTTTTTGAAGGTATTCCTCTCTTTTCACGTGTGTATGTTTTTAGTTTTGCTGATATTGATCTCTGCATAGTAGGTTCTGAAAAATATCATTTTGATATTAAACTTAGTGCATTTTCTATCTTGTTGATTTGACTTTTCTTACCTCTGCTTTTTGATCAGGTTGGCTAAAGATTTATCAATATTATTCATCTTTTCAGATAACTAGCTTTTCGTTTTATTTATCATTTTTATACTTTTTTGTTTCCAATTTATCTCTTTATCCTCTAATTTTTAATATCTCTTCTATTGTACTTCTTTCAGGCTTGTTTCTTTATTGGCTCCCTAAATTTTTAAAATATATATTCAGTTCATTAATGTTTTTATATTTTATTAATATATATTTGAAGGGATATGATTTTTCCCTTGAGGATTACTTTAGTTGGATCCTAGAAATTTTGGAATGTTGTTTGATAATTATCATTTTCTTTCAAATTATTATTATTTCTATGATTCGTTCTTTCATCTCATTATTTAGGATTTCATTGTTAAATTTCCTTTAAGGCCTATGTCTTTTGCTCATTTTCCCTGAACTGAATGTTACTTTTATTGTATTATAGTCTGTAAATGATGTGTTTTCTATTTCTGCCTTTTAGTATTTGTTTGCTATATCTCTGAGCCCTAATATATGGTCAGTTGTTACTATGTCCCTAATTTTGGAGTTTTTTTTTAACTTATTAGGTCTTTTTTCTTCCTTCTTTTTGTCTAGTTATCTAATTCTTCTCTTTCTTTCCTTTTAGTTAAGAAGTCAAGTGAAATCCCATTTTCCTCTCTTTTCCTTTAACTTGTTTTCTTAGTTTTTAAATGTTCATTTTCTGCACCTTTTATTAAAAAGGATTTTTTTGACTCAATATCTTCATTATTTGTCATCCCTTTTTGTCTATTCCAGACTTTTAGTTTTTGATTTATGACATTTCTACTTATTTAGTCTTCAGGGAATGAAAGTTTTTAAAGTAGTTATTTTGGGTTTCCTCTTCTATGCACTATGGTATTATGTTATAGATCTAGTCCCTGACCTTTTTTTCTTCATTCTCAGAAATATCAATTTTTGTAGATGATAGGATATTGCCAATATTGCCCCTTGGTCATAATTTTTCTATGGCCCGCTCATTATTATCCTCTGCCCTCCCTTTGGTCATTTATTCCTATTTGCCTTGAAATCTTCTCCCTGGGTCTATGTTTGCCCATTCTTTAGGGAGCTCTGATTCCCCTTCTCCTGAGGCAGGATGAGTGGTCTCTATAAGCAGCAAATCTCTGCAGATTATACCTGTTATCAAATTCTCCTATCTCCATGTGTAGATTATTTTTCATTTCTCATCAGAATGTTCATCACTGAAATCTCTGTGATCTCTCCCTTTCTTTCCCCCTGTTTTAATCCTACCTTTTGTTTCCTCCTCTATTCTTCTGTAGACTCACTTATCCTAGACTACAGGAGTTATTTTCCTTTCATTCTTAACCTTTGACTTAACTAGGCCACATAACTATTTCCCTCAGTCTTCTTTTTCCCCTCTCCTCTTTTATGTGCCCTCCCATTCTGTAATTTAGTTCCACATAAACATTGTGTTATGGCCGGGATGCTGTGAAGCTTATTCAGTAATGTACCACACCTGTTTCTCCACCAATTCTTGGTGGAGTGTTTTTACTCCTTTTACCCTTGACTCTTTGCATACTTTTAGAAAGAAATCTCTTTATGATTTCTCTGTTGTTATTTTTTTTGTTGTCTTCGGCTGCCATTTGTTGACCTTATTTGTATTTCTTTTGTTTGGAAAGCAAATAATTTGTTCAGATCTGACTTTGTTTCTAGGAATACTTCAAGTGCCTCTTTTTAAAAATTGAATATCCATCCTTTATCATCAATGATTGAGCTCAGTTTTCCAGAGCAGGTTACCTTGGGTTGCACCTTGACTTTCTTTTCTCTTTGGAATACATTATGCTGTTTTGTACTGATTTCCTTTCCTTTATATTTGAAAGTCTTTCTCCTGGTCACTTGAAGAATTTGTTTATCATGGATATTGTTCAATTTAACCATTATGAACTTTGAAGTTTGTAGTGTAAGTTTTTGGTTTTTTTAAGCCTGGAAGCAATTTATGGATTCTTTTGATTGGCACTCGGTATCCTGTATTTAGAAGTTCTTGGCAGTTTTCTTATATTATTTCTTACATTATGGTGCTCAGATTTTTTGACTTGCATTTTCCTGGGAAACCCATAATTAAGCTGTCTATACAACCTGCCTTCAAGATTAGTATAGTTTGGTTATAAGGAAATTATGTTTTTATTTATGTGTTTTCTATTTCTTTTTTTCTTATTTCTCTTTGTTTTTCTTCTTCCAGATTGTCCTTCACCTCCACATATTGTTATTCCTATTCATTTATTCTCCTTTTGTTTCTGTCATGAGACTTGCCACTGTGGATTCAACCCTTTTCTCCTTTGGCGGTTATTCCAGCTGTGCAGGAATTTGCTCCCACAATTCTTATTTCTCTTTTAAACCATCCCACTGTGGTTTCATACTCTCTGGGGAGTCCATAGGGTTTTCTGTCTCTTCAGGTGATGATTCTTTGCCATTGTCTTGTGATGTTTATTTGTAGATGTTTGGACTCTCTTAGCTAAATCAGAAATCCACATGCCCTTCTGGTATTAATGTCTTCTTTTTTTTTTTTGGTTTGTCTGCTTAAACTCAAGTTATTGCATTTTATTCCACCCAAAATCTCCTTGCTCTGTCCTTTTTCTTTTCTTCTTACGAGCCCCTATTGTTCACTTTCTTATTCTTTCCTCTTTGGGTGTGGTTTCTCTGAAGAATGAACCTCAAAGCCATCTCAGTCTCCTTCCATGCTGGGTAGTTTACATTTTACCAGCCTCAGTTTCTGGCCTAAGAGACCTTTTGGGAAACAGGACTAGTCCCAGATGAATGCTAGGTTCTTTTATCCGCACATCCACAGATAATGTGTCCTGTTCCATTCTCTTCATTCTTCAGTTCTGTGGCTAAACTGTGCTGTAGCATAGAGTGGTACCGTGCTGGTATCCTAGCCAGAGAAGCCACCTATATTTTAGTGTTCTTAAGCACTGGGAAGGGAAGTGTAGAGCTTAGTTCTGTTCCAAGCCCATAGAACAATTTGTGCAGCTTGGCCCAAGAGTGGTAAATGGTAGAGAAGGCAGTATTGAGTGAAAAATATATGTTAGGGACTAGTCTTCTCTGTGGTTTCTTAATCAGGTTGTTACCTTGTTAGTGTTCTTGGTGTTCTAGACTGGGAGACAGCTGAAATTGCTTTGTCTTGTATGTGTTATTCCTATTTTGGAGAGCTTGGAGAGGGTATACAAATCTGAGAAAATGTGCTGTCTATCAACCAGTTGTTTATGTGACCTACCTAACCTTAAGTTGTCTCTCTGTATCCTGTCCTCTAGATCAGTCACTTTGGCTTATATGCAGTTTATGGATTTAACTTTTTCCCCATTGGTTTTTTTTTGTTTGTTTCTCTTCTGCCAAATTTTCCTCCATGTCAGTGTTTTTGTTTTATAAGTCTATTATACCTTCCAAGAAATTCTATTTGTGGAGATTGTCCATGTTGTTTTTAATTTTTCCCAGCTTTTCTGTTTGCAGAGTGGCAGTAAGGTGACACAGTGGATAGAGTGTCATCCTTGGAGTCTGGAAGACTCATCTTTGTGATTTCAAATCCAGCCTCAGACATTTACTAGATGTGAGACCTTGGACAAGTTATTTAACCCTGTTTTACCTCATCTGTAAAATGAGTTGGAGAAGGAAATGGAAAACCACTCCAGTATCTTTGCCAAGAGAACCGCAAATAGAGTCACAAAGAGTTGGACATGACTGAAACAAATAAAGAATAATAATAATAATAATAATAAAATTACTGTTTGCATTTGAGAACTCTGCATTGAGAACTCTTGACATTCTAAATTCATTGTTAATTTCTTCTTTTAAGCAGTTTATTTCTGTTTCTAATCTTTTTTATTAATTAATTACTTTTCTTGTTTACTCATTTGCATGAGATTTGAGTTACAAATTTTTTCCCCATATTTTCCCTACCCACCACCCCAAAACAGCTATCCCACTGTATAAACCCTCCCCCAATCTGTTCTCTCCTATATCCTCTCCCATCACCCCTCTGACTTTCCAGTAGGGCAGAATGGATCTCCCTACCACAGTGCCTGTATACCTTAATTCCCAGTTGCATGTAGATAATAATAATAATAATAATAATAATAATAA
>CM053602.1:26005720-26025841 GCA_028646575.1 Pseudocheirus occidentalis | reverse complement strand
AATTGATGGGCATCCCTTCAATTTCCAGTTTTTTGCCACCACAAAGAGAGCTGCAATAAATACTTTTGTACATATGGGACCCTTTCCCACTTCTGTGATCTCTTTGGGATACAACCCCAAAAGTGGTATTACTGGGTCAAAGGGCTTAGTTGTTTTCTTAGTTGTTGTAGGATTACTCTCATCTTCTGTGTTTTCTTCTTGGGTTCTTCTTAACCCGTAATAGTTCTTTATTGCGTTCTCAGTTTTCCCTTGTTTGTCCACATTTTCACCCTCAGGTCTTGGATTGGATTTTCATGTTTGTGTCAGCTTAAGGCAGGGCAAGAGAAGAGGGAGAGAGAGAATTTGGAACCCAAAATTTAAAAAAATGCTAAAAATATTTTACATGTAATTGAAAACAGGAACCCAAAAATAAACAAATAAATAAATAAGATTCTACCTGTGACTCCAAACACATGTATGTATATTTATTATCATACTACCTGACCTGAAACTATGCTTCTCTTCTTCTACCATTATCCTATATTTGGTGAGGTATTGGAAGTGCGTTTGTATTCTTATTCTCATTTCTGAGGATAATGTAATCTTCCACTTAAAGAGAGAAAGATTTAAGGGTCTTAAGATTATAGATTTAAAACTGGAGGGAGCTTCAGAAATCATCTAGTCCAATCTTCCATTTTACAAAGGAAGAACCAGGCCTAGAGAGGGGATGTGACTTGGAAAGGACACACAGCTTACTACCTGTGGCATGGAGTGGTAGATGTAGTATTTGAACAGAAGTCTTCTGACTCCAAATGCAGGGCATTTCTAGTGTATCATGCTCTTCTAAGGGGCAGGGGCAGGGGCAGGGGCAGGGGCAGGGGCAGGATGTAAAGAGGGCTTAGAAAGCTGAAGGAAGGATTCTGGGCCACATGAGCAGAGGGAGTATTCCAAAGGAGAGAGAGGAGCATGGGCAAGGTGAAGCTCAGAGGGATAAAGAGAGATTAAGAAGGGTCAAAAAAAGGAAGCAAGAGATGAAAGGTTATAGAAACGAAACCAAAGAATAAGGAGTTTAGACTGTATTTGCAGAGAGAGGGATGGGTAGGTAGCATTTTGAAGGTCTTTGTATACAGTGCTTAGGGTGAGGTTGGGGGTGGCATGAACAAGTGAGAAGATAAAAACAACTGAGAGGGAATAAGGTTTTGATCTGAGAAGGAACAGGGTTAGAATAGCTTAGTCTCAGTAACAGAAGTGAAGCTTTTCCTTGGTGACATTTTATTTGACAACCATCTACTTCTGTTGATTTCATGGTAGGAGTGAGGAATGGGTCCCATAGAATTGATGTTAAGTTTCCTTGTTTGTCTGCTTTCATTTTCACTAGTGCTGTTTAACTGTAGTATAGAAGAAAATAGCCCTGGTGCTAGGTTGACTTCCTCCCTTAGTGATTCTCTTAATATTTACAGGATTTTTTCTAAGATGCCAGTTTCACATTTGGTTCATCACTTTATTTTATGGTTATGAAAGTGAATGTAGCTAATGTTCCTGGTTCTTTACTTAACTGTAGATTCCATTTAATTCATAATAATATTGAAAATGTCATGTCAGCTTTATAATATTTAGGGTAAAAAGGAAGAATTTAATTAGAAACTGTGCCTAACTCTCTCTCAACAACCCAGGGACATGGATCATAATTAAAGTACAAATTAAAATCAGTCTTTTCTTTAGAGCTGATCTTTCATGTCTTGATGACTAACTATTCCATAACCCTGGACACATGACCCAGGGTGCTATAGAAATGGCATCATGAAGACAATGCCTTAGGCACAGGAAATTGGAGTTGTATTTGGTTTTAGTGAACTTTCTGGGGTACAGTGGAAAGATCTGGATTTGGACTTGGAGGCCCTGAGCTCAACTCCTGGTTTTGCCTCTTTCTCCTTGTGTGATCCTGGCAATTCACTTCACCTGTCTACGCCTATGTTTCCTTTTCTCTAAAATGAAAGGTTTTAGAGTCTCTGAGGGCTAAATTCACTTACTCCTTTCAATCTGTGATCTTTTGATCCTATATTTCCGAACAAGCTCTTTTGTGGGTAATTGACCAGCTACACATGGATAAGTCAGCAAGCTTGTTTCTAGTTGCTCTCTCAGAAATTTCATATCTTCAAATTTCACTGCAGGGCAGCTCGTGGCCTTAGCCATGAAAGAGGTGCCCTTTTCCACACCAAAATGGCCGTAAGAACAGAGACCAAAATAGACTACCTCCAGTACACATAGTCTACTGAGAGTCTGCTCTATAACTAATGAAGCAGTCTGCCTATTGCTTTCTTCATTGGATCATATCACAGTTGGAAATGAATCTTTTATGATCATTTCATCCAAACTCTTCATGTAACCCAGGAGAAAACAGAGCTGGAAATTTCCAAAAGCTAGAATTATCTATTCTGATGTCTTGAAGCTCACAGAGTCAGAATTAGAACCATTATTGTTTTCCACAATTTAGACTAGGGATGTGTCTGCTATTCCCCACTTCCTTCCTTCCTCAAGGCTCACTCCACCGAGTTGATACAGAGGCACTGCTTCATACTCACAATACATAACGGAAGTGAAGTTTGTTCAGCCCAGAGGAGGGAGTCCTTACCATCATTTAAAAAAAAATAAATTCAGTATAATAGTCTTGGAAATGAACTTGAATGGTAAAAAGATTCCTAACTACATCTCCTTCTTAGGTTGTGCACATTGACTAATAAAGTCCCCTTTTCTAAATTACATTATTACTAATTCATCCCATCTTGTACACACACACACACACACACACACACATATACATACGCGTGCACACACACATACACACACACACACACACACACACACAGGAAAGGCTGCAAAATGTCTTCACAGGCTTTCTCTTGCTTCAGAAGCCACTTCCTGGCCTATACTTTGATCTGAAATCTCAGTATGACATCTTGGCCTGAAAGGCAGTTATTTCTGTTGGTCTCTGGTCCTAAGATAGGCAACATCCCATTTATTGAACTTCATCTTGTGGGCTGGGAGACTGTGGTGCACCCCTCCCCTCCTTTCCACCAAAAGAATTGTATTATACACATTTAAATACTGTTGATTAGAGAGTCAGGGTACAGGGGACTTTTTAATATTAAAAATCCCTGGCGTTTATTATCTGTGAATAAAATTCCCACAGATCTAATCCAGTCCAGTCCAGTAAGCATTTATTAAGCATCCCTTCATATCCCTAATACCTAGTCCAGAGTCTTAGGGATACAAATTCTAATGGCTCCATGTTTTCATCACAGTAAATATTGTCTTTATTTATGCAGATGTCTTCTCATCTGGACTGACTCTTATCCACATTCACCTATAAGTGAGCCATAGGAAGTTCACTCAGCGTGCTGGTGGCATTCCTAGCTTTCTTGTCATAATGTAGGGATAGCTCTGGATCAAGGACACTGTTCACCAAATATCCCTTGCTTTTGCCCTGTGAGCATTCCATCTTTTTTGCTTGTACATTTCTTTGATGATATCCTTTACTCTGGTTCTCCTTTGTAGTCCTTTATTAGTAATGTGTTACAGCCTACTCAAGTCCACCATGCATATCTCCATTGCTCTCTGGAAAAAACTTTTTTGGAATCATAGTATTCCATGACTTACATTAATATAATAATATTGAATTGTAGAATATTGTTACCAAAAAGAAAGGTTTTGGTTTAAGTCTGAAGTCATTAAAAGAATTTTGCAACTTTCTAAAGGTAATCTAGCCTTCATTCCTCTCATAGTTAAATCCTTGGTCTAAATCATTGTCTATTTGTAGTCTGTCCAAGATTTATACACAGATGGGTAATCACTATATTTTTCCTCTATATTCACCTAATTACTTATATTCTGGACAAAAGGCATTTTGTTTCCACCCTATTTTTCCCATGTAGATCATTAGGTCTGTGGGGACTCAAAGAAAGGGGGGGGTGATAAACAGTCCATGCCCTTAGGTTGTTTGCCTTCTATGAATTTTTTTTAAATAGTTGTTTATTTTTACTTATTAAAAATCAAGCGTCTTCTTGAATGTTAAATGGACTGTTAAAATAGGGGAGAAATCTGGGACTCTAAAGGCACATGTAGTCAGATAATTTAGTCAGTCAGCCTGCCTACTACGTGCCAGGCACTGTGCTAAAACGTTCTCTGAGGAATATATGCCATGCTGGGCATTCCTGTGCCAGTGCCTCCCATGTCATACAATCATTTCCAAAGTTCTTAAGAGAGACTTTGAGAATGTCCTTGTACTGCTTTTTCTGACCACCATGTGAGTGCCTTGCCCTGTGTGCATTCTCTATAAAATAGTCTTTGTGGCAAGGGTACGTCTGGCATTCAGAGTTATACTCTCTGCAGTAGAATTTGAATGCTTGGCAGTTTAGTTCAAGAAAGGACCTCAGTATCTGACATCTTATTCTGCCAGGTGATCTTCAGAATCTTCCTAAGACAATTCAAGTGGAAGCAGTTAATGTTTCTGGCATGGAGTTGGTATATTGTCCAAGTTTCACAGGCATACAACAATGAAGTCAGCATGACGGCTTTGTAGTCCTTCAGTTTGGTAGTCAGTCTAATACCTCTTCTCTCCCACACTTCCCTTCAGAGCTTCCCAAACACTGAACTAGCTCTGGCAATTGGTGTGCCAACTTCATTATCAATATGTACATCCCTGGAAAGTATATTGCCAAGATAAGTGAAATTATCCACAGCATTCAGAATTTCTCCATTTGCTGTAACTGATGGTTCCACAGAAGGATGGTGGCGGCTGATGGAGCACCTGTGTTTTCTTGGTGTTAATTGTTAGGCCAAAATTAGCACAAGCAGCAGAGAATTGATCCCTACTTTGTTGCATGTCAGCTTCAGAGGCTGCATTGAGTGCACAGTCCTCTGCAAACAGACAATCATACACAAACACTCCCTCCACTTTAGTCTTGGCTTATAGCCTTTTAAAGTGGAAGAATTTACCATCAGTGTGGGGTAGTTCACCTTGATGCTGTGTACGTCCTCATTGAAGGTGTTTAACAACATGACTGAAAACATCATGCTACAAAGCTTGGGAGAAAGCACACAGCCTTATTTCACTCTGTTGGTGACTGGGAAAACATGAGAGCATTGTCCCTTATCCAGAACCCAGGTAAGTATGCCATCATAAAACTGATATACAATACTGACTAACTTCTCCACGCAACCAGATTCTAACATAATTTTCCATACACCCTCATGCCCAACAGTATCAAAGGCCTTGGTCAGTTCTATAAACATTGTGTTTGTTCTGCTCTATTCTACTCCTGGCATTTCTCCTGAAGTTGTTATGTAGTAAACACTGTATTGACCATTTCTCAGTCCTTTCTGAAGCCACACTGGCTCTCAGGTAGATGACCATATTCCAGGTAAAGGATCAGCCTATTAAGGAGGACTCTGGCAAGAATATTTCCAGCAGTGGTTAAGAGAGAGGACTCCCCACCCTGGCCCGTGATCATCACAGGACTATTTTCTTTGCTTTTATAGAGATGGGCAAATGGAGGTGTCCTTGAACTCCTGGGAAGTAACCTCCTCTTGCCATGTGACTCAGAAAATTTGTCAGCTTTTATATGAGCTGAAATAGAATTAGCACCAGGTGCTTTGCCACAGGAAAGGAGACTAATGGCATTCAAAACCTCTTCTTCAGTTGAAACTTAAGCTAGGGAGAAATTGACTTCAACCTGAGGTCAGCAATCATTGGTTTCAACATTGATTGATGACAGTCTCTTTTTTTTGCTTTTTTTGGAGGGGGAAAGGCAGGGCAATTGGGGTTAAGTGACTTGCTCAAGCTAGTAAGTGTTAAGTGTCTGAGGTTGGATTTGAACTCAGGTCCTCCTGACTCCAGGGCTGGTGCTCTATTCACTATACCACCTAGCCGCCCTGATGACAGTCTCTCTTTTTGGTTTGGTTTTTTGTTTTTTTTTCCAATGACAGTCTCTTGAGAACACTATGGAAGTGTTCAGTCCTTCTCTCTAGAGCAATGTCCTTATCGCTAATCAATATAGCTCCATCAGCACCAAGTAGTTGAGATCTTTGGTCCATAAATGGCCTTTAGGGCATCATAAAAGTGCTTTGGATTGTTACTAATAGCAGAAAACTGAATTTCATTTGCAATCTTATTGAGCCAAGAATCCTGCATCTCTCTAAGCCTTCCTTGTATTTTACTTTTTTTGATAAATTAATTTATTTTCTTGTCTGCATCATTCATTTCCATGAGATTTAGAGTTACAAATTTTCTCCCCATCTTTCCCCTACCCAACACCTCAAAACAGCCATCCCACTGTATACCCCCTCCCCCAATATGCTCTCTCCTGTGTCCTCCCCCATCACCCCTCTGACTTTCCAGTAGGACAGGACGGATCTCCCTACCATAGTGCCTGTATATCTTAATTTCCAGTTGGATGTAGTTAATATTGTATTTTACTTTTGATAGAATTAAATGTTGCCTTGTTAAAGATAAGCAAATTCTCGTACTGGTAAGCCCCATGGAGTTTTTCATTTAGCAGGTTCTGAATTTTGCCATCATTTGCATCAAATCAGTCTTGATGTTCTCAACTATTCTGACCTAGATGAGCAAATGCAGTGCTATATACCAAATCTCTGAAAGGTGTTCAATCCTTTTCTGCTCAACTGTTACCAACTGTGTGTTGGTTCAACTTTCTCTCTGTTAGTAACAAACTGTTACCTTCAGAGAAGCACTCTAATTGTTGAGATTAATTCTTCTGATAGTCATTTTGCCTTGGGGCTTCTGCTTTTGTTGAATGCAAATGTTTAACTTGGAGAGGATAAATCTGTGATCAGTCCAGCACTCTGCACCACACATTGCCTTTATCACTCTTACATCTTGTCTGTCTCTTCTTCTTACAATCACATAGTCTATTAAATGCCAATAGTTGTTGCAAGGATGTATACACGAAGTTTTATTGTGTTTAGGTAAAAGGAAGACAATGTTGGTGATGAGAAGGTCATGAGATAAACAAGTCTTCAGTAGTGAGTGACCATTGGTATTGCTGTTTCCAACTCCATTCCTCCTAAGGACTCTCTGCCATGTCTGGTAGTCTGAGCCTGTTCTAGCATTAAAGTCACCCAGAATTATAAGTGTGTACTCTTTTGGCATGTTGATGATAAAGGCCGCCAGGTCTTAATAAAATTTTTCTTTGACCTCATCCAGGTTCATCATAGTGAGAGTATAGGTACTGATGATGGTGGCATAGCATTTTCCTGCAAGTGACAATCACATTGTCATGAGCCCCTCATTCACTCATTTTGGCAGGCATAATAAGCTTATTGACTAGATTACTTTTGATTGCAAAACCTACACCAGCTTTATGAAACTACCCTTCACTGCAGCTACTCCAGAAGAATGTGTATCTAGCTCCAGCTTCAGTAATATGGACTTCATTTGCCAGCCTTGTTTCACTCAGGGCTGCTGTTTGAATGTGATACCTGCTGAGTTATCTTGCAACAATAACTGTTTGTCTTTCAGGTCTACTAGATTTTGTGTTGTCTTTGCACCAATGGTAAATGCAATTGTCTTTGCATGGGTTTTTTTGTGTTTTGACTACATGATGGGATCTCCGCCTCTGCAATAATCAGGTCAGGGTTAGGTAAGCAGACAATTTTTAGGGCACCTTGTCTAGTCCCTTCCTTATACCAGAAGATGAGTAGGGCAATCCTTAAAAGGCTGCTCAGATACCCAGGGGGCTGCTGAATCCCCTTTCTGCTTCCAGTGAGAAAATGACCCTGAGCCACCTATATGTAGGATTGTGACTACAGCTCCCAGTGCATCTACACCTGCTGCTTTGTCACTTGCCTCTCACCATAGAACTTTTATATAGGTAAAATGATATGGTGATGTCTTTTGATTCATGCATAAATTGGATTTAAATGAGACAGAGTTGCATGAAGTCATCGTCCCCACTCTCTCTTCCAGGGTCATCATAGTCCAGTGGCAGGACAGAATCAGGACAAGGCTCAAGATGCAGTGGGTCCCTTGACTACTTCAATGTCCAACCAAGCTCCAAGCTCTCCACATCTCCTAATTCAGTTGCCTTCATGGCCATTAGAACATATTGTTCTCATCTGCCCATTCTACCAGGGGAAGTCTTCACACACTTGGGGTAGATACCCCCCTAAACTCATCAATGGGTTTGAGATCCCTTGGTTACCCTCAACCTGGTTTAGCCAGTCTGCCAAAAGTTTACCAGAGTGTGGCCACTGTGCATGCTACAGCTTCTTAGAGCCACAGCTGAGAGGAACAGGTGGACATCAAAGGTGGAAAGCAGCCCTGTAAAGGTCTTTGGCAGCCCTCGCACCAGAGGTATTAGTCTTCCCTGAAAACACCCTATACCTCATTTTTATATAGAGCACACATGTAAGGAAGAGTGATGGTGCCAGGCAAGCCCTGCTTTTAAAAGTCAGTTTTGGAATATTGGCAATTTAAATCATTACTTTGGAAGAACATTATACTGAAGATCAGAGGATTGCTAAGAATTAGGTCAGCTTTACTGACAAATATCAGAGAAAGGTTAATGTGGCAGAGCAGAGTCTCAAAAATAGGTAATAGTAATACAGTTAAATAGCATGTATAACAGGAAACTGTTACGTGTGCTGATGCACATTTTCCATGTAGCTTGTTTCTAGGAGAGCCATGGTGACCTGTAATTGAAATGCCTTGCAGAAACTCTGGAGCATGTGTATAGATACATTCTCTTCCTGGTTCTCGTTTGCTGACTATATGGTGAATAGAAGTATCTTTGATTAGTTCCATAGCCAGAATTGAGAATACCTTTGAAAGATGGTAGCCAAACTGAGCCTTAGTCATATTCTTCCACTTCTTTCTCTTGATGGACCACTGCTCTTGGTTTGGCACCTTCCCTGATGGTGTCTGATGAGAGACATTGCTGTGAGGAGAAAGGTCTTGGACCCTCTCCCTCCAAGGTTGTCATGTAGACTGCAAATACAGACTTCAGTTCTCTTCCTGCCTTGGTATTTATTCTTTCGTTTTAGGTCTGATAAAGGCTTCATTTCTCAAATATATTGGGAACTGAGGAAAATTTATAAAAGTATTTTTTTAACTTATAAAAATATCAGTCATTCCCCAGTTGGCAAATAGTCAAAGACATGAACAGGCAGTTTACAGAAATCAAACCTATCAATAATCATATAAAGAAATGCCCTAACTCACTACTGGAGGAATTCACATTTTACAACTCTGAGGTACCACCTCACATATATCAGATTGACTAACAGGATGGAAAAGAAAATGACAAATCCTAGAGAGGATGTGGGAAAACAGGGACACTAATGCACTGTCAGTCCAGTTGTGAATGGGTGCAGCCATTCTGGAGAACAATTTGCAACTATGGCCAAAGGGCCATAAGAGGACTGTGTAGATCATTTGAGCCAGCAATGCCACTGCTAGGCCTCAAAGAGATCAAAGAAAAAGGAAAAGCAGCCATATGTACAAAAATATTTGTGACAGCCCTTTTTATGGTGGCAAAGAACTGGAAATGTCCTTCAACTGGGAAATTTCTGAATAAGTTGTGGTAGGTGATTATGATGGAACACTATTGTGTTACAAAAAATGATAAGGGGGATATTTTCAGAAAATCCTGGGAAGACTTATATGAATTGATGTGAGTGAAGTAAGCAGAATGTGGAGATCATAATACACAGTAACAGTAATATTGTAATGATTAATTATAAAAGACTTAACTACTTTGATCAATACAGTCCTCCAAGATAATTCTGAAAGACATGATGAAAAATGTTACCCATGTTCAGAGAGAATTGATGAACTCTGAGTGCAAAATGGAGTATAATTTTTAAAATTTTCTTTGCTTTTTTGGCTAATATTGAAATATATTTTGTATGATTTCCCCTGTATAGTTTATATCATATTGCTTGCCTTCTCAAGGATGAGGGGAGGTGATAGAGAGAGGGAAAGAATTTAGAACTCAAAAAAAATAATGTTGAAAATGAAAAAGAAATATCTTTTGCAACTGAATATATTATGGATCAGAGTGGGGAGAGACTAGAGACAAAAAGATTCTTGAGGCAAATTCTACTCCCTGTTCTGATGCTGACTCATTTTATGACCCTAGGCAAGTCAGGAGAGTATAGACTTGTAGAGCTTGTAAGGCCTTTTAAAAAAATCCTCTGGCACAGTTTTCTTCTTTTACAGAACATGAAATGGAGACTGAGGGAGGTCAAATGATTTACACAATGACTTAGTGGCAGAACAATGATTAAAGGATTGCCTTACATTGTAATTGAAAGTGTGGGTATTAAAAGAATTAGCTGCGCCTGGTTTCCTAGTTAGAAGTATAAAATTTGAAATCCATTTTTAAGTCATGGATGGCCTATAGTTAAGATAGAATATGTGTTCTCAATAACCTTTATGAACCAAGTGTCAATTCACGCTTATTCATTCTTCTTTTAATCAACAATTATTGAGTGCCTACTATGAAACTAAACATGTGCTAAGCATTGGTGAAACATTGATTGGAAGTACGACAGCCATAGGTTTGAAAGCTGAAAGTGACCTTTGAGATCTACTAGTTCAGCCCTTCCATTTTACCCATCAGGAAACTTAAGGATCAGAGAAGTTAATTTGCCCAAAGTTTTTAGGGTAGTAAAGAATTGAATCAGGATTTGAACTCAGAGCTTCTAACTCCAAATTCAATCCTTTCATTATTATTAGAAATTGAAAAGACCTTAGAGATGATATAAGTTAACTGTCATTTTACAGATAGAAAAACTGAATCACCAAGAAGAGAAGTGACTTTTTTTTTATTTTTTTGCTTTTTTTTGGAGGGCAATTGGGGTTAAGTGACTTGCCCAAGGTCACACGGCTAGGTTTGTGTGTGTGTGTGTTAAGTGTCTGAGGCCAGATTTGAACTCAGGTCCTCCTGACTCCAGGGCTGGTGCTCTATTCACTGCACCACCTAGCCACCCCCAAGAAGTGACTTTTAATGCCATATAGCTTGGGACTGAATGACCTAGGATGAGAACCACAGTCTACTGACCATCATCTCAGCCTCTCTTCCTCTCTTCTGCCCTCCCCTTCCTTACTCTTGACAAAAAAGAGTGTCATAGTTGATGTCAAGAAGGTGGTAATGGATATTGATGTTAGCTTCTATGTTTCTTTGGACCTCCCAGAGAGGTGGATAACAAATTCACAAACGTATTTTCAAGGTTGTTTAAAATTATTGCAATTATTTGCAATTACTTAATTTTATTATTTTTACATTATATGATTCAGTATTGAGGATTCTAAAAGTAAATGCCAGTGATAAAATTTCTTTCATTTAGTTCTAACAGATAAAATCCAGGTGATTAGGGAGCTACTGATCTTTCTTTGCAAAATTACTCAATATATCTTTGTGGACATTTGCACTGGTAGCTGTTTAAACATATTTTAATTATACTTATTTGTTCTGATTCAGACTCCTAGAACCTGAGGGTTCTGAAATGATGAGTTTGTAGGCATCAAATGAGAAGGAGCAGATATTCAAAACTGTAATGGTCTTCCAGTTTTTTGTGGGACTACAGGAGGACTCTGGTTCCTTTTTTAAAGAGGGCAATTAGAGCATTCAAAAACATTGTACTACTTTGACAGAATTTCCTTCTACGTCTTATTGTGAGTATTGATTTAACTCATTTTTTGATGTTGTTGAAGGAGGAGTGGCAGACACTGACTAACTTGCATCTATGACTTATAACAGTCACCTTAGGTCTAGGAAGAGGTATCAAAGGTTAAGAAACAAATTACATAGGAAAGAAGATAGAAGAGACCAAGTGCTCTTCTCAGGAATGACTGAGAGGGCTTTGCTTTAATGATATAGAGGAAGGAACACTGGATTTGGAGTCTGAAGACCTGGATTCTAAACCTCTTACTATCTTTGTGACTTTGATCTAAGTCAACCTATCTGGGTCTTAGTGTCCTCATTTATAGAATAAGGGGGATTTGACTAAATGACCTCTAGGATCTTTTGTAGCTCTAAATCTGATGCTCTGATCCTCAGGGCTTTCAGATATCATGTCTTTCTAAACTTTTCTAATTTCTGGCCCCCTAACTTGAGTTACCTGAGTCTCATATACCTTTGTGGCACATTGGGTTAAAAAACCTGCCTTATTCAAACTCCAGTTACTCCCTCTTGGTCCTTAGCCTCTGATTCCTTATCTAAGAGTTCCCTTCTCTCCTTGCTTTCCACACCATCTCTATATACTTTAGACCACTAGAACACATTTTCTAGGTCTTATAGCCGCAGCTGGGATATGTAGAAAATCAGCCAAAAGGTTTTGTGATATAGTGGATGAAGGGCCAGACTTGGAATCGGAGTTCATGTCTTCTGACACATTCTGTCTGTGTGAACAAGAGCAAGACACTTAAACTCTTGGTGTTGATTTCATCACTGACTGCTGCTCCTCCCTAGAATACTCTGACCTCTTGCCTTCTCCTCATTGGTTTCCTGACTTCCTTCAGTACTCAGATCAAATCACACATTCTTTATGAGACCTTTCATAGTGTCCTGTCTCCTATTCATCTCCTTCCCTAGCAACTACTTTCCATCTACTCTCTATAGATTTTGTATGGACCTTACATAATGTCTCCCCCATTAAAAATGTGTTTTTTGAAGGTAGAGACAATTTATTGGCCTTTCTATGTATCCCCAGTGCATAGGACAGTACCTTGAAATACATAGTAGGCACTTAATATGTTCTGGTTGACTGAGTGATCAAGGAAAATCTCTAAGATTCTAGGTCATAAAGTTTCCTGTCTCCATCATCAGAAGGAATTGCCCCACTTGGAGTTCCCTACACTGATGAAATCATCAGTTGAATTACTAATATGGAAATCTATTTTGCATGACCTCACATGTTTAACTGATGTCATATTGTTTGCCTTCTCAGTGGGTGGAGGAAGGCCACACAGGAGAATGATCATTTGGAACTCAAATATTTTTTTTAATGAATGTTAACATTTTTTTAAAAATAAGTAACATTGGAAATTATTTAACAAAATAGATAAAATGCAATTGAATTAAGTGCTGCAAAATTATAAAGAACAAGCATGACTTGAAAAAACAGATATGAGAGTATGCTCCCAACCCACTCCTTCATGGAAGTACAACACTTGTGAACCTCCCATCAGTGTTTCAGTGTTTTGTTCAGAACACGTTTTCCTTCTTTTTCAATATTCTGATCAGTTGTGCTGATTTTTTTACTTGTTTTCCTCTAAGTCTTTTAAAACATGCTATTTGTTATATGGGATGAGTCTCTGGGAGGGAGATAATATGAAAAAATCATGATGATGTAAAAAATAGGAAACATGAATGAAAATCTTATTTAAAATAAATGAAGCAGCTTGAGATGTAAAATAAAATAAAACATAAGTCTCGCTAGTCTATTAATGAGTGGCATCTAAGTGTTCCCGCATATCCTGTCCCAACTAGAGATCCTCTCTAGGTGAGGAGCTCCTCATCATGGAGTCTGGCTTAGCCTCATGGCTCCAGAAGAATGGTGTCATGCCTTCTGGTTTATTCTTGAAGGTAGGGATCATTTGATTTGTTCCTTTTTATCTTCCCTGCCCCCTCCATCATCTTCCCTTTGGTCTAGTGACTGACTCATAGTAGGTTTTTCTTTAAATTAAGTTGGTTTATTTACTTTTAGTTTACAACATTCAGTTCCACAGTTTCTTGAGTTTCAGATTTTCTCCTCATCCCTCCCCCATCCCCATCATGGCGGCATGCACTTGGATATGGGATCTACAAATATCTTCCCATTAATCATTAGTCAGATAATAAAGAAGGATTGTAACCATTGAAATGAACAATGGGAAAGAGGAAACAAAATAAAACAAGAAAAAGAAACAGAGCAAGTTGGTTGTGTCAATCTGCCTTCAGACTCTTTCTCTGGATGTGGATATATCCATCAATCATGAATCTTTTGGAGTTGTCCTATAACCTTATATTGCTGAGAGGATCCCAGTCTATTGAAGTGAGTCATCACATATATGTTGTGTCTGTGATTGTGTACAAGTTTATCCTGGTTCTGCTCTTCTCGCTTAGCATTAGTTTATATAAGTCTCTCCAGGTTATTATGAAGTCTGTCTACTCCTCATTTCTTATAACACAATGGTATTCCATTACATTCTTATACCACAAATTGTTCATCCATTCCCCAATTGATGGGCATCCCTTTGTTTTCCAATTTTTTGCCACCACAAAAAGAGCCGCTATAAATATTTTTATACATATAGGTCCTCTTCCCACTTCTCTGATCTCTTTGAGATATAACCCTAGAAGTGGTATTACTGGGTCAAAGGGTATGCACTTATTTACAGCCCTTTAAAGGTTCATAGTTCCAGATTGCTCTCCAGAATGGCTGGATCAGTTCACAGCTCCACCAACAAAGCTTTACTGTTAAAATTGTTCTACATCCTCTCCATCATTTATCATTTTGTTGTTTTGTCATCTTAGCTAGTCTGGCTGGTGAGATGTGGTACCTCAGAGTTGTTTTGATTTGCATTTCTTTAATCGCTAGTGATTAGGAACATTTTTCATATGCTTATAGATATCTTTAATTTTATCTTCTGAAAACAGCCTGTCCATATCCTTTCACCATTTATCAATTGGGGAGTGGCTTATATTCTTATAGATTTGACTCAATTCTTTGCACATTTTAGAAATGAGGCCTTTATCAGAGACACTGCTTGTAAAAATTCTTTCACAATTTTCCACTTCCCTTTTAATCTTGGTAACATTGGCTTTGTTTGTACAGAATCTTTTCAATTTAATATAATCAAAATTATCCATTTTGCATTTTGTAATGCTCTCTAACTCTTGTTTCATCATGAAGTCTTCCCCTCTCCATAGATCTGACAGGTAAACTATCATTTGCTCTCCCAGATTGTGTATAGTATCAGTAGATTTGTACCCATTTCAACTTTATTTTGGTGTATGGTGTTAGATATTAGTCTATGCCCCATTTCTGCCATACTATGTTCCAGTTTTCCCAACAGATTTTGTTATATGGTGCATTATTATCCCCAAAACTGGGGTCTTTTGGCTTATCAAATAGTGGATTACTATAGTCATTGGCTGCTAAGTCTCATGTACCCAATCTATTCCATTGATCCACTACTCTATTCCCCAGGAAATACCAAGTAGTTTTGATGACTGCTGCTTTATAGTACAGATTAAAATCTAGTATGGCTAGGCCACCTTCCCTAGCATTTCTTTTTGTTAATTGCCTTGATATTCTGGACCTGTTATTCTTCCAAATTAATTTTGCTAATATTTTTTCTAACTCTGCATAGTAATTTTTCAGTAGATTGATTGGTATGGCACTAAATATGTAATTTAACTTAGGTAAGATAGTCATTTTTATTGTATTAGCTTGACCCAGCCATGAGCAATTGATGTTTTTCCAGTTAGTTAGTTCTGACTTTATTTGTGTGAAAAGTATTGTAATTGTGTTCATATATGTCCTGGGTTTGTTTTGGCAGGTAGATTCCCAATTATTTTATAATGTCTGCAGTAACTTTATATAGAATTTCTGTTTCTATCTCTTGCTGTTCGACTTCATTAGAAATATATAGGAATGCTGAGGATTTATGTGGGTTTATTTTATATCCTGCAACTTTACTAAATTTGTTTATTATCTCAAGTAGTTTTTTTTACTTGATTCTCTAGGATTCTCTATGTATATCATCATATCATCTGCAAAGAGTGATTGCTTAGTCTCTTCTTTGCCTAATTTGATTCCATCAATTTCTTTTTCTTCTCTAATTGCTACTACCAACTTTTCTAGTACCAAATTGAACAAGAGGGGTGATAGTTGACATCCTTGTTTCACCCTTGATCTTATTGGAAATGCTTGTAGCTTATGCCCATTATATGTAATACTTGCTGATGGTTTTAGATAGATGCTACTAATTATTTTAAGGAAGACTCCATTTATTCCTATACTTTCTAGTGTTTTTAATAGGAATGGGTGTTGTATTTTGTCAAAAGCATTTCTGCATCTATTGAGATAGTCATATGGTTTCTCCTAGTTTTGTTGTTGATGTGATCCATTATACTGATAGTTTTCCTGATATTGAACTACCCTTGCATTCCTGGAATAAATCATACCTCATCAAAGTGTATTATTCTCATTATGATTTGCTGTAGTCTTTTAGCTAATATTTTATTTAGAATTTTCATATCTATATTCATAAGGGAAATTGGTCTGAAATTTTCTTTTTCTGTTTTGTTTCTTTCCACTTCAGGTATCAGTACTATATTTGTGTCATAAAAAGAATTTGGTGAGACTCCTTTTTCATTAATTTTCCCAAATAGTTTGTAAAGTAATGGAGTCAATTATTCTTTAAATGTTTGGTAGAATTCACTAGTAAAGCCATCTGGCTCTGGAGTTTTTTTTTTACTAGTTCATTGATGGCTTGTTCAATATCTTTTTCTGAGATGGGATTATTTAAGTAGTTTACTTCCTCTTAAGTTAGTCTGGGAAACTTGTATTTTTGTAAATATTCATCCATTTCATTAAGATTATCAAAGTTATGTACATAGAATTGGGCAAAATCATTCCTAATTATTGTTTCAATTTCCTCTTCATTGGAGGTACATTCCCCCTTTTCATTTTTGATACTCAAAATTTGGTTTTCTTTATCATATTGGCAAAAAGTCTATCAATTTTATTGGTTTTTTCATAATACCAGCACTTATTTTTATTTATTAATTCAATAGTTTTCTTAAATTCAGTTTTATTAATCTCTCCTTTGGTTTTCATTTTTTCTAATTTAGCATTTATTTGAGGATTTTCAGTTTGTTCTTTTTCTGGCTTTTTAAGTTGCACGCCCAATTTATTGACCTCCATTTTCTCTATTTCATTTATGTATGCATTCAGGAATATAAAACTTCCCCTAAGAACTGCTTTACTGCATCCCAGAAGTTTTGGTATGTTGTCTCATTATTGTCATTCTCTTGAATGAAGTTGCTGATTGTTTCTATTATTTCTTGTTTGACCCACTTTAGGATTAAGTTACTTAGTTCCCAATTAGTTTTTAGTCTATCCTTCCATGTCCCTTTATTGCATATAATTTTAATTGCATCATGATCTGAGAAGGAATGCATTTAATATTTCTGCCTTTCTGCACTGAATTGTGAGATTTTTATGCCCTAGTACATGGTCAGTTTCTGTATATGTGCCATGTGCCACTGAGAAGAAGGTATATTCCTTTTTATCTCCATTCAATTTTCTCCAGAAGTCTGCCATATCTATCTTCTCTAAGATTCTATTTGCCTCCTTAACTTCTTTATTGTTTATTTTGAGGTTAGATTTTTCAAGTTCAGAGAAGGGGAGATTAAAGTCCCCCACTAGTATAGTTTTGCTATCTGCCTCTTTTTTTATGGGAGAGTTAATTCCATTCACATTCACAGTTATGATTGCTGTCTGTGTCTTTCCCTCAATCTTCCTTCCTCTGTTATGCTTTTATTTTTTTCCTTCCGCCTTCCCCTTCTAAAGAGTTTTCCTTTTTACTGCTGCATCCCTCACTATTCCCTTCTTATCAGCCCCACTCCCTTTTCTAACCCTTCCTCCTTACTACTTCTTCCTTCCCTTCTAAATCCCCACCTTTCATGGCCCTTCCCCTCCCTGATGCCTGTAGAATATGATAGATTTTTATACTTAATGTTGTATGTTATTTCTTCCTTGAACCAAGATTGATGAGAATAGATCTCACAAAATGCTCCTCTCCCTCCCCTCTTTCCCTCTATTATGATAAGTTTTATGCCTCTTCTTGATAGAGTCCTATACTTAACTGATTGAGTTATTCCCATCTTGTACCAGAACCAATGAGAGAAAAGCTCATATAATGCTCATCCCTCTCCCTTCTTTCCCTCTACTGCAATGCTTTTATGCCTCTTTGTGTGGCATAATTTACTCTTTTCTGCCTCATTCTTTCCTCGTCTTCCATTGTAGTCCCTTTGCAGCCCTCAATAAGGTTTTTTTAAATCATCATTTTATGTAATTTATACCCACACCTTCTATTTATCTACATCCCTTTTAGATGTACCCATAGTTATAGAATTCATGATATTAACAGGTATGAGCTTCCCATATAGGGATGTAAACTGTTCACTCCTATTAAATTACAAGTTGTGTGTGTGTGTGTGTGTGTGTGTGTGTGTGTTTCCCTATTTACCTTTCTATGTCTCTCTTGAGTCTTGTATTTGGAGGCTGAATTTTCCATTGAGCTCTGGCTTTTTCATCAGGAAGGTCTGGAATTCTGTTATATCACTGAATAACCATCTCCTTGCCTGGTAGATTATGCTTGGTTTTGCTGGAAAGGTGATCCTTCCTTGTAACCTGAGCTCATTTGCCTTGCAAAAAATTATATTCCAGTTCCTCTGATCTTTCAACATTGAAGCTGCCAGATCCTGTGTTATCCTCACTGTGGTTCCACGATATGTAAATTGTTTCTTTCTGGCTACTTGCAGTATTTTCTCCTTTACCTGACAGTTCTGGAATTTGGCTGCAACATTTCATGGACTTTTAAATTTGGATCTCTTTCAGGAAGTGTCTGGTGGATTCTCTTGATTTATTTTTTACCCTTTGGTTCTAGGATCTTAGGGCAGTTTTCCTTGATAAGCTCTTGGAAGGTATTGTCCAGACTCATCTTTTCATCATGATTTTCTGGTAGACCAATAATTCTCAGATTTTCTCTCCTAGATCTGTTTTCCAGGTCAGTTATTTTTCCATTGAGATATTTTACCTCTTTGTCTAATTTTTCAGTCTTGATGTTTTGTTTGGATGATTCTTGGCTCTTCAAAGAGTCATTACCTTCAATTTGGTTGATTCTAATTTTTAGCAAATTGTTTTCCTCATTTAGTTTTTGAAGCTCCTTTTCCATATGTTGAGATTTCATTTTTAGTTCACACATTTTTTCTTTTTAAGGAGCTGTTTTCTTCATTGTAATGTTTTTCTAATTTCACAATTTTGATTTTAAAAGAAATGTTAATTTCATCTTTTACCTCTCGAACCCGGATTTCGGAGTTCTTTTTGAGGTCTTCTAAGAATGCTTTCTGTGCCGAGACCAGTTCATAATCCCTATTAAAGCTTCAGCTGTGGGTGTGGAGTCAATACTGTCTCCTTCTGAATTTGGTTCCTAACTCTCACAGTAACAGGAATCCAAAGTCTTTGTCTTTGTAGCCTGCTTTTTTTCTAATTTTGAGGCAGGACCTTAGCCATGCCCTTCTTCTAGGGTTCCTAAGCCTTTACTGTTGAAAATTTTTCTCTTGGGCAATAATTACTGTGTTTTCAGGGTCAGAGGAAGTTTTTTTCAGCAAGAATGCTTGAAAATCCTCCACCTCATTGAATGACCATATTTTCCCCTGAAATATTATACTCAGTTTTGCCGGGTAGGTGATTCTTGGTTTCAATCCTAGCCCCCTTGATCTCTGGAATATCATCTTCCAGACCTTTTGATCCCTAAATGTAGAAGCTGCTAGATCCTGTGTTATCCTGATTGTGTTTCCCACAGTATTGTTTCTTCTTGGAAGATTGTAATATTTCCTCCTTGATCTGGGAACTCCGGAACCTGGGTATAACATTTCAGGGAGTTTTCTTTTGGGGATCTTTCTCAAGAAGTGATTGGTGAATTCTTTCAAGTTCTATTTTGCCCTCTGGTTCTAAAATATCAGGACAATTTTCCTTGAGGATTTCTTTTTTTATGGGTTTTTTTTTTTGGTTTTTTTTTTTTTTGCTTTTTGGAGGGCACTTGGGGTTAAGTGACTTGCCCAAAGTCACACGGCTAGTTTTTGTGTCAAGTGTCTGAGGCGGGATCTGAACTCATGTCCTCCTGACTCCAGGGTTGGTGCTCTATTCACAGCACCACCTAGCCACCCCAAGGATTTCTTTTTTTTAATTTATTTTTTATTTGTTTTCTTGTTTACATTATTCATTTTCATTACATTTTTGAATTACATATTTTCTCCCCATCTTGCCCCTGCTACAACCCTAAAACAGCAATCCCACTGTAAAGCCCCTCCCCTGCTCTGCTCTCTTATTTTCTGGTAGGGCAGG